>VXBP01007102.1:240778-322400 GCA_013400115.1 Rhinopomastus cyanomelas | reverse complement strand
CTCCTGTCTGCCACGATTTGGCAAAGATAATAGATAGCGGGAGGGCAATAATATCAGCCAGCTCTCTCAGCACCCTTGGGTGCATCCCATCAGGGCCCATGGACTTGTTCATGTTCAATTTGCATAGCTGATCCCTAACCCAGTCCACTCTGACCAGTGGGGAGCACTCCTTCCTCCAGGCTTCCTCTCCTTCATCCAAGTTCTGGGGGACATAAGAGGATCACCTAGACCAAGTCACACAGGAACAGGAGGGTCTTAAACATCTCTAGGGAAGGAGCCTCCACAACTTCCCCGGGCAGCCTGTTCCGGTGCTCTGTCACCCTCACCGTGAAGAAGTTCCTTCTGATATTTATATGGAACCTCCTATGTTCCAGCTCACACCCATTGCCCCTCATCCTATCAATAGATGACATTGAGAAGAGCCTAGCACCATCCTCCTGACACCCACCCTTCACATATTTATAGACATTAATGAGGTCACCCCTGAGTCGCCTCTTCTCAAAGCTAAAGAGACCCAGCTCCCTTTGCCTCTCCTCATAAGGGAGGTGCTCCACTTCCTTCATCACCCTCGTTGCTCTATGCTGGACTCCCTCCAGCAGCTCTGTGTCCTTGTTGAACTGAGGGGCCCAGAACTGGACACAATACTCCAGATGTGGTCTCACCAGTGCAGAGTAGAGGGGGAGAAGAACCTCTCTTGATCTGCTAACCATCCCACTTCTGATCCACCCCAGGATGCTGTTGGCCCTCTTGGCCACAAGAGCACAGTGCTGGCTGCCCACAGAGGTGGTTGAGTCACCATCCCTGGAGGTATTCAAGGTTATGCTGGATGAGGTGCTGAGTGGCATGATCTAGATGTTAGATGTTAGGATGACTGGGTTTATTTGGATTTAGGTTGGACTGGATGATCTTTAAGGTCTTTTCCAACCTTGTCATTACTGTGACACTGTGATACTGTGATATTGGGAATGTTTGTGTTCCCATTCCCCTACAATGGGTTTTTCCCAATGGTGATCTCGTTCAAGGCAGATTGATCTACTGTAGGACAAAATCATCTTTCCTAAGCAAGGGTAAGTCCTCATTCCTGCTAGTGCTTTAGCCCACACCACCAAGGCCCTCTGTTGAAGGAAAATATTTGCACTGACTGCTACACAAGGTCCCAGACTGTCATAGGGTGATGCAGGTGGAGAAAAACACGAAACAGTTTCTCTGCCAAAGCATACACTGCAGCCGTACACAGCCAAAAACTGTGTGTGCCTTCTCCTGACGGTTTTGTTTGTTATTTATGTCAGCTTTCAGGAGACAAATCAGAGAGGTAAGTATGAACTTTTCTGCATCAGTCTTATTTCACGTTCCGTAGGCAGCATCTGATACAGCCAAGGATTTTTCTTTGCTGATAAATGCAGCTAGAAGCATCAGCCTGTAGGAAATGTCAGGCTTCTTTACATAAGGAAATGCTTCCAGCAGACACAAGTTTCCATACAGCTTGACTTCCACCTTTGTCTGTTGTTTACCCCTGCTTCCTAGGCAGGCATAAGGGTGTCTGAGTGCTGTCATGAGAATGATTTATTCATGCCACCATCATACTGACTAAATCCCAGACAAAACAGAACAACTTGTAGAGCTCACAAACCCGGTGAGAACACAAAGTGAAACTCCTGCCTTTCGGCAGGCTTCAGATGAGGAAAAAAGATGGGGCTGTATCAGGTACCCAGTCTAAAGCATGACCTCCGTGTCTGTAAAGGTTCATTTCTTGCCTCCTACTAGGACAGAAATGACAATAGCTGAGCTGAAGGGTGTGCATAGGGGTGACACTGATGGTTAATTGTCAGCTCTGCTCCCCCAGCATCTGTTTTCTCCACTTGACTATCTCTGAAGCGTTGCTGTTCTTTGGAAACCAAGGCAAGTCGTATCTTGTGGCTGCAGGGTCATGGACCAAAGCATGACCTGGTTACTAATACGAGCAGATAATTATTCCCTGCTGGTTAGTGTGGATTCATTATGGTGTGCATCTAATGCAAATTGTTCATTTTAATTGTGTTCTCCCCTCCCTACACACACTGAACTCCCATTGGCAGCGAGATCAAAACAGCCCCCCCTCCGCTTTCACTTATTAGCAAGTGTTACAAGGATTTTTCTGGTCAGGGAAGGTTTTGGGTGTTCTGCAGTGATGTGTCTGACTCATTCCCTACTGCAGCAAGTAGGAAGGGTTATTTTCACAGTGTTAATATGAAAAAGCATGTGGAAAATGTAATGATTCAAAGAGGTGCCTTCTGCGGAAAGTCACTGCTAATTAGGTGGTAGGTGGGTGTCATCTGGGTCTCTGTAAACTGTAGGTCATGCCAATATTTGAATCCTCTGTAGATTTTAGTGTAATTGGGGGAAAATAATTACCACTTCACCTTCCATGGGGAAATTGTGATTAACTATGAGCTAACCTTTTTGAATGATTTTCAGATTTTCTAGAATTACTAAGTTCCTTTCTGTTTTCAAACCCATGTGCTTAATGACAACCAGAGGGTATGTGGAACTCTTATTGATTATCACACAGGGTGTCCATCTCTCTGATCCAGGCAATTACTATCGTCACTATTTTATGCTGAAACACTGTCCTTAACCACCTGACGTCCGGACCACATTGCACCAAGTTCTGTACCTTCATACAGAAAGACACTTTGCCCTGTCCAGCCTAAACAAAAACTGGGAAGGAAACTAGAAGCATTATCTATTTTATAGACTCATTTCATGTACCAAGGCAGGCTCAGGACCATAGGACTGAAGCTCTCATGATGCCTAGCCAGAAATGTCAAGAGCATCTCACCCTCTTCTTGGTGGGTTTGAGAGGTGTGGATGCCAGGGTCTGTAGGGCACATCAAGGATAAGAGGGTCATTAGGGACAGTCAGCATGGCTTCACCAAGGGGAAGTCATGCTTGGCCAACCTGATAGCCTTTTATGAGGGCATAACCAGGTGGATGGGTGATGGCAGAGCCGTGGATGTGGTCTATCTTGACTGGAGTAAGGCATTTGACAGAGTCTCCCACAGCATCCTTGCAGGGAGGTTCTCCTCCCCCTCTAGTCTGCCCTGGTGAGACCACATCTGGAATCTTGTGTCAAATTCCAGGCCTCTCAGTTCAAGAAGGACATTCAGCTGCTGGAGAGAGTGCAACACACAGCAGTGAGGATGATGAAGGAAGCAGAACACCTCCCTGTTGAGGAGAGGCTGAGGGAGCTGGGTCTCTTTAGCTTGGAGAAGAGAAGGCTGAGGGGTGACCTCATTAATGTTTATAAAAATGTGAGGAGTGAAGATAAGGAGGATGGAGTCAGGCTTTTGTCAGTGTTATCTGGCGATAGGATGAGGGGCAATGAGTATAAGCTGGAACAGAAGAGGTTCCACATCAATGTGAGAAGGAACTTCTTCACAGTGAGGGTGACAGAGCACTGGAACAGGCTGCACAGGGGGCTTGTGGAGTCTCCTTCTCTTGAGATGTTTAAAACTCACCTAGATATGTTCCTGTGTGACTTGGTCTAGGTGATCCTGCTGTGTCAGGGGATTGACTAGATGATCTTTCAAGGTCCCTTCCAATCCCTAAGGTTCTGTGATTCTGTGAAAGTGAAACTGCACTAAGATCCCTGATCCATCTTGGTGCATTAAACCTTGTGTCCTCTTACAGGAAGAATGATATGTAAGTTTTTCAAATCTGAAAGGCTTCTCTCCAAGAATAACTGGAAAATGCTTTTGATTTACAAGGTTTTCTGAAAATGCGTCCCAGAGGCTGTAACCTGCTACAACCGTGGTCAACATTAGCAAACAGTCCCATGAAGAAGTGCAGCAATATCCATGAGATAATGTTTTCAAGTCCCAAGTTGCCCATCAGTAGCCATGACCTCACAGTATGCCTTTGATAAGATATGGTGTGCAGCAGTTCTCATTGCACACCTGGCTATGCTGAGGCAGCTTCATTGTGCTGAATGGATAATTGCCCCCTGGTCTTCAAAAAGCTACAGTGCCTTCCTCTCAGAAAGCCACTACCCAGCTCAAAGGAGTAGTAGCAGAAGGTGCAGGAGAGCAAACAGTCTGTAACCCTGAGTGGGCCCGAGTACGTTCAGCAGTGTAATACACTCTAGAGCTGGTAGTACCCTCTAGAATGAGTATCGTCATGTGGCTCATACAAACAGACTGTTTGCTGTTTTGCTCTCCACTCACACTCAGTATATCCCATAACTCTGCCTACATGGATTTCAGCAATGTGGCCTCATTCCAAATCTAAAAGTATCATCATGGAAGATTAAAAGTGCTTTAACGAAGTATCAAGAACAATGAGCTAGAAATGTTAATCTATGACGGGTTACAAATGCTCACAGTTTTTCCTTTTCTTCTTATGGGTTTGGACAACGCAGTATCTTTCTATCATCAATTCAATTGAAACATTTAATATTTAGGCAAATAATTTTTTTAAACATATGAGATTCAGCATCTAAATCAAAACAGGTCTTGAAAAGAATAAACCCCCTCCTCGTAATTGAAGTGTTTATGGACTGACGCAAAGATTGACACACTGTCATGACTGATGTGTATAGACTCCTAAATCTGTTCCAGCACTTTCTTTGCCTTGTAACTGGGAATCTTAGGTCTCAATACTTATCTTTCACAGGCCATGAAAGAATGAATTAATATTGAGTATTCAGTTCCATGCTTTCCTCTCTGGACTGAAAAGCCCATTGAATCTTCTGGATCCCAGTGAGGTGCCAATGTCCTTTCCTTTTGCTTGCAATGCCTCGATGTCACACTGTTGTGTGAAGATGCACCAAAGACACATCCCTTCCACCCACTTCTGCAGATGTCTTTGTGCTTGAGAGCTCTAGTAAATTCCTGTCTTTGAACAACATTGCTGCTTAAAGGCCTTGCCCATCAGGCTCAATACTACCTCTGTTTTAGGGGTTCTGTCTAAATTTTAAGAAGAAAGAGCCAGAAGTCATCCATACGACTCTATCCATTAACTTCCATCTCAAAACAGAAGAGGAAAATGAAAAATACCTGGATCCTAATAGAACGTGTTTAAAACAACCACCATGCAGCTTACCCAGCTGGCTTTCCTCATTATCCATTGCCACTGGAAAGATCCATCACCTCTGACAAGGAACTGGAAATTGGCTGGCATATTGGCATGACTGGGTTGTTTTGCTGGCATCTACTCCTCTAAATGTGCCATGCTCCTGCTGAGAGAGGGCTGCTCCTGGTAGTTTAATTCTCATTATCACTCTCTGACAGACCCGTGCTGCTCTTGCAACAGTGCTGACCTCTCTACAATGACCATCGGCAATTTCCTTACCTTAAATAAGTCAAAACCTAAAAATGAGACAGAGAAAAATCTCTGGCATTTCTCTAGAGCTCTTACATTCAGGGTAAGACTCTTTTCCTTGAGAAAGGGATGTTTGAGCCAAGAGCTCTGGCTTTGCAGGTGCAGTGCTTCTTTCCTGCAAAGCTCCTGCAGTGCTTTGCCGGCTGGGAACCAAAGCCTGGGGTGCACAGGCAATCCTTACCCAGGCGGTGTTCTCACTGAAATCAATGTCCTCTTAGTCAAACACGATGCTTCAGAAGGATATGAGAGATGTACAAACATCTTGATTCTGCTCAAATCCCGCCACCTTCAGGGTGATAGAGGAAAGATTAATAAAAAGTGGTGCAGACATCAAATGCAAGCAATGCTTGGAGGACAAAGGTCTGTCTTGGAGAGGAGTCTCACGGAACGTTTGCTTGAAAACACATATGCTTTGTTCTCTTTAACTCTTAACTAATAAGTGTAAAATGACTTGAGTTTCAGAGAGTTTAGATAGTCAGTTTGTGCTCTTTGTGCCCCACAAATATAATCATTATGCAAATACTATTTGCATTAAAATCACCTGAGACTTGCAAAGTTCTACACGATGCTTCTCTCTAGAACTACTGATATCTGTCATTCCCACTGTCTTCCTCCACTCACTTTCTTTCTGTCTCTTATGTGGTGTCAAGTGTCCTGAGGTAGCCAAAGACTTTTAATATTGGTCTAGATGTGTTCTGGAAACATTCTGCAGAGTAGTGAAACAAGAATGGTACGATCTCACGTAAGATGTGATATCTTCACAGAGCCCAGCCCACAGATGATGATAAAATCAATAAACCTTATTACATTTAATAAAGGTCAGGATTTAGAACCTGCACCTGTTCTCTGGTGCATAGATTAAGAAGATCTTCCAGCATCTGTAGTCTCTCCTTAGAGGGTTTGGCTGGGCTCATTTATCGATACTTGTGAGCTCAGTTAGGGGTGGATGTGAGGTCTGATCTCACCAGTAGATGAGTTGGGGCCGTTTCAGATAAGCAGGATGCAACGGAATGCTCTCACATTGCTATAAGTAGGGTGGATATGGATATTCATGTCTATTCTGGGAAGAAAAGGCTCAGGGGTGTCAAGCTATCAGTCATTGCAATGGGCATGCAATGTGTCTCGGTGCTTGTTTGAACAGGAATACATGGGAAAGAGAGTGAGAGTGCTATTACAGGCAGACGCCGGGCCTTTTTTTAGCTCTAGCATTAATTTTTCACCCTGTGTTCCTTCTCTTCAATTTCTAGAAGAAAAGAAACAGAGCTAACCATGCAAATGTCCCTCTGCTCTGCCTCCAGCTATAAGCTGAAGAGTTATAAGCTTAACAACACTGAACTGTAGACAACCCCTCTTCAAGACTCCCCAGCTCAGTGGCTCTGTGAAGACTTCTTTGAAGGTGCAGCTTTTCAAAAAGACTCCGTGGCAGCACAACAGAAGCCTTGGTTGCTAAATATAGGAATGCACTTGCTTTGAGCACGGATCGTTTGCTTCAGGTTCACCTTTGGAGCTGCATTTATAGATAGGGTATAAATTTTAAAAAGAAAAAGTAAGAGGTAGAAGCAAGAAAGGAAAGAATTGTAGAGTAAGACGGCCTGTGGACATGGAAAAGGCTCAGGCTGGTGTGGATGCAATTGTTTCATATCAGATCCCTGTCTTGGACAGCAGCAAAGTGGTCAGTTTGTTGGAGGAAGAGAAAAGGCTGAGGCAGGTGACCTCAGAGGCAACTGAGGAACAGAAGTTTTGGAGGTTTTTTATGCATAATATTGGTGCAGTGTTGGTTTTGGGTACATGACGGAGCACTGGAACAGGCTGCCCAGGGGGGTTGTGGAGTCTCCTTCTCTGGAGATGTTCAAGACCCGACTGGACAGGTTCCTGTGTGACTTGGTTTAGGTGATCCTGCTGTTGCAGGCGGATTGGACTGGATGATCTTTTGAGGTCCCTTCCGATCAGTAATGATTCTATGATTCTATGATTCTATGAAGGACTGGTGCTGCAAAACCAGCCATAGGTGCTTGCCTAATGCCACATGGAATTGAGTTCCTGGTTGCTCAGTGCAGGACATTTGGGACATATTTCCACTCAAATCCAAGGGGCTTAAGAGCCCAATGGGACTCCACAGAGGTACAGCAATGAGTCACAGGTTTGGTAGCAAGTCCCTTTCTGATTTCAACTCCTTTCTGGTACTACGTGCCATTCTCCCCACACTCCTAACCATGCATGCTCCTATTTAACTGTTCATTGTAGAGAAAGGTTCAAACCATCCTTACCAGCATGCAGCCATTTGGCACCGTGTTCTGATTCAGAGCTGACATATCATGCCTGGACCTTGCTAGAGGTGGTGAGCAATTGCCGATGGGGTTTTCATCTCTGTGCAATATGCACTATAATCTCATCAGCCATATGCTGATGCCATTCACACTCACATGTTCTCAATGAGTGCTTCAAGTGTATGATGGTTTAGAGCATTTGTTTGAGGGAGACACAACAGAGGGATTGGCCCTTCACCATGTCTTCCTGTACAATGAGGTTCAAGCTAGAACAGAGATCATAAGGTGAGGGTTGTGAGAGACAGAGTGAAACCAAAGGGAAAGGAAGGGAAGAGAAATAGAGGTGGAAAGGAGGGGAAAAGAGAAAATCCAAGTCATTAACGAATACATTGAAAAGGACTGGTCCAAGTACTGAACTCTTAGGGGACTCCACTAGATACAAGCCTCCAGCTAGATTCTGTCCCATTGACCACTACTCCTTGGCTTCTATCCTGCAGCCAGTTCACCATTCATCTCACTACCCGATCATCTAGAACACACTGCCTCAGCTTGGTTGTGAGGATGCTGTGTGAGACTGTTTCAAATGCTTTACTGAATTCAAAATAGACCACATCTACTGCTTTGCCATCATTTATCCATCTGGCTACGTCCTCATAAAAGGCTATCATGTTGGTGAAGCATGACCTCCCTTTGGTGAAGCCATGATGTCTGTCCATAATAACCCTCTTGCCCAGCTCTCTAGCCTGTCCAGGTCTTGCTGAATGGTAGCACAGTCTGCTGGGGTGTCGGCAACACCGTCCAGCTTTGTGTCATCAGCAAATTTGCTGACAGCACACTCTAATCCCTTATCCAGGTCATTAATGAATAGATTGAACATTCCTCTTTTGCTCTTACTATTCTCCAGACATCTACTAAGGGACATTATTTGCTAGGCACACAAACTCCCTTCATTGAGGATCTAGTGGGAGCTAGGGTGGTGGTGTGTAGGGAATCATAAAATCATAGAATCATTAGGGAGAAGGACACACATCCTTCTGGTTGGACGCTTGTCATGAACAGCGTTGTTATCCGTATGTCCTTAGATTTGCTTCTATTCCTGTCTGCAGTTTAAAATGTGAAGCTCTAGAATCTAGAATGTCCTTTACTAATGTACATTGCTGTTGGGCTTTTTCTGGCTCTTCCTTAGCTTCTTTTGGTATGTTTTTGTGAAAAGAAAGTTCCATCACAATTAGTTGTCTTGGCTACTAATAGTTTTCTTGCATTCATATACAGCTTCTTGTACTTAAGCACAGCACCTAATCTGTCAGCTTTGTGTCGCTTAACGGGACAAGGCTCTGAGCTGCAGAGAGCTGCTGGCTACACAGATACATAGATACAGGTACACAGATCATTAGAGGTTGGAAGAGACCTCCAGGGGTCATTGAGTCCAACCCTCCCTGCTTGACCATAAAACATAACACAGGCTACAAAGAAACACATCCAGAGGGGTCTTAAAAGTCTCCAGAGAAGTAGACTCCACAACCTCCCTGAGCCCATTCCCTGCTCTGTAACCCTTACAGTAAAGATATTTTTCTCATATTGGGATGAAGCTTCTTGTGCTCCAACTGACACCCATTACCCCTTGTCCTATCACAGGACGCAAGCGAAGAGAGATTGTCTCTTTCTTCTTGATACCCAGCCTTCATGTATTTCTAGACAGCGATTACAGCTTTGATTACACTAATGGCATCTTCAGTTTGGTCTTGGGGGCGTGGCGATTGTTTCTCTGTAAGTCATATTTATCAGAGGGACTTGATGAGGTCACACTGAACCTCATTCTGTTTGCAGTGCACCACTGGGAAGACTTATTCACTGGCTCCTCTGCGATTAAAGAAATTAAGGTAACTGTGTCTGCATGCGGGTGTCTGGTACCTGGGAACTCACTTGGCTATAGATCTCTGCTGTGAGTTACAACAGCAAAAACCAAAGAGGTGCCCGGGCAGCAGTGGGACCCACAGTGCCAGCCACCTGCAGTGGCTCCTAGGAGATCCTGACGTCTGAATAAACAGGGGCTTTATGCAATCATTTCCCAGCACAACTCAAGTGGGCTGGCAAGACATATCCACTCATAGTTGATTTAATGCAGGTCATGCCAGACGTTTATAACCATGCCAGGAGTTCTGCCCGGGTCCCCTGGTCAGGCCAAAGGTTTTATCTAACAGTCAGCTTAATGTCTTGGAGCTGCATCCTTGAGGGAACAAACATTCAGAGTCTAACAGTGAGGTGAGGGTGATGAATGCCCAGGTTAGTTTTGCATCAGTTATGGGAAATAAAGAGGCTCACTAAAGAATTACGGCCTGATATTTTCTGTTGGAGAGAGGCTAAGAGTCTGTGTAATCAAGTGCCTGAAGTTAGTTTGGTAGCTTGGTGACGTGACCCCTGGCCTCAGAAGTGAGACACAGTTGTGCCAGCTGAAGTCAGCGGGAGTCAGGGAAGACCAGCGCCTTCGAAAATCAAACCATTTAAGCCTCAGTAAAGGGAGGTGCAAGCAAATGACAGAACCTCTTGCCTTCAAAATGATACCACGGTATTACTAACTGGTGCTTGAGACCTCCTGCCAGCAGCACCTGTGCCATCAGCTCTGTGATCTGGCTTTGTGCAAAAGTTTTTTGTGTGCTGGGTGAGAGTAAGCAAGAACAACGTAAAGGCTTGGCTACTATGTGCCATGTCTCTATCACATATGTGTCATGTCTCTACATCTCTACTACAACTCATCATGCTCAGGAATAAACACAGTGCCTTGGTGAACAGAAGCACAAAGCAATAGAGATTTCAGCATGTGGGATGGACCCGTCCTGGCTATACATGTCACTTGCTCAATTATATGTTAAAGTTTTACACTTGAGCCCTCGACTCACAGTTCAGTCTTGATTGACTCTGGACATAAGATCAAGCCTTTGGTCAAGGCTCATGACTGGTTGAAGAAATAAACTTGCAGCATGAAATCTTAGTGCTGCTCAGGTCACAGGGAGGTTTGCCATGAAACTGAATGGGCTGCACCTAAGGCCAGAAAAGGGGTTGTTATGATCTCATCGACCCTTTCTCAGCAGTTCCCTCACAACACATGGCTGAACCCAATGCATAACGTCACAAAGGCGAAGCATTAGTCTGCTGCTGGACAACCTGTTAGCTAACTACTTGACGTATTTCATGGAACCATTGGACCCTGCATTATATTTTCAGTGTGAATTTTATTGACTTGCTCCCAGTCAATGTACCCTGGTACGCTCTTAACCACAGGGGATGTTCTTATGGCCTTCTCAGGAGGTCTTTGACACCTACACAGAATTTGTTTCACTTTTGCAGGAGTTTCAGTTTCGCAGGAGGGGATTTTAGAAACATGACTCTGTTCTGAAAGATAACCCTTTGAAAAAGTCATGTTTGTGCTGAACAAAATTGCTGCTCACAATTTTTCAAGTCATGTCTGCTCATACAGATGAATCCTACTCCTTTGCCTTGCAGAACTGATTTAGATGTTGGAAAAAAGGATAATACTGTTCTCAGTTCCCCTCATTATCCAAGCTCTTAACTTAGGCTATGTGTGCATGGTCCAGTGGAAGCCCATACACAGAATCTCTCTCTAATTACGTTCCCTTGTTACCAATTGCTAGACTAGGTAGTGGTACTCTAAAGTCGGAATGCTTATGTTAATGATGTTGACTGCAACAACCAAACCCTACTGGTGGAATTCAAGGCCACACAGATCTGCTACTCGAGGTAAGGTCTGGTCTTCTACTAGTCTCTTCCAGGCATAGGTTTTGGAAAACAGTGCATGTAGTTAGAAGTAAAGGTTTGAGGGTGTAGTGGCCCCACATCTACTCCTCCTCAGTTTCCCTGTCTTCACTCTTCATTAGACAGAGACAACAAGGCACTTTCTGAGGGCAATTCTGTGTGACTGAGGTGTGAAGTAGCTTCTGCCACCAGCCCTTAGGACTAGCAGCAGAAGGATCTCAGTACAGTTGCTCCCGAAGCAGAGATACTGAGGTGCCTACAGTCATGTAGAATGAAACCAGCCAGACTTTATCCTGTGGCATAACTGTGTTTCTTCTCAGAACTGCTCTGAATTACAGAAGTGCCTAATTGCTTTCAAATAGATGTTTCAGCACAGATATAAAAAAAACCTTAAAGCCTGCAGCACTGCACTTATGATGAGCAGCCCTACAATAACTAAACAACGATTTGTCTATGTACTTAAGGCAAAAGGGGCTAGTAATAAGTTAGTGTCAAGCTTCTAGGGGATTGATATATGAATGTTGGGTTAAACATGTTTTATTTTAAATACACTCAGGCAGCATCTTTCTTTGTGGCATGCTATTAAAATTGACACGAGTGACTATTAACCACTGTACACAAGCACACTTATGTCATAACTCACGCTTGATTATGCAACCACAGGTAAGTGCATAAAAATTCAGTGACGTGCTGTATTGCATCTTATTTAGATCACTGCTCCAGTGAAATGGAAAGTGTTGCCAATAGATTTGCTCCGCTGGCAATTCCATAATAAATTACAAGCAGACTCAATGAAGCTAATCCTCTGGTAATTTATTTTACATTATGGTATCCATTTATAGTCAAGAAACATTGTGCCAAATATGCTACCTGATGTAAACAACAATAAAAAAAAAACAACCAAAACAGACATCCCAACACCTGCTGTCTCGTGAGACCGGGATTAAAATGCTAACCCAGGCATCTAAAGAAACTTCAAGAGAGTATCCTTCATCTATTGTGTTTAAGGACATAGACTACAGGAGTAGAAGAAGCACTACAGCAAAGGGCTGTTTGCTTCATGGCTCCAGGAAAGTTCAGAGAAAAGTTGTTTCAAGCATAGCGAGTGCCAAGAGGGTCCTTGCCTCTTGGTGTCTAAAAGTCAATAACCTGATTGAGTCAAAGATGCCATCAAGACCGTTGTGCTTAGCAGAATCACAGATCTTCTGTAAATGTGTGCAAACCCTACATGGACAGCTTTCCACAATTAGGTACAGCTCTATCCTGTGGCAATAAGTTGGTTATAAGCATTCTCAAAAAGTAGCTTCACCTGTTCCCTTTAAAGCTACAGCCTGAGCATTTCAGTTGGTGTTTTTAATCCCTGTATCACAAGAAACAGAAAAGAGATATCAATGAATTTTCACCAACCTCTTTGTGGGGCTTTTTTCTCCTTGGATTTTTCTTCAGGTCAGACTCCTCTCCTGTTGAATGAGCTTTCTTATATAAACTGAATATTCCTCTTGTAATTCCTGGAGTTCTTGGGAGTTAAAAGGAGAGATATGAGGATAGATTTTAGCATTGACTGTTCATGAAATAGCTGCAGTGCCCTTATAATTCACAAAATAAGTTTACTCCAAGAAATGCTGCACAAAATGGGAAGCTGAGCATGGACACAGTTTCTCTCTCATAAGGGAGCGATGTCTTTATCAGATGCTCACTCTTCAGTATCAATGTGACATAATCTGATCAACACTAGAGTTAGGTAGGGGTTAAATAAGATAAAAAGAATCACTGTGATTTTGGAAAGAATGTTTTCTTTAAAAACTCATTAGCTGGAAGAAATACTTCATAGATATATGGGAACATGAGAAAACCCTATTCCACAGAGGAACCTGGGAGATCAGTATGAATGGTTTATCTTGATGGGGATGAAAAATCAAGATACCTTTTCGGGGCTACATTGATAAGAACCATATAAAACACTTTCCACAAATGATCATGAGATACAAGAAACAAATTTTGACAACCTTGCCTGTTTCAAATAGCAATTTGCATAAAACAAATCCTGAGTTTATAATTAATGGTAAATGTTGAACTGGTCAGCAAAGCCTGTGCTCACTTCTGCAGTCGTTCAAAGCAGATAGCTGTAACATGAGCTGCATTCAGCATGCACCCAGACCTGCACACAGACAACACACCTGGGAGTCAAGTGCAAATATCCCAAAAGAAATCCCTTACAAATAGTCAGTGCATCCTCCTTGGTCCTCTGGAAATTCCCATCCTTGGACCTTTCCAGCAGTGAAGTCTTTGACTGATTTCTGTGTTAATCTGAGAGCCGCAATGAGCTTTGCACATTTATTTGAGGATAGCTATAAAAATGTGCTTCAGCAAAGGATACAGTCGCCTACTTTGTCTCTGCCCTTAGAGGCATATTTTTAATGTTCATTTATTTATTTTAAAAATGTTCATTTATGTCTATAAAGTAATATCATTATAAGCCACTCAATTCAATTAGCAGCCCCATGAAAAAGGGATGGAGGTTTTAGTTTGATTCAATTGTAAGCAAATGAAGCAGTAATAAACCCCCAATTAGCACTGAAGAAAATAGGCTGAAGGATTTTTTTTCTCCCTGGCATTTCACTGTAAACAAAAATGTGTGGCTGGCATTCAAGAGGAAGGAAAATACAATTTGAAGACACTTTAAATCTTCAGTGATTAATGTCATGCCAAGCGACTCATTAAAATTCCCATAAAAATATGGCCATAGAAAAGAATTCTCTTCAGAAGAAAAATAAAATGTAATTAAGAAGGAAGAAAGAGAAAGAACGGGGCAGGAATTACCAGTGAAACTCAAGCTAAGCACAGCTGCTGGGTACCACGTTTCAAGGATGATCAGACCCTTTCTGAGGGCATCAGACTGGGACTCAGCGGGATTGCAGCCAGGTCCCAGTGTTGACACAAGCCCTTCACACCACATCCGTCAAACTTCTCACTGGTGGCTCAGTGTCTTTGACTTAAGGTCGAGATAATGGCAACGATGATGCCTTCTCACGTCTTGGATTGTCTTGTTGGCTTTGAGCAAATGTGGAGGGAGATGGTAAGATTAGAAGTGCCTTTCCTGTGATGTGATGGGGAAGAAAAGACTTGATTGCAAGGTTTCAGAGGGGTTAGAACTTCTTTCTGCTGGCAATAAGTCTTTAACATCAACTGCCAAAGTTTCACATTTCAGCTTGTTGTAGTTTCAACCTGTTGGAGTTTTAGTTTCTAGAGAGAGGCTTGCGATGGCAATCTTGGTAAGCAGCTTTGGGTAAGATGGTGAACTGGATAAGTTTCCTGTTTTCCTGTTGACGTGAAGTTGTGACCACAGGCCATTTTTCACTCTGGAGTGTGGTGATGGAAGAGAGAGCAAGCATATGGATCCCCAGAGATCAGTGGAAGAGCAGTCCCTACAAAGCCTGGTGGAGTGTGTGGAGGAAGAGAGTCCTGCCTGTAGCTGATGAAGAGTGACATGCCTGAGCAGAGGGCTGGCCTTGAGAACATGGAGCAGGCAAGTTATCTGTGAAGTAACAGTTGGCCCTGAGGAAGGAAAAGCTGGACTGGAGAAGTGAGAAGAACTTGCCTCCTGTGGTGGGGGGAAGATGCCATGTTGCCACTTGAAAAGAACTGAGGGAAAGGAAGTAACAGAGCTGGGCTCAGACTTGTAAGAATTATGTGATTGCTCTCTGTATGCTTTTGTGTTGGGGTTTTCATGTTGTTTGCACTAAATCTGTTTCGTTTTTCTCCAAATTGAGCTTTATATTTTTTGCCTGTGACTGGTAAGAAGCTAGCTGAGCCAAGCCCTCCTTGTTATTGTTTCAGCTCATTAGCACATCAAATTAGTTAGTACATCCCAGACCTGACCAGCTGGTCAGTCAGTGGCACCACTCCTACAATCTGAGAACAAATACATTTACAAACCTGTCTCACAGCATTGTGGTTTCAACGGATGTTGGGTTGCTTGCAGCACTGACTTGTGTTCCTGGTTGTCCTTTAGGGCTCTGTCCCATTCCTGACGTCATCTCTGTCACAAAGTACCTTGCAGGACCAAGTTTTGTCAGGAGTCTGGCACTGACACCCATCGTCTGCCCCCGACACTCAGATGTTTCCGCTGCGGTCTCCAGCGGCTGGTGGAAGGTTCAGCTCCAGTCGTGTTGCGCAGCATACTGCTAATTCATAGCTGGCTGCAGCACACTCTGTGCTATTCTCAATCAGGAAAAATATCTTCTTAGGATGACAGGTGGCCTGGCACAGCACACACAGATCTGTGAGTGTGGCAACAAAAGCCAACAAGAAGTTACCTTGATTTCAGCGTTTCCTCCATGGTTAGTGCCTCCTTCAGTTCATTATCCTGGGCAAAATGCTTTTCACATTCGATTTTCCGTTGGTTTGGGGGTTTGGGGATGGTTTGTTTCTCAAAAAGGACCACAAAAGTCTGGTGTATGACTGGTATCATGTACCACAGATGTCTTGTGAGGGTTCAATATGAAAGTGCAGACTGCAAACAGAGAGGGGAGAAGGAAAGAGACCAAAGCATAGAATCATAGAATCACAGAATCATTAGGGATTAGAAGGGACCTCGGAAGATCGTCTAGTCCGATCCCCCTGCCACAGCAGGATCAATGCTATCTATTGCCTGTATTCAAGTCACCTAGATAAGTATTGTGACTACCTGTCCCCACTGCCAGTGCAGGGAACCCTAAACTGGGCTGTCCAGATGACATTTGAACAGAAACTTCATGAGGCTGCCTGATACAGTCCCAGGATCTCCAGCTACACCCAGCTCCAGCCAAGACCTGTGGTTTGCCACCAAGGTCAAGCACGTGGCACAACCTACATCCAGAGCTGTGTGGTACCATCACAGGATGGTGCCTGTATCCTTCCTGGGCATTGGCTAAGAGAGTTAAAGTAGTCATGAGCTGCAAGCCCACTGGGGTGCCGTTAAGAGTTGAGCTGCCTAGGATGATCAGAGAGCTGAAGCACTGAAGCGCTCTGTAATATGAAAAGTCATTTAGCTGTCAGACCAAGAAGTGGCAGCTTAGATACTGATCTTGAGGCCAAATATGTTTGACACAAATAACTTATGCCCCTTGTAAAGTGAAATTTTCCTTCATTAAACATAGATGCATGGCGTGCAGTGTTCCGCAGTTTGCTCTTTTATATCCAGGCTCTGATTGTTTTATTTTTAGCCTTTAAGAGAAATCAGATGTTAGAGAGGAAGCTATTCTTAGGCTGACTGTACGAGTGATCAAGCCAAGCATATCCATATAAGACAGCTGCTGGCAAATGACAGTCCAGGGTTGTGCTTTATTGCAGAAACAGCAGTGTGAGCACTGGGCATGCAGACATGGCAGCCTTGGGGAATCAGCGAGGAGCTGTCATTGTGCTTCTGGTTCTCAAGTCCTCAGCAGCCACTTTATACCAATAATTCATTTCAGAGAATGAATTCCTTGGTGTAACTTTGCATAGCCATTAGCCCTACTGCAGAGGCTGGCTGCACCAGTGCTGGCTCTAGGATGGTAAATTGTGATGGATTATGCTTCCTCGAGTTCTTGAGAGGTCTCTGCTCCACAACACCAAATCGGTCACCCAACAAGCAAGTGCAGTCTGCAGTGGTCTGAGGGTGTTTGTTCTCTCCCTCATTTGTAATAGTTGTCTGAGTCTCATCAAAGAAAATCACTGCTCTCCTCTCTGCAGGAGTATTAATGAATCAGTTCAACCTCAGTGAAGGTAATTTAAAGTATCAGTGTGTCAGGAGGCCCACACAGGGCAATATAAAGGGTCTGATATATTTTCTTACTAGAATTCCCACTCTACCTTGGGGAGCTTTGTTATGAACATCATCTTAAAAAACAACTGAGGCAAATACAGGTGTAAATTTGCTTACAGAGATGTAGTTACCTTTAAAATGCAGACTACTAGCTCTGAACCTTTACAGTATTTCAAATCATTGTTACTTTTCTATAGATTTAAAGAATTCTCTATTTTATTTAAATTTGCTTTGCAGCTGAAGATTTTCAGTCTCACCTGTATAGGCTACAATCTTTTGCTAGATACATGCAAAGGGAGAGAAACAGAATGAGAAAGTAGGTCAAATAAAACAGAATAAAAGAAAAGCTGGAATAATACAGGTTTCTTTAGAGCTGAACATTGAACAATTCTTGTGAGAAATGCAATTAGTGATGAGCAGAGTCTCATTCTGTCTGCAGATCCCTTTCGTTAGCAATTCATTGCAAATGTTTAAACGAGGTTTGCACCAGTAATACCTGTTGGCTGCCAAGTGATCAAATACTGGATATCAGAGAGTGCCCAGCAGGCAAACGCTGGAAACATGGGCAGCAGCATCTCCGCCGTGCCAGGATTTCCTCAGATCTGGAGGGTGTATAAGGTAGGAAGGACAGCATCCCAGAAAATGAGGGAGCAGGAACAGGGCAATACTCTGTAGTAACATGCTATGGAGACCACGCTTAAAGTGGAGAGCAGAGTTAAGTCACAAAGGTCACAGAATCATAGAATGTTTTGGTTTGGAAGGCACCTTCAAGATCATGTAGTTCCAACTCCCCTAACATGGGCAGGGACTCAATTCACTACACCAGTGAAGACCACAAAGGTTGCACAAGTGGCAACCTGGTCCAGTGTCTCATGGCCTTTACAGAAATAATTGATTCCTAATATCAAATCTAAATCTACCTTGTTTCAGTTTGAAACCCTTAGTTCCAGTCCTATCACTCCAGTTCCTGAGAAATGTCCCTCTCTGTCTTTCCTGTTGTCCCCTTTAAGTACCGGAAGGACGTAGGTCAATCTAGACTGAAGACATTGTCCAATCCATTCTGAAGAAAGAATAAATTATGATAGAAATCACCAGTCTCTTCTGAAATGACTTTTTTCCCCTTTCAGGACACTGGCAAAAAACAATTAAAACCATGTAAGCAATTGGGGGTTTCTCAAATGGGAGGAAAAGAGTCTTAAAATAGTCTCTTGCTGGAGAGAGTAACAGAATATACTAATGTCCATTCCCAAGGTGGCAAGAAACAGAGGGCTGAAATTCTAGCAAAGAACATTTGCATCAGGAAAAGGTTTTGTAACAGTAACTGAGGAAGACACATGATTCATCAACAAGTTTTTAAGAACAGGGTGACAAATACTGGATGGGAATGACTTAAGTGTACCTATCCTGCCTTTAAATAGGAGGGCTGGGTTGTATATGACTATAGCTCTATTTTTCTTGAGCCATATTCTCCTAATCAGCAAAGCAATTTGGTGCCTGGCAGCAAGGAGTCCCTTTTAAAAGTGCCAGACTAAGAGATTCTGAGCATTTCTGCTAATAGCTTCACAATTAACGGCATTAATACTATTTAATCATTAGTGCATCTACTCAGCTGGCAATGTACTTAGTGGCTTTTGCCTTTGGAGAGTCTGATTTTGTCACCCATCAAGGTGTGGGTGCTATGCATTAGCAACTCCCTCAAGTCAACAAGAGTCAACATCTTCATTAATGTCCCTGGCCATGCCTTAATTTTCTGTGAACATTCTTAAACATTTTATTTATATGTTAAGATATTGTCATATTGATCTCTTAAACTACTGTCCTGCTGCTGATGCTTTTGGACATTTCCCAGAAGAGATGTATTCTTGCCATTTAACTGTATGCAAAATTAACTTAGAGTAAACTAACCTGAGTTTCCTCACCCAAATGAATCTTATATTTAACTTACTTTTTATCGAGACAGGGGTTTACACCCATCCATGTGAGCACTGACCATGCCCAGTTCTACTGAACTCCCTGGGTAACGTGTAAAGGCCTTGCTTCTAGGAATAAACTTGCAATCTTTCCCCTTCCATAGCTAGTTTTCAAAGACTAATCCTGTTCTGGGGCTCTCAGTCTACAGCTATGAAAGAAACCACACTTGGACTTCAAAGGAAGCGCTGATCAGCATTTTTCCTCCAGTAAACTCCTATTGTTTTGTGTTGGACAAACAGTCAGAGATCATGAGTCTTCAATCCCAAGCCTTCGTTCACAGGCAAACTGCATTTTGTCTTTCAGAAGGCAGAGCTCAAACCTGCCATCTTTTGATCTGTAATGTGGGGAATTTGCAGAAACACTCATTTATACCTGAATTCTCTGATTCCTCAGGTCATAACCGTTTTGGTTTTCTTCTACCAGAAAGGAGGTTGTAGAGAGGTGGAGCTTGGTCTCTTCTCACATGTCACTAGCAATAGAACAAGAGGAAATGGGAAGATTAGAGTAGACATTAGGAAAAATTTCTTCACTGAATGAGTGGCCAAGTATTGGAACAGGCTGCCCAGGGAGTTGGTGGAGTTGCTGTCCCTAGAGCAGACACTGCCCTAGGGAGTATGGTTTAGTGGGCATGGTGGGGTTGGGTTAATGGTTGGACTTGATGATCTTGTAGGTCTCTTCTAACCTTACTTATTCTCTGATTTTATTGTCATGAGCCTAACTTCAACAGAAAGCTTTTACCACAATGAGGGACTCCAAGGGTTAAACTGTGTGCTGCTATTTCTCATTGCTTTTTGTTTAAAGATTTTCCTGATGATACTTTAGCTCATTAGATACACTTCTGTGATTTCATTTCCTTGCCATCTTTTATAGTCAGTTCTGGAAACTGTGTTCACAGGTGGACGTAGTCTTCCCCGTACCCACCATACCTACAGGGGAAAGTGCCTTTTCTTTACTTCTGAACCGGCTTGAACAGAACTTTTGTCCCTCACCTCATAGCCTACCTTCTGCATTTGTGTGGTTTCAGAAAGATCATAAAAGCACTTACCTCCATTTATCTGAGCCCTGCTATAGCTCTTGCTGTAGCAGAGAGTGCAGCCTTTTGTCAGGAGCAGAAGTGCAGCTGGATTACTTGCTGAAGAGGAGCAGAACATTTGTCCACATGCTCTTTTGGCAGCTGCTGTTGGGAGTGAGCTTGTCTTCCAACATCATGAAGCAAAGACTTAAGTCTGAAAACCACCAAAATTCCTATTCAGAGTCAGGCAGAAGACAGGAATTTGCTGAAGAGCTTGTAAAAGAAACTCTTCAGGGAGTGAGAAGGGAAGGTTATTATACCTTTTGGTAAGATGAGTTTTCATTTGGTTGCTCCCCCACCGTCATGTCCCCACAGCCCCCTGTTGCTGCTGATCAAGCCACATTCCTACTGCAGAGACTACTCTGCTCCACCTGACCTGTATTTTTAATAGACAGCAAAGGTGCCTACAACAGCCCTTAATACATCTTAATAACTGCAGCTTCTCTGCTCTGCCAGGCTGGGCATTGGGGCAGGGGTTTCTTCCCATCATGTCCTGGTCTGGTGCTGGGGAATAGATGAGAGGATGGGGACCAACGCTCGAGAAGCCATCGAATTTCCCCAGTTAGACATACTGGCTCAGAAAACTCTAGAAATACTGCAGTGCAGGAAAGGAGATGCTCAGATCTACAGGAGTTACTGGAACTTTGTAGTCCATAGAGGAGCCTTTTCCACAGGTGCATTTTGTCCATGATGTGTCTCAATGTCTTTGATGCTCCCACAGTGTAAAACACAATGTTAACGGTACCTGTTGTTATCCCCATTGGACACCACAGGGTTCTGCTAGGGGCCAAAAGTAGTGTCTGACACAACAAAACCTTTGAGTCTGAGAGGGGCTGATTCCCTGTGGCTGTTCACACTCTGTTTTATGGGGTCAGTGAAAAGATTTCCTGGCAAGGAAGACAAATCTTCTGACTCCCTGATTGAGGAACCCTCTGTTGTGCCTCTTCCCAAGCTCTGTGTTCTTCCAAAAGCTGGGATGGGTGGACGATCCATGGGAAGTACAGGGTTACTAAAGTGGGGACTCCTCGGGAACAGGGCAAGTAGGGGAGCTTCATCCACATATCCCTGGGCATCTGGCAGACTCTTCTGGGGGTCGGCAGTCAGCACAATATGGAAGCAGCATTGGTCTGCTGCGAAAATGGGTCTGGTGTACTCTGTACCCTACATTTCACTGAACCTGCCTTGCCCTGTGAAATCGTTCCAGCAACAAAGCAAGTGCCCACACTTTGTTCACAACAACCCACTTTGCATTCCTGTAGCATCACCCAGCAATCACAAATTCAGTTCTCCAGCCATAGGGGAATATTAATTTCTGTCATGTTGCAGATGAGAAAAACTGTGTCTGCAGAAGTGAAATGGAAGATTGATCATATGTCTTCCTCCTGCCACGGGCTTTGTACCAAGTTAGGAGCTGAACAAGAAACAGGACTTGTTTGCCTTGGTCTGTATGCACTCACAGCTTTCACTCCTCCCTAAGAACCTGTGCTCACTGGCAGCTGCCCCATTCACTGTCCAACATGTTTGTCACGATCTTCAGTTTCTTCTCAGCTTTAGCTGTCCATCAGAAAAACCGCTCTTTGCCCAACCTTTGCAAACCTGCTTGCTTCCTGTGTGGTTTTCCCAGTTCAGGCTCTGCCACTTCTTCTTCCAGCCCCAAAGTATTTGTATCAGCCATCTCATTGTCTCCTGTACAGAACGCAACCGTCCTGCATCCCCTTCCAAGGCTCACACTGGCTTCCTGTATTAAATACATGTGAAAAACAAAACAACCCAAACCCCTCAGAACAAACCATTTGTCTCCTTAACATACCTCGATCCCTGGCACTGGAACTATCCCAAGTTGTATAAAAGGAAAATCACACAGGTAAACACCACCAGCAAACATTCAGTTGGATGCTCTGCTCAATTTAAGATTACATTTGCCAGTAAAGAAGGACTGGAACTGCATGATGTCCTGTCCTGAAATCTTAAACAGTGGCTACCAATGTTTACAGGTTTAGATTTAGTAATTAATTTATCTTTAAGCCCCATATATAGAATCTATATGAAAGCAGCATTCACCATATTTTTTCATTAATATGAAGGGCCATCTAAAACATTAGTTAAATGAAATTACATGTGAGAAGTCAGTGGCAAAGTACAGGGACCTCCAGAGGGTGATTAGTCTCACCCTAAACCCTGAATTCCTTCTTTTCTGTTGAGGAGAGGGCTATTTAGTCTGTGGACATCAGGACCTGTCCTGATAGTCCTAATCAGCTGCATAGTAGCAGCCTTTGCGGTCTGTACAGCTGCAAGACAGACAAGCTTTCCCCAAAATATAGGGACATCTCTTTATGTAGGTTCTCAGATGGTTTTGCTGCTGATTAAACATTTCATCAAAGGTGAACTTTGTCAGCTAGACTCGAGTGACTCTAAAAAATAATTCTAGCTCCAATGCAACCTCAGCTCTCCTTAGCCAGCTGCCATACTTAACAGAAATAGAGATCACAGCTCAAGCTTTCCTCACCCTCATTGAAGCTAATTGGCACACACTTCCCTCCGGTCTCCACCCCAGTCCCTCCCCATACCATGTCTTGATCACCGCCTGGCTGCTACTGCCTCATCTTCATTAGGATGACACTGAGTATTCATGGAGATCCATTCAGACACATTTTGCTGTCTTTGGTGCCCAGGCAGTGATATTTAACTCTTGATTCAGAGTTATTGATTATTACTTGATCCTTTAATCATCATGAGAGATCAATGAGAGGAGCAAACCCTTGCATAAATCACACTGTAACAGGAGAAGCAGCTAATGCTTTAGAAGATTTAAAACTCAGAAGCCATTCCTCGTCAGATCCAGAGGGCTGTTTACAATAATATGGGCAGAGAAAGGAAGATTCCATTTGGTGTTGTGAATCTCCATGCCTGAGCAGTTAGACCTTGAATTTCTCTACCAGCACCTTCTACCTGAACATCTCTGGGCTGTGTTAAAGCTGTTTGGCCCTGGAGTAATTTACAGCCATGAGTTTTATGTTTTTCCATCCTTTACTTGACTGATGGTCTTCCATTAAAGAGTATGGAAAAGTGGGGATTCTTCAGCAGGAGCACTTGGGGACATCACCAACTTGAACTCAGAACCTCATTGCCATTTCGGTGTACCCTGGCACTGAAACATCCTGGCTTCTGGATTCCTGGGCCCTACCTGTCCCAGTGAAGCATGTGGGACCTGAAAGGTACTGGAGTGACCAGCTGCCTGACTTCTGCTGAGGTGGTCTTCCCTGTGCTCTCATCTCCTTCTGTGACATACAGAGGTTCCTGTGATTTCTGGACACAGGGAATTGTGAAGAATGATTCATGTGCCAGAATACATCAGACTTGATGTGACTGAGGAGAGCTGTATGCAGAGATTGTAGAGGGTCCCAACTACTGAAGAGCTACTTTCAGGAAAGAGATGCACCTGAGAGCATGGTTTGCTATAGCAAACTACTGTGTTCAGTGGGCTGCAATAATTACCTCTCTGTTAGGCAGAGAATGGGGTTTAAAGCATCGGGCATCTCACTGCAGAAACATGTTCTGGGAGATGGGATGCCCAGGGAGGTGGTGGAGCCGCCAACTCTGGAGCTGTTCAAGGCAGGACTGGACGTGGCACTTGGTGCCATGGTCTAGCCTTGAGCTCTGTGGTGACAGGTTGGACTTGATGATCTATGAGGTCTCTTCCAACCTTGATAATACTGTGATACTGTGATACTGTGAACTGCACAAATATTGGGGCAACTCTTTGTGTCTGTTAGTAATGGGCAGTATAACCAAGACTTCGTTTGCTTCTCTCACCTCTGGACAAGCCCACAGAATCATAAAATCACCAAAGACCTTCAAGATCATTAAGTCCAACCATCTGCTCTACAATAATGAACCACTAAACCATCTCCTGAAACATCGTGTCTATCTGGGGTGGTGCATCCACCCCCGCTCTTGGAAGCCTGTTCCAAGGCCTCATCACTTTTTCTGTGAAGAAATTTTCCCAAGATCCAATCTGAACCTCTCCTGGAGCAACCTGACTCCATTTCTTCTTGTCCTGTCCCTAGTCATTAGGGGGAAGAGGCCAACACCCAGCTCACCACAACCTCCCTTCAGGTAGTTGTAGAGATCAGTGAGGTCTCCCCTCAGTTTCCTCTTCTCCAGGCTGAACAGCCCCAGCTCCCTCAGCATCTTCTCATTAGCCCTGTTTTCCAGACCCCTAATCAGCTCAGTTGCCCTTCTCTGTCCTCTGTCCAGCACCTTGATGCCCTTCCTACACTCTGATGCCCAAAACTGCACCCGGTACTCAAGGTGTGGCTTCACCAGGGCCAAATATACAGGCAGGATCACCTCCTTGGTCCTTCTCTGCAGTGACCTAGCAGAAATCTTGGAGACAGCTACCCCACTTTGAGAGATTAATCTTTCCTCTGTAGATACTTCTTTGGGGAGCCGGCAATCCCACTTGACACATCTCAGACCTCACTAATGTCAGTGTTGCATGAACTTTATGAGAAAAAAACACTCCACACTCTCAAAGCTGAGAGTCTAATTACTGTAGAAGTGTCTTTATGTCATTATATTCACATTAAAAAAATAATTTATCACTCTTCACTGTAGTCTTAATGGTGCTTGAAAATAATGGGCTGGAATCAATACTGTGCCCTGTATAAATGTGGTGGAAGAACAGAGAGAGGACAATAGTAGGGCTGATCATGGTTCCCTAATATTTGTCTCATTTGGTCTTCTGACAGAGTATGTGCTCTAAGGGCAAGCTCCTGCCATGTGGACTGATCCTGCTGAGAGGCTCCATGAGACCCACTATGTGCATGTTCAGTGTTGCATTTTGATGTGTCTGGGGTACACGAGGCCAATGGCACCTGCAGCAAAGACTTAATCTGTGTTTATGTATGTAATTACTCCTTTATGAGGAAATCCCTTGCCTACCCTGGTTATTGAATAGATTAAAAAACAGCAGCAGGTCTCTGGGGCAGCTGTAAAGTCTGGAACGTGGTGGTTCCAGGGCTCTCACTTTGTTGTAGTCTTGTGACTGGAGTTAACTCCCAGGGGAGTTGTAGAATCTCCCTAACTGGAGATGTTTAAGACCCTCCTGGGCATGTTCCTGTGCAGCTTGGTCTATGTGATCCTGCTTTTGCGGGGGGATTGGACTAGATGATCTTTCGAGGTCCCTTCCAATCCCTAATGATTCTATGATTCTATGATTAATATATCTAGACTTGGGATGCCTCCAGGACTGCAGTACTGTCCTTTGGGGAGAGGGTGGGATAAATACAGCCCAGAGCAACTTGAACCCCATGGCAGGTTATTATGTCTGCATGGCAAGAGAGTGCCTCAAGCACAGCTCCATGCAAGAAGTCCCTGGGATGATCTGGACAGTATTTGTTAAGGCATGAGAAGTCACAGAGCTTGATACTACTCTGGCCCTAAGCCTATCTCTACCTGCAGCGATACCTTTCAGAAGATTGACTGGATTTTGCTGTACCAGAATTTCCTGTCCAGTCCAGTCACATCAGAAGAAATTCCCACCACATTCCATTCCCTGAGTCTCATTTTAGTATTGAGCAGCACTGAAAAACTGATGCATACCCTGATACCAAGGTTAGAAATAGAGGTGGCAGTAGAGGTTGGTGGGAAGAAATCTGAAAGGTGAGGCACCAAACAGCTTGGAATAAGGAAAGCCACAGCCTCCCATGGGAGGGGAGCCAGAGTTTTATTTTTCTAAAACTAAAGATTAAAATTATTCCTCCTAGAATATGCAATGAAAGGGATTGTGTCTAACTATCTGGTCCGACCCATTATCCTCCTTAGCTCCATCTCTACCCACAGATAAAATGAGCCAAGGGCTATTTTCTGGCCTTCTGATGAGTGGCTGACCATTGCTTATGTGGGTGAGTAGGGTGGCCATATCAAACTGCTCGTTGGGAAGAATCCGTTGGCCATGGTAGCTCCAAAGTCAGCATGAGCTTTTCCTGAGGAAGAGATGACAAACAGCATGGTAACAGACAGGCCGCGGTGGGACGTGTTCAAGTCTGTGCCAAAGCCATGTTCAATCAGATTAACACCACAAATGTTGGATGATTCCTTTCTCTTTAGCATCCAGTGCACGAGGTTCAAACAAAGAGGACCTGAATTTGCAAGGGATGCCACTGATGACCTTTCAATTAAAAAGTCTGACATGTACAGACCTCTGCCCCACACTCAGCCTGGAGAAGCAGGCTTTGGATTAACCTCCAGTAGAGTTTGTAGAGAAAATGCAGAACCTTCAGAGAGAAGATAGCAGGTACCTTTGTATTTATCTGTTTGGCAATGAATAGATTCATGACTGGGCAATTATTTGGGCAACCACCTTGAAGCTGGACATGGAGAATTTGACTGTACAGACAGGTAATCCCAGCCCTACCCTTATTTTTCTGATGTGTGACTGCTGGTTCACAGATTCCTGGTTTGGTTGAACTGTGTGTTTTTTTAGGGAAAAGCTAAATCAGACATCAATTAAATAAGTTTAAGTCTTTACTTAAGCCAGTTCAACCCAACTTCAGTCATTCCATGACCTTGTGTACTCTAGAAACCTTCTCATTAAAAACGAGGCTTAGCAAGAGGTTTCCTGGTAACACACAGTCAGGTCAGTGCCACATAAGGTACCGCTGGGGCTTTGACTCAGTCAAGTGGGAGTAAACTCCCCCCCCAAATCGGATAATTAGATCCAGTGAAGTTGTCTATTTCTTTCTTTAGTACTTTAACACAGTGTTTGTTGAATATTGTAAAAAACTCCTTTTTGATAGGCGCAAAGGAGTTTTCTGAGAACCACTACTTCCTCCAGTTCCTACTTGCTCACCCATGCTTAACAAGCAAATGCACTTATAAGCCACATCTCCAAACTGATGAGTTTTCCCATATGAGCTCTGATATCACAGGTATTAAAGCACAGCTTGAAGTTAAAGGAGGAGCTTTAGGAGAATGATGAAATACGTATTCCAAATTCAGATTGTAAAGTATGAATTATGGTTTCTGGGGATATTTTGTGATGGTGAGTAAATTCAGCCTAAGTGTGGTAAGTGTATCTGCTTCATGCCTCCGTGTCTCACAGACGAACTCCTGCCTTCTTATGGGAAATATCCTTGAGTGTCACGGGAAAATGCATATTGATGAACTTCCCAAAGCATAGCCAAGCTTGGCTGCACCATTTATTTTTTCATTAGTCACTAACAATTTCAATTAGGAAGAGCATTAGCTCAGAAATCATAAATTCAGGAGAGAAGGTGGTATCCCTTACTGCTCTGCAGTGGGATCTAATGACTTCTTTGCTGCAACAACAGGGAAAGCATTTAAAGTAATGTCCCTTATGGATAGTCTCCAGAACATGTGACGACTTTTTTATAGTGCTCAGTATATTTAGCAATGAAGGAGAGCAAAACTGTGAGCTCTTCTGTTAGAAAAGGCAAGGGGTTTTAAAAAATAAGGTCCTTCTCTTGACATTGTGCCTTGTCATTGGACAGGTTTGGGACCATCTCATCTGGCAAAGCAGGAAATACTGTCGAGGAGTCTGACCCTAGGCATCATCTACCTGCAGTCGTCCTACCTACATGCTGCATGGGCATGGTTGGGGGGTACAGGAGGAGCAGTGGCCCTGTGGCCCAGTGCCTGGCATCCAGGCAATAGAGACTGTGCAAGGCAGAGAAGAACATGTGCAGCTGGTGATTCTCTGACTTGTGCGCAGCTTGATCTCACCTTAAAATACACCTCTGCAATACCACCTGCCTTCTGCAGATCCTTGCCTCATGACTACTTCACAGTGCTGTCTGCTGTCCTGCTCAACGTGTCTGACTCGAGGCGCGCTGCTGGTGCCTCACTGGATAGCCCAGCAAGTACAGACAGGAACAGCACCGTGTAGTGTCCCTTCCTTGCCATCTGAAAGCAGTGGGAGCAGAACAGGTAAAATATTTAGACTCCAGATGTCTTTATTTGCCAAAATAAAAATTCTTGCTGTACAATATATACAAAATGCAATTAAAATTGTCATTTCTTATTCTCACTGCTGCTAACACTGCTAGCAAAACTGACTCATTAGGTGCTGCCAAATATAGCATTCCAGGTGTAACAGACCCTCAGATGTTCATGGCATTTTGCACATAAATTGTGAGTCACTGAGAATGATCTGATACTATCCATATGCCTGCTACAGAAATACTGCAATGAGTGGGAGATCAGTATACAAACACACATGACAGGATAATGTCTGAGCATGAAAAAACTCTGCTCCTGCACGGTTCCAATAACGATGTTGAATTTTGCACATACTGGTTCTCCTGCTCCCAAGACTTTCAGAAAGGAGGGTGGCTCTGACCCCCCATCCCTGCTACTTGCTGCTCCATCTCTGAATCTCACACTGGAGATTTTTTATCATAGTACATTTCCCTATTCCAGTTCCTCTTTTCTTATATAGATCATCTCATGTGAGGAACTTGCAAACCATGCTGTGCTCTGGATGACATCTAAATACGCTGGAGGCACCAGCATGATGCCCAATGTGCTGTCCAAGAAGACCACTCTCTTCCAGTCACCTTTTCACTTCGTCTTTTCGGCTGCTGCTCTGCACAGCAGCAATAAGGACTGTGTTTTCAGGCATCATGTTTTCCTGGGAAAACCAATGTGTTTCTGGAAAGCATGTGGGAATGGTACTCCCTGCAGGCATGCCAGCCCTGGAGAAAGGCTGTCCCACTGAAACACCAGACACAGAACTGGGATGAATCATTTCAGCCTGACAGCCACAAGCCTGTCTTCTCATGAGGTACATGAGGAAAAGCTTGCCCTCTTTTGCTGCCAGTGTGTGAGCTCAGTGTCAGACCTGTGGGTAAAGTAGAGTATATGGCTGGACTTAACAATCTTAAAGGTCCTTTCCAACCTAAATGACTTTATGATTTTGTGAATGGCACGTGGTGGGAGGGCAGACCCACATGGGCCTTGGAGCAATCTTAGGCACGTCTCACTCCTGGCATACATTGAGGCTGCACCTAGCTGGCACCCCTGTGTCTTCCTTTCTTCATCTGGTGGTTAATCCTGCTGTCGTTTCTCTCACCCCTGTGTCTCTGAGACAGCAATAACATTTCATCTTCAGGCTTTGTCTTGTTTGAAAAAGCAGTGGGTAGCTGGGTCCATTATGCTTATTTTCCCTTGGTCTTCCTGAATAAAAAAAGCACTGGACTTCTCATTTTCCTCTCTGTAAAAGGAAATACACTGAATTGCACTGATGCAACACGGCCAACCTGCTTGTTATACAGCTTCCTTTGCTTTCTCCCTGCTTTCTCTCACTGCAGGGTGTTTCCTCTTGTTAGCAGCTTTTGCATTGCATCGTTTACTCTGTATCTCCACATTGCTTCTCCTTTCACCTTTCTCTTTTTCACCTATTTCCACGTTCTGCTACATCCTCTTCTTTCTTCTGTCCATGCATTTCCCTGATGTCTTAACATGCTGATCCTCCTGTCTCTGTCACAGAGGAGAGCCAGGCCAAAAAGCAGCTTCACTAGAAGAATTTATGGGTAGGCTCTGTAGAGACAGTGGTCTCATCAGCGCTATCAGGAGTTCATTAAATAGCAGTAAGAAAGACAGAACCTGTTTGAAAACTCATTAAGCTGAAAATATGATGTTCTTACTTTGGATGAAGCACAGGAGCATCACCCCCAATGCCTTGTTCCGTTCTGTGTTCCCTTCTGTCTAACTGAGCAAAATTCACTGATTGGACGCTAGGCATGAACGATCTTTATAAAAGCAACAAAGCGTAGGACTAGAAGGGATGAGGAGAGCTCACCCTTCCACACTGCAGAAGGATTAAATCAGTCTTGGCCACCACTAGCAGAGGTTTCTGTAACATTTTAGAAGCTTCTTAGCTCGTAACCCACTGCCTTCTTAGGCAATTCATGGAAGAGCTCCACTAGACTTCCTGTTAGAAGACTCTTTGGTTTTTCCCATTCCTACCAGATATAACATGTGTCTGTGTTAAAAAAGATGTTTGATGTATTTTGTTGGAGTATTTTGATGGAGTTGATTCTCCCCTTAGCATCTCGCAGGTTCATTTTTCTGCCTTCCATGGATACAGAGAGGAGTGGATATGAATTTTAGTCTGTATCAGCTTTTTAGATGCTTGGAAGTGATTAATGCACATCCACACATTTGCAGATCAAGCCATTCCATTCTTTCCTCACTAGCCATGTTTTTCAGGACTGCACTGCTCCCGTGGCTCTCCTCTGGGCTCTCTCCAATTTGTCAAACTCTTTACTACAGAGAAGTGCTGAGCAACAGACAGACTGCTCTTGCTGGAGTCTTCTCCCTGCCAAGTTCAGGGAATAATTCCCTCTGGTCCCTTAAGTAAATGGTGGTGGATAGGAAGTCCATGAGTGCTATGTCCCTTTTTTGCAGCGGTGTCACAATGTTTGTCTTCAGGACACAGACCCTGTAAAATCTGTTTCTGTCTAAAAGCTCTGGCTTCTTCGTGCATTAAGTGCAAGTGCCTTGTTTCACTGCAAGAGTGATGCTGAACAAAGAGTGCAGTTCAGCTCAGATAAAGTCCTGTCTCTTTGTGCCCACAGACAGGTGTCTGTCTGTCAGCAAGGTATCTGAATTTAGCCACTTCAGATGTAGAGCGATGTTCAAGAGCCTAAGGAAAACCATCTGGCACTGCTGGAGCTGCCCAGGGAACTTCACCTCACCTCTGGATGCCAGTCCCAGGAAGCATGGGTTTTCTTCAGATTCTATCGTGGTTTTCAGCCCAGCCTGGAAGCCCACTGAGAAATCTCAACCATAACTAACTGAACACCTGAGGTGAGCCCTGTTGTTTGCTATCGGGTGAGTTCTATCCCTTGCCATGAACCGCTAACTGCGCTGTCAATTGTATTGACTAGTCACCCACAACTACCTAGGGCTCATCTCTGTTGTTCACACATGGGTGCTAAGCATGGTCTGAGCTGCCTCTAGAAGTTGTTCTGTCCAGGAACACGTGAATGCTTTTTGATTGCACCCAAGGAAATGTTCTTCTTCCAAGAAATGCATCTGTTTCAGAGGGCTGTTTATGGTGCTGAGGATGTCTTCATTCCCTTGGCACCACTGTCTGAGTAAACAGGTAGATCTTAAGGAAGCAGCATTTGTACTTTAATCACTAACTCAGAACTGCAGTAAAACGACAAATTAAGCTACAAATTTTACACCAAAAAAATCATTAATTTTTAAACAAAATAAAAAATTCACAGTCTACCGAGAGGATGTTGCTGGAAGTCATGGAACCACAGTTCTGCAACACAAGCAGTAAAGAGAAGTTACAACTGTAGGAACGACAGTGGAGTGTAGTTGTGGGAAATGTCAAAGATTTGTGCTTCCCCTTTCTAACCAGAGAACTGTCCTGTCTTTGGCTGGATGAAAGCAGTCTGGTTTTCATAAGAAAGTGTGAGACATTTCTTATCACTTTCTTTTCCTGTAGGTGCTTATGCATCGGCATTTCATTACTTGGTTTGTTTTCTTTCTAAGCACTGAATTTAGGCTGACTCATGTGGAACTCACCTTTCTTTTTATGATAGGGCTGCTTGCTCTCTGTTCCAGCACTTTTCCTCCAGAGATGTTAAAGATAGTCTCTTATCATGCAGTGACTGCATTTGGTAGTTCCTGGTGTACCCTCGAGCATATTTCACCAGTCCCCACTGGCTCACCGGCTCCTAACTTATCCAAACATTATTTAACTTATGCTGACACACTCTTCTATCCCCACACCATTAATTTCAATTAAGTTGATCATCTGGTCATGGTTAATTTTTATTTTTTCCCTCTTCTCCAGTCAGGCTGAAGCAAAATGTTTCTGCAGCAAGAAAGAAAGATAAAGCCATCTCAGGGATAAAGCAGTTCAGGTACCTACTTTAGGAGTTACATAGCAACAGCTGGCCATGAATTACAGGGATAAATTATCCACAGCCTAGATGGCTCCATTCAGCTAGAAAGTGGTACTCTTCTGAAGCTAAAGATGACACAAAAATCAAAGGAGGCCTAAAATTTTAACAGTGCTTGAAAGGAAGGGAGGAGTTTGGGTAAGTGAGGCTAATGTGAGTTAGTGAAAGGCTGACAGTCTGCCTGTCTCTCACAGGCAGGCAGCGAGACAAAGATGTGGTGACAGAGCAGTAGGGTTTTAACTCAAAGGGATGAAAGGATGCAAATTTATGAAGATCCACTTAATACCCATGCATTTAGCCTGAATGTGGTTGTTAGACGCTGCTCTGAAAGCTCTGTACCTTACAGGAAGAAGCAAATTGTGCTTTGTGCTGAAGGCAGCAGCAGATACAGGCAGCCACAGGCAGCTAAAAGGCAATTCTGCAGTGTCCAGGTGTTTGATGGACCTGTGCAAGCAGCCAAAATGGGAACCTGCTCTTAGGAAGCTTTTGGGCTGCAGGATACCCAGAGAATCAATGACCTTGCTGGCTGAGGATGAGGGAAGGGGAAGAGGTCAAGTCCACTGTCTGCTTACCATGACACAGAAATCACAGAACATCAGGGACTGGAAGAGACCTTGAGAGATCATCCAGTCCAATCCCCCTGACACAGCAGGATCACCTACACCCAGTCACACAGAAACACATCCAGGCAGGTTTTAAACATCTCCAGAGAAGGGGACTCCACAACACCCCGGGCATCTCGTTCCAGTGCTCTGTCACCCTCACTGGGAAGAAGTTCCTTCTCACATTCATATGGAACCTCCTTTGTTCCAGCTTACACCCACTGCCCCTTGTCCTATCACTAGATGACACTGAGAAGAGCCTGGCTGTGGAATGTGTTTCTGTGTGACTTGGTGTAGGTGATCCTGCTGTGTCAAGGGGATTGGACTAGATGATCTCTCGAGGTCTCTTCCAATCCCTGATGGTCTGTGAGTCTGTGATTCTTTTCCTTCTAATTTCCTAGCTTGAAAATGATATCTCAATATTGGCATTAATAATAATTGTATGCAGCTAGTAGTTTCAAAAGACAAACAGTAACAGGGAGAATAGAAGAGGGGACAAGTTTTACAGGCTTTTACTTTGTGAGAACACAGAGGCCAATGTGGCTTAGTGAGCCCACTGAAAATCTGTCATATCTCAAATGAGACATCACTACGCCTGTTACAAGGAACACTGTAGGAGTACGATGGTCTGGGGACATGAGTCCAGCTCGTGAGTACATCATATAAACTGTACTGGACATCAGAGTGTCCTCCAGGCACGGATAGTGCAAATGACAGCATTCTTTCAGGGCAACGAGGGAGCTATCTCCAGCTATGGTACCATACTGCAATATTAGACCAAAAGAAGTTAGAGCACCACAGAAGAAATCCAGAGTGACATTATGTCAGAACAGACTTGGCTTTGCAGGGTCTCAGCAGCAGCCCTTACAGGGAGGGAAAGAGTAAGCTGTGGGTGAAGGCATGCGAGGGCTTGTAAGTCTGGTGACTTTCACATTCCAGGCAGGAACACATTACAAAACTAAATATTAGAACTGCCATATCTGCAAACCATGCAAAGAAATGTTGTATGGAAGGATTTCAGTGGCTGGACTGCAGCCTCACCAGTGACCTGGAGCTCTGAGCTGTGCTCTGAGTCAGTCAGGGATGTGGACACAGCCCTGAGCAACCTGCTCTAAGTGACCCTGGTTGGAGCAGGGGGTTTGGGTAAGATAATCTCTAGAGGGCCTGTCCAGTGTCGGCAGTTCTGTGATTCTGGCTAGTATAATCTCTTCAGTTCCAGGAAAGCTTCCTGGAATCAGCTTGGTTTCGTGTATTTGTTTGTGTCGTTTAATCAGTGGCATAGAGAACATCTCCTAGGATTTATTTCCTTTTAAATCTTGTCTTTGCTGTGACACGAACTGGAGACAAATACCAGGAAGTTAATGGGTCTGGGAAACCAAAGATCATGTTTTGGATAGCTTCAATCCATGTGCACTTAGTGAGCCAAAGAGTGTGAGGTTTCATTCCATTCAGTGAGAGGTTTTGTGGTCAAAGACTTCAGGATCTGCTTATCCATATAATGCTTGAGAAGGAACTTCTTCACGGTGAGGGTGACGGAGCACTGGAACAGGCTGCCCAGGGGGGTTGTGGAGTCTCCCTCTCTGGAGATGTTCAAGACCCGACTGGACGGGTTCCTGTGTGACTTGGTCTAGGTGATCCTGCTGTTGCAGGCGGATTGGACTAGATGGTCTTTCGAGGTCCCTTCCAATCACTAATGATTCTATGATTCTATGATTCCAAATTTGTGAATACAACTGAGACCAACTGCTGAAAAATCAAGGCGTCTGCTTCATGGTACCCTGCATTTACCGGGGTATGTGTGAGACAGAGACCACAGAGAGAAGGAGGGTTAGTTCAGAAGGTTATGCTGCCAATTGTTCTTTTATTGGATTTTAAATACACAGAAAGGCATCATTTACTAATACAGAGAAATGCAGAACAAACCACAGAACACCCTTTTACAGCAAGACCTGAAATCAGCACTACAAGGGGCATGTCAGCACAACATAAAATCTGGCAAAGTCTGAGAATACTCAACCTCATGATTAGTGCAGCTTGCTAGAGATGGTATTAACAGGTAGAAACCTGAAACATGGGGAAGTTTTAAAATCCTCACGCTGATCCAGTGACTGAGAGCTACTCACTAAAGCATGGGCATCAGTAGCAGAAGAGCCACGAGGGAGCAGCCACCTGAAATGTGAACCCAGGGATCAGTTAGAACCGACAGATGAAATGGTGTCACCATTGCTTATCAGATGATTGGGACCTGCCTGTGTCTATGTCACCAGGAATGCTTCTGGAGCCGTCTGAGAGGTGTTTTGGATCCAAGTCTTGATATACATATAGCAGGAAGACTTTGCAGCCCAGTAACTGCAGTCTCTGCTGTTGCTGGCTAAAGTCCATAGGCCTTGCACTGACCTGGCAGTCAAGGTTTAGCCAGCCCAGACTGACTATTTGGCTTGGTTTGCCTAAGCTGAGTTGTTTTCAACGTTTGGTTTTTTTCAGGACAGCAAATGTCTAGCAGTCGATGGCCCATGTCTGATCACTTCAGTTTATAGTGACAGCAAAGCATTACAGTGTAGATTAAATGATCTGTGAGTTCAAAAACAAATGTGAAAGAGTACAGACATGGGATGGCACCAGGGGGCTCAGGATGTAAAGGCAAGACTTGAAGATCAGTCAGTGCTTACTGCTGAAGTGGAGCCCTGTGCTGCTCAGGTAAAACCAGTTTTGGAGACAAGAAGAACACGAAAACTGAATAACAAGCAAAATGAGGAGAATATGTCGACAAAACACATGAAAATAAAACCAGCAGACCCTAAATTGAGGAAGAGCAAAGCACCAGCACTGATGTTACATGTTTTCTAGAAGAAAGGATGAAGAAAGCTCCACCACAAATATATTGTATTGCTGGCAGACATCTCAGGATACCAACAACATACCACAAAGCACCTCCCAGTTGTCCTGAGTAAGGTTTGAAATGGTCAACCACGGGCATAGTACTGAAAGCAAAAAGGATGACTACTGGAAAGGTTGATGGCATAAAGGGCTGTTTTGCATGTGGTTTGGCTTTTTTCTTTGAGTAACTATTTTAATAGCATTATTGAGAATTCTCTGTATTAATTAGAACTATTTCATGTATTATTTTATAGTTGAATGAAACATCTGGACTATAAGATTATGAGAAGTTTAATCAGACTAAATGTCTGCATACAGTTCCACATCTAAGTCCATCACGAGTTTCTAAGAAGCACCAATTAGCATTCTGGTTCCTGCTTTTCCAATTCAATGGTCTTCACACATGAGACTTGTGAGTCAAGTGATAACCTGGAGAGAGCCTGTGTGGGAGATTGAAGCTGATCTGTCTCCTGGGGAACGGGGGTACATTGCAGTCAGTCTCAGCCAGCAAAATTTTACCTGTGAAGTTATGCTGTTGATATTTCTAGATACCTTCTTTTCTAGTTTAGTGTTTACCATAGGCTTTGAACATTAGAAAATGAGAAGGCATTTGGTTCCACTTCTCTTCTTCAGGTCTCATCTTAATTTTGTCAACTTCTAGCAGCAGCAACATTTTGAAGGAGCAAAAGTTTGTACCAGGAGCAGAACTAGCTCCCCATCCTTGTGCAGGCAGGCAGTGGGGAAAAACCCTGAGTAAACACTTGTCCTGGACTTGAAAAGTCCATAATCATTAATGTAGCTGTTGTATGCAGGTGCAAGAGGTCACTGAGCCTTCTTTTCTACAGCCAGCAACTAGCCTGTAATTTAGGACGTAGACAGCTAAATAGATGCAGCTGAAATGACTTCTCATTTTCCTGAGAGCAGGGGACTCTCGGATTTGTCCGTGATGTGTACAACGGTGCAAAGGGAAGGCAGAAAACACCTCAGGGCTGCTTGGAAGAGCATCTGCTTACCTAAGGGATGGTATTCGAAGGCAGTGAGATCAGAAGGTGCTCTGGAAATTATACATGATTTGCTTTATTGTATGAAAGCAGCCCATAAGCTGATTACCCCTCATCTCCACTGTATTTCAGTCTTCAGTGCAATTTGCCTTTTGCAATCCCTTTATTCCTCCCACATACTTAGAACAAGATTGCATGTATTTTTTCATTTGAGAAACTTAAATCCTCTTTTTTCCTTCTGAACTTCTTTTGCAAAAGCCTTTTCCTTTGTCTACACAATCTTCCACAAGCCACACCCTTTGTGCCTGAGACAATTTCTGATTGTTTTCCAAAAGACAGGACAGAGCATCAGCAGGAGAGCCTTAGGCAAGACTGGACTGCTGTTGCTCTGTGTGAGAGAGAGAAAAAGTGGAGTTCTCACACATGAGGTTGTGTTGCTGGTGTTTTCAAACCAGCTGAGAGGAGTCGGAACAAACAATCGTGTCAATATACACAAGCTGGGATCCCAAAAGGTCCTGTGATATACTGCCATGTATCTGTTTTTGTTTGACTCTTAATCCAGAAATTCCATTCCAAGCTCAAATTTAGCAGGATTTTAAACAATAATATGTGATATTGACTTCCTTCACCTCATGAACCACTCTCATTAGAAGGAACAACTGATGGAAAGAAACACTTGGCCATTTCCATCTTTGTTTCTGGTATCAAAAGCTCTCAGTCCAGGCAGTTCCCTGCCCAACAGATCTCTCACCTGTTCACTTCACTGCATCTCAGAGAAACCACAGCAAAACACATCAGGGATGGAAAAGGATGGGATTTAAAATGAAAAAGCAAATCAATAGCCCATTTTCACAGGGGTTGCAGGACTTGTCCTATGGACTGTGTTATCTGCGGAAGGGCTCCTGGCACAGGAAATAGAAACTCCTGCAGCAGAGAACTAACTTCCCCTTTTACACAACCAGTTCCATGGTGCTGTGCTTAACTCAAACCATCATGTTAGCAGCCAAATGCACTATTCAGGGGTTTCTTTTTTCCTGGGAAAGCAATATTTCCAAACTTTACTGCATTTTTAAAGGGACATTGGGACTGCTAAATCTTTCCGGCCATTAACCGTCACCGTCTGAAAGGAACTGTCCTGCTTAGGAAAGTTAATACCTGCCTTAGAGTGGGAAAACGTATTCTGGTCCTTCTGGAAGGGCAACAGCTCTAGAAGCCTTCAGGAGGATCAGCTTCTCATTACAGGCAGTGCTGGCCCAGGACTGCGTTTCCCAAGGCTAACATAAGCCATAAGCCATTAGGCTAAAAAAAACATCAAAGAAAAATACTTTGGTGGCAAGAAAGAAGCGGAGCCCATGGACTAACAGTCCATGGCAGCCAGGAAGCTGGAAGACAGCATCAGCTAGGCTGCCCAAATGGCTGCAGTTAACCTCTTGTTGTGACTCGAGCAGATGACTTCCTCTCTGCTGTCTCCATGTCAGTCCCTGCATTATCTTGGAGAGGCTGTTGTTCAGTGGTATTTAGACTGCCCACCACTATGGGGCTGAGGAGCTTTGGGGAAGCCAGCTTGACCCCAGGATGGTCTGGATCTTACAAGAGCCAGCAGCTGCACATTCAGGTCCTGGAACTGCTCTTGCTCTTCATGCTGGGATATGTGAACTGTCTGAAATTTAGGAACTGAATATTTCACTCCTGTTTTATCCTACAAAATGTCCAAGAACAACACCATCATTAGTCTGGATTTCCCCACAATGATATGCAGACAGAAGAAATAAGCAGTTAAGGAAGTCCCTACACAGATGCAAAATATGTGGAATATGAAGGGTGCTGTCTGCACTGTTCCACGTTTGGATGGCTGTGGTTCATCAGAGTTATTGCTGAAAGTCAGTGCTCATCTGCTGCTACTTCAAAGTACCTGCAGCTCCTCTGGTTTCCATTCCTGCGGCACAGCAATCTCACCAACCAGTGCTAGATGGAAAATGTGGATGCCAGAACAGAAACTGTCTACTTACTTGCAGAGCAGATCATTGAACTTTCAGAAGAAATGGAATAGAGGGAAAATGTGAGATATTTGTTGATCTCCTTGTAAGACAATCCCCTACAAAAGCAATGAAGTCTCTGCAGATGAAGTTCATGGATTCTTCAAATCAGAAAAGAGAGGGCACTGGCCTTCCCAGTGGCACCAGAAACACCAGCCATCATCTTTGTGTAACTGAATTATCTCCTTGTACAGTCCCGTCGCCGTCAGCAGACCAAGCTGGGCAGATCACGCTTTGAATAGTTCAGAGCTTTAAATCTTCTTCTTTCTGGACTCAGCACTGCCACAACCTTTCTCACTGCTGACAGAGTCATTTCTATCCCCAGCCCCGCTGAGGATATATTGTTCTTAACCAATCCACCAATATCAGGGAATATTTTGGGGCAACAATGTGCTTTTGGTCCATGACAACCAGCATCCTCCCAAATGATTCCTGGGCACAGGTTGGTACTTGGGGCCTGTCAAGAACTATGCAGAGGAGGCAGTCTGAACACAGTTTTGCAAGCTGCTGACTTCTTTATCACATGTGCACTGTGCATGCTGGCTGCAGTATGACAGGATGTCATTCAATTTATTTGTATAGATTTAGCCCGACTGAATTCCAGAATGCCTCTAAAGTTCTCATGTCTCTTTGCTGGCTGCCTGGAACTGAACTGATCTGCTCCTGTTGATCCTGATAAAAGCACAACTCCCCCAGCTTTTAGAGACAGAAATGAGAACTAAATAGGATTGGGACCCACTCTGTGGCTACAGCACAGCCACTTGCTGACAGAAATTGTGAATAGGTTTGCTTACCACAACAGAATGGCTCAGAAAAACATCAGAGACAACACTGCTGCAAACACAACATTCATCAGGACATCTGATAAGAGGCTGCAAATAGGCACCGACATTGCCAAGCATCTGTCTGTGGATTTAGGGAGGCATTGGCCAAATAGGAAACATCTGCATCTCCTCCAAACAAGAATAAGTGGAAAAAATGAAAAAGACTGGGAATCAGGGTTTTCTTTTACAAAGACTCCTGGGTATGAGAAAGCACAGATCAAAGCATCTGTGTCCTGTCAGAAGATTCATGTAATTCTGATGAACACGCCATGCAACTGTAGTATAGGAGAGCAAAACCCGGAGGTGGCAGAACATGGGAAGAGGACAGTGAAGAAGAGCTGGCTGTAAGCAACACTGCAGGGTGGTTAAGCAGCATCAGATAAACTCAGCCAGACAATACAGCAAACTGCTGGTGGTTTAAGACCTTGTTGGAAGGAACAAGCCTAAGCTGTCGTTTGGTAACGACAGAGATACGCCTCGTGCCTACTAGTGATGCTTCCATAGGGGCTGCTGGCAGGGACAAGAAGCTCTTTTGTGTGCAGTTGGAGTAATCTGAGTACTAGAAGGTTGCTCTCCTCAGCTGGACCCAGCAGTTTCAGTGTCAAAGTTTAGACATGATAGAAAACTGCTCTCCCCTCTGTGCCTTTCAGCTCCTCACCTCCAAGGTACCCATCCCTGCTGTTGTTAGAGGCTGATCACAGAGCCCACTCCTCCTGCTCTGTTAACTCAAGTAATGTATCCCACAACTGCATTGTCAGAATCTCCTGGACCTGGCAGGCAAGGTTATATCTTGATTTGGATTGCTTGGTCGCTTTGCCTTGTTCCCTTTGGGAAACAGCTGGCACTGCTGTCGGTGTACCGAGATTAGGGCTGTTAAAATCTCTGATAAGACAACTACAGTTTGCTGCACTTTCAGCATGACCTTAGGAAGGTTCTTCTGCTCTTCAATGCATGTGCTTAGTGTATCTGAATGGGTCACACCAAGGACTCCATTGAAACACCTCTTGGACCACATAGCTCACTGTAGGCTACCAGGCCTCACGCACTGGAACTGGGATTATTATAACCTAAACTACTGGGCTTTCAGAAACCCAGTATACCCAGAAACTGCACCACTGCTTCTGTTGAAAACTAGACAGTTTCTGCCTAGATGCAGAAACACAAAAGTGGGGACATTGTTTTGGGAATCCATACCTTCATTGCAGGGCAAGTGTGATTTGAGGATTTGAGGGATCACATTCCCCAATGAAAACAGAGCAAAACCTAGGTGAAGGACAACCAGGGTAGAAAGAAAAGGAATGAAAGGGTGAAAAAGGGGCATAATTATTTCAAAATGGGTACTTGAAGTAAGAATGCTCCTGCCTTTAAAGAAGCAAGAAGTACATAGTGCATTCACATTTGCCTTTTTTTGGACATACAGAGTCTGTTCAGTCCCCAAGTGACTGAAGCAATGCTGACCCTAATCTCTCGCTTCTTATCCCTTTGTAGGATTTCTAAGCCTTTCAGTCCTCCTGAGCAAGCAAGACACCTGGCCCCTGCACACTGTGCTGTAGCAGTTTGAATACTGCAGAGCAAATAGGTCTCATCAGGCGGAGGAGACGCGTCTCAGGAATGATAAAACACCGAGCAAAGCAAGAAGTGCCAGGCCGTCTGGTGAGTGTGGGACCAATGGGCTTCTTATTGACTGGACACGAGTCCTGCGTAGAGAGATGGGTGGATTTTTTCCTTTAAAAATATTTTTCTGAGAAAGCTGAGAACAGAGCAGGAGCCAGCTAAGAAGGATCAATACAGACCATGGATGAAATGAGGTTATTAATAAGTAATAAGACTGAACTTGGGAGCTGATCAAATAAAAAAGACATTTTGTAGTTGGGGCACTGCACAGGCACTTGATTGCCATAATAATGACAATAGGGAGATTAGAAGCAACAAACTGTAGAGCAAAACTGGCTGAAAATCCCTCCTCGTGGAAGCATCTATTTAAAAGAACAGCTAAAACTGAACAACTCTCTGGAAGAGATGTATTTCAGGACATTTAACAGTTGTGAACAGGAACCAGTGATCTTTGGAGCATGCAAAAATTTAAACTTATGCTGGCAAAAGACGCCAGAGAAGCGTGCTATCTCCGTTCTTCTAGTTGTTACTAGCAGGGTGACAATTTCACACAGCTAGAAACTGAATGTCTGGGCTCCATGAATTTCTTCACCTGCAGGGACCATCTCCTGTTGCGCAACATGGCTGTTCAGCCTTTGGCATCTTTCTCTGAAGCACCACCTGGTGTAAACTTTAGAGGAAGTGGCCTGTAGATGTGAATGAAATGGAATTATTTCCCCTTAACTTCATTGCATTCCCAACAATATCCAGGCTTCTCATTCAGTCTTCTAGGATAGGTGCAAAACCCAAGATCTCTCAATTGAGCTCTATGTATTTACAAAATCTATAGAAGTACTATTTTTCTCTATCCTTCCTTACTCTATTTCTGAGGATTTTTCTATAAGCAAAGCATGTTCATAGCTTCTCATGACGTATTTATGTTCTCTATTGAACCCCTCACTGACTTCTGGTAGATTAGAAAATCACTACCACTAAAATAGACTGGCTTATCCAGTCACATAAGGAATTCTAAAGCCAGGCTGCTAATAACAACCACCATCAGCTTTTCACTACCAGGGAAAGGATTTAGGAGAATTTAAAGCCTGATTTGCCTAATTTCCTTAAGGAGATCACCAAGATACAAGAACCGAACAAGGGAATTAATGGAAGAAGATGAGAACGCTGGTTCTATTTCTTCAATATGTAAAGGCAGCCAAGGGGGAAAATCCCTCAAGAAGGGTGTCAGAGTTTGGGAATTTGTAAGCTTGGTGTCCTACTGGGTAGTTTTCCAAATAAGGAAAGCACTCCAGATGTCTATTGGAGAAAAGAGGAAAAATCTGGCGTTTCTATTCTCGTGTCAGCGGTGCTAGTCACGCTGCTTTAACAGCACATTGGTACCATAAAACTGGAAGAACTATGAGAGGCTTGAGGTACAAAACTAAAAGTGAATCTCTGTGTTGCACGGAGCATAGGGAACATTCTCTATGTGGACTACACAAACCTTCCACAGATCACAAGGATAAAGAAACTCTTCAGGACCACGCTATGAAATGAAACCTGTGCAGTGTGATGTAGGGGGCTCAGTGGCTTCTTAGAGGATACCAAAGCAGACTGGCCACGATGGTCATACTGTGCAAGAGAAATAGTTACTGCTATCACAGCACAGCAGTGACAACCACATTTGGGAATGTTTCCTTACAATCTGACAGAAGTAAGAGACCGTGAGATAGGAATCCCTCCCCCACCACCTACCCATACACTTTCCACTCAGCATTTTGTTTTTCTGAGATGATTTGATGCTAGCCCTAGGACATGGAGAAATGTATTTAGTACCCTTTCAATGTACCAACCACATTAAGAGAGCTTAAGTTTGCTTCAGTCCTGAGTAGACCACTTGGAGATCAAGAGCTGAGATCCCTGCTAATTCCCTCCATTGTTTTGTAATCTGCCATGAGTGACTGCACCAATGTCTTACAAGGCCTCAAAAGAGCTTGATTTGTCATTATTTTAAAAAACTATTGTAGTGAGTTAAAAACTAAGAAACTGCTTTGCTCACGGGTTTTTGGCAGCAATTTTGTCGTGGGTTCAAGACCACAATTTAAGAAAAATGAAAAGAAAGCAAAGCAGTGAGGTCTCGATGGCATCTCGGATACATTTGCCAGACAATGGATAGCTTAGGGAAATGAAAAAAGGGTTTATTAACTCTATAACTGCATGCAGAAAAGAAGAAAAGGTTAAGCCAGTTAGTGCACACAAACTAGAAACTGTGTCACAAATGCCATCACATATTCCGAGAAAATGAGTCTTTTTTTCACATGAGAGATCTGGGGAAAAAGAGCATGTCAGTTAAGTAGACATGAGTACCACCACCCTCTCATTGTTCATGCATCACCCCCATCTGCAGTACAGCGAGACCCAAACTGCTTGTAGACTGGTAAATTCTTCAGTCCTTCAGCATAGCTTCTCCAGCTCAACGCTCTTGGGATGGCCTGATTCCTCAGCACCTGAACTGCATCCCTCGATGCAGGAGACATGCTTTCAAACAAAGAACCCAGACTCTGTCTTTCATGCCCAAGGTTTAAGGATTCTCAAGTCCTCCTAATTCATTCAGCTAAGCACAAATGAATTCTCCCCCAATACTTAAGCACCCCCAGTCTTTCTCAGCAGCAGAAATGACAAACAGTCTCTCTTCCTGCTGATCAGTCTCTCTAAAATGGCGGTGAGCAGCGGCATAGCCCCGGCCACATGCAGGATCCAAGATGGAGACTGACCGCATGGCTGTGTCAGCAGAGCTGCCTCCCCACACTCTGCATGCAGCCAAAAGGGTTTTCCAGCACCGTCTCCTCTCCTCTCTCCTCCTGTCTCATCTCCTGGAGGAAGAAAGATAAGTACCCCAGCTCACTGCGATGCTGAAAGGCTGCTCCGTGGGGGGTGGTGATAGTAAATCTTCACCAAAGTCTTTGTTCTCTGGTCCATGGCCAGGACCACATGGCATCAGGCCCAGTCTGGGGTGGGGAGAGCCGCACAAAGCTGCTGCATCTCCTCCCCACGGCGGCAGGGCTGCAGCAATGGGACCAGGGTCCCAGAGGAGCCACTGGAAGACGCGGCAAGTCACCGCCAGCGCTGGGCCGGGGCTGGCACCATGCAGGGCTGTCCTTCTCCACCCTGCCATTTACAGGAGCAGGGCGGACCTGGCAAGCTCCATTTCATCTCTCTTCCGACGGGAAAAAAAGAGTGAACAAAGATCCTGGTCTGCTGTTATGGGCTGACCTAGCTACACCCTTTTTAGGCAGGTCTTGGGACAGTTTCACCTCCCCCAGGACAGGTAACTGGGGGGGAGGGGTCCTCTGAGAGTAATATAACTTTTTGTTCTTCATGAAAGCACAAATCTGCACATCTGAAAATTCTGGTAATTTTCAAACTGCAACAACTGTATATAGTTCAAGCCCAGCTTTGGTCTTGATATGGAGAGTGTATTCAGGAAATGGATTATACACATTTGCAGTACACAAAGCTGTGTTCATTGCTCTGAAATGGTTAAAGATCACATTGAATGATACTAATGACCTTCTCTGACGCTCTTTAATCCCTTTAAACCATTGATCCAGCCCTTACAGAAAAGGACATACTCAAAATCAAGTCTGACCAGGGCCTTTACTGAGGGTAATAAGACACTCACAGTGCCAACTATGTAATCAGAGTAGCACCACACATACCATCCAGCTGCTAAATGAGATGTCTAAGCACTATGGTGAGTTGGGCAGGATGGGAGGTGAGTAATAGTTTAGACTTTCTAAGAAGACAGACTATCCAGGTAATTAACAACAGTAGCCATGGAAAAAAAATCTCTTCTTATGACATACAGCTCCTCAGGTGAGGAACCCAACCAGGGATAGAGTGAAGAGCCATGGAGTAGATGGAAAGTAGAAGTAGAACTCTCCTTTTTGATGCTTGATCAGAGAATAATGTTTGGAAAAAACCTCTTGTTTCAGCAAGAGCTTATTTTTATGGGCATGATGTGCCTTCCTGACTCACTCTACATTCCTCCATGCCTCTGGCTTTTTCTACCAGAAGCAAAACTGCCAGCACATGACCCCATTGAGTATAGATTCCTTTTAAAGATGTTTCTAGAGATGGCAAATGAGCAGCCTCTGCTCCTCCACAGTCTATGCCCTGCAATGCCTGTTCTTACGTATTTACCCTTTCAGCTACCTTTCTGGGTTACTTATTTCACATGTTAATAGCAGCTAAAGCCATCTGGAGGAGTTGATATTTAGTTATTATTCAAGATGATGAGAAAGAATAGAAAATGTATCTGAGAAGGATTACACAGCTCCCTTTCAGTCCTCTGGCCTGTTAAGAAAGTGCTGTGTACTAAGAGCTTTATCTTGCCTTCCTATTGTGCTCTGATAAGATTTGCCTTTCAAAACACTCTGACAAATAAGAGAGTAGGTGGCTGCTGAAGTGAAATTAGTAATTCCAAGAGTGTAATTCCAATGTTCCACACCAGATGTGTGTAAGCGTGTGAAGATACACTCACTTGATGGCTGAGGTGGCCCACTGTACCTTTCACCAGAGACAGCAAAACCAAAAATAATTCCAAGTCTTACAGAAACTGCCTCCCTCACAAGTGAATTGCAGGAACCAGGAACCAGTGGTGAAACAGAGCACAGTGGTAACGGTTCTGAGGAGAGGGACAGAAGGTCCAAGAGCTAATAGCAAGTTAAGGTGCTCAGGTTCCAAGAGCAAGCCCTGGGGTAGTCTGGTATCTTTGAGAGTAAGTGCTGTTACAGAACACTTTTGTGCTAAACATAAATAGTTGGTATAGACAGAGATTCTTTCAACAGAGCCTGGAGGCTCATCCTGATGAAACTAATGAGCTCTGCTGAATTCAAGGACAGTATCGTCGTTGATTGTAAAATGTGTAAGATCAAGGCCACCTTGAATCTGTAGTGACTGTCATTGGTGTACCTCTGTGTAGCACTACACACATCCATAGTCCAATGATACTGAAGATTTCATTGTTGGTTTAGCTCTCATGACCAAAGTGAGCAGAGGGTTTCCCACTGAGAGTTGAGTTTCTGAGTGCAGTGCTATAGCTCCAAAGACTGAACAACAGTAATTTGTTAGGAGAGTCTTCAAAACACATGGAGATAACAAACTTGACTGGTGGTATGTGCCATACTGGAGAAGATTGTGACAAATTAAGTCAAGCTTCAGGCGGTGCTCTATAGAAGACTTGGAATTGCCTCCATGCCCAGTTACTCATGAAACAGGAAAAGAGGTTCTTGTGAATTTGAGGGACAGCATATTACCCACAAAAGCACAAGACTCCTTAGTTCTGGCATTGTGCTGGAAAGCTGCTATTTTTTAGGCTTTGTTTGTTCTTTGCAGTGAAATGTGTTTAGCTCTCAGGAGAAAAGCTATTTTATTTTCCTTCCTAACTCCTGAGTGCAAAGAAATGGTAATAAGTAAGAGAAAAATCAATAAAATACAGGGAGGTGAGTGAAGTCATCAAAATTCCCAGCAAACTCTCAGGACTGAGTTCAGAAAGTCTGCAATGCAATGAATGAATCCTCCTCCCTCATACACATTTGGACTAATGGGGGCATCCACAAGTCAGGCTATACTATTCCCTGGCAGAATCACTGCAAGGACAGTAATGCATTAAAAATTCAGAATTCTACCTGGATTGGTAGGATAAGTGCTCCTTATGTCATGAAATCTGCATGGTCCTGAAAAGTCAGGAGACAGAAGGTTGAACCATTGCAGTAGTTAGAATCATAGAATCATGGAATGATGCAATGGCTTTTTGTAGATATTTGTCCAACTGTTGCACCCAGAGTCAGAGTGAATAAAAGGGTCTGTTTACATTTCCAGATTCAATAGTCATCTGTTGAATCAAAAAGTGACTCTTGACTGACGGACTAAAAAAATGTTCAAAAGCACAGGTCACAAGTGCTAACCTCATGGTTCAGAAGAAATGAAAACTTCTGCTGTATGGACATTCAGTGGTGAGTTAAGTACCTCCAGGACACTATCAGTGATCCATGTGGCCAGAAAAAGAAATTTTGCGTAAAATATTTTTTTTAACATAAACAGAATCTACTGAAATTAATGTAACAGCAGTTGTGACCTGCATGTCAGAGAAGAATTGCAGTGAAGGATCCATCAAGTCTTCCATCACCTTTCAGTAATAAAGCTTAGCACCCTGGGTTCCTAAATATGGGCGGAAATTGCTTTGTGCGGTGTGATTACAGATGTATTGCTTTTTTCCAAACACACCAACATCAAATCCAAACATCTCTTCAGAGGTACTTGTGTCCATAAAGCAGTATGGATTAAAGAAAAAATAAACCAAACTCCACAATTTTCTTCATGCTAGGATCCGAACATGATACATGATCACAGAATCACAGTCATAGAATGCTTTAAGTTGGAAAGGACCTTAAAGAGCATCTAGTTCCAACCCCCTGCCATGGCTAGAGACACCTCTCACCAGACCAGGTTGTTCATAACGCCATCCAACCTGGTCTTGAACACTTCCAGGGATGGAGTATCTACAAACTAATAGATTAGTTTGAAACTGCCATTGTGGTCGATTCCATTTGAATCTTTAGAGGGTGTTTTACCCAGTAGATCCAAAATGGAATCTGTTTTGTAGAAAACGTAAAAAAAACATCATGGCAAAAGCAGAGACCCAGTGAAGACTTGGAATTGTTAAACCCCAGTTCAGCCTAGTTTTGAGAGGTTCAAATGATGTGTAGCAGGCAATCTACACCATCCTTCAAGTCAAAGAGAACACATTCATTCACTCTTAAGTCACAGCGTCTGGGCAGGCTGGGCTCCCTGTGCTCAGTTTTTTTGAAGGGGTGTACTCTTGCCAGAGAATTCTTTTCTTGGTTGTGGATTTTTTTCCATTATTTGTTCAGTGAACAGTGGTAGGATTTTGGCAAAGTCACCATGTAATCATGCTTTATTTGAATGAGTAGACGTGAATGGGCTTTGCTTCTATGGTAACAGATTTATAGCTGCAATTGTTCTTAGCTTTTTGAAGGTGTCATCAACCATTGTTTCCAATGCCCTGGTTCTCTATGTGGCTTGGGCTTTCCAAGATTGGATCTCAAAATTGTCCAGGTTATATGAGGCAAAGGAAAGGAGAGTGAGTGACTGAGAAAATGAGATCAGGCCTTTTTTTGTCTTGTCCCTAATCCTGGAATAGGTAGAGGCCAAAGCAGTCCCAGATGAACCTACAGGAGCTAAGATGCTGCTGCAAATTTCTGCCAGACTCAATGGTTCCTTGTGGAGGACTGTACCAGCTGGATCCTTGGGGCCACATCCCGATTCCTCTCTGTGGCAATGTGCCCATTGCTCAAAAGTGAGCAAAGCTCTCCCTGTGCCAGATGCTACAGGGATCTTCAGCTGCTTCTTGAAGACATTATCCTGGGGGCTACGTCAGCAAACCAGGTGGAGCTGCAGTTAAGAATTTGGCAATATCTGCAACTCTGGGGCTGTGTTTAAGGTCACATTTCTGTAGCTGTGCTTGTCTTCATTTAATCTTGTTTGCTCTGACGTCAATGCAAATGTAGCAGCGAGCCCATGCTGTTCCATGCTCTCTCTGTTATTGTGGTTTTTGTCTCGTAAATCATGGCTGGTTTCTTACGATTGAGTTAAATTTACTACAGAGAGGGGCAGGTTGTTTTAACAGTACAGTAGCTAGTGTGTTGGCATATTCTACCCAAACACAGAGTATCTACAGTTTAATAGTTCTGTTCAACTGATTCTCGTTACAACAGCCAAGAAACTGAGTTCGTTGTGAGCTGTGTGTGCCTGTATCCTGGTGCAACTCAGCCCAGAATGCTAATGTATTAGACCTGCCTATTCTATACATAAACAATTTATTACCTTCACATGAATTAAATTTTCATGACACAGATTAATGCATTCTGCCTACCATCTGGAAGGTCCTACAGCGGTCTCCAAATGGTGCAGGGATCTACACGTCATTGAAATGCAGCCCTTCCCAGAGTAGAGCACAGGAGCTGAGCAGCACTGCACAACTTTAGGACCATTAGGCACAGTGAAATAAAGCAGTGTTCTGCTGAAGGTGAGACAAATTTGGATTGGAAGAGGTTATAGTCATTTTCTTGAGCAGCACAGCAGACTTAACAGACTCTATTCTTGCAAAATATCTAAAGGACATCCCTTGACTGCAAGGCATGTGAATGACTTCTCTATGGCTGTGGTGCAAGCCTGTAGTAAAATAGTAACAGTTCCTACATCTCTTGCCTGCCCACTGCACTGCTCTATAAAGCAGTCTCTGTTTGAAGAGTGAAAGGGAGAAGAGACAGATAATAGGCTTGAGGATAAAAGAAGTGACATCAAAATCTTTCAACATCCGTGTCATTAGTGGATCAGAGGATGGGCTGTCGTGGACTCTTTTCTGGCCTTAAATGCTGCAGTGTTCAACAAGGAGATGATAAGTTTTCAGGGAATTAGAAAGCTGTGGACTTTCAGGTCATGTTTAATCAGTTTTTTACAAAGCAGCTCGCTTTGCAATACTCCTGCTGTCAAAGCATCAGTGGATTAAGGGGACTAGCAGGTAATTCTGCTTTAACATCAGTACTGGTACAACACTGTGTGCTGCCTACAGCTTAATAGGAACAGTTGAAAAAGGTATTCATGGAGTGACAGGATGAAGTGAGCAATAGCCGTAGAATGCAGGTAAAATTATCACAAAGTGTAGAACAAGAATTCAGGGCTCACCACAGCCACTGAAGAGATGGAGGCTCCTTTACAGGCTCCAGTCCACTACTGGCTCCCTTGGCTGAGTTTTCCTCTTAACCTTCAGCTCCAGAGCTGCAAAGTGCTTGAAGGGGGATGGGATCTCCTGAAAGATGAGTCACCCCACTATTTGAAGGTGTCTGAGACATCCAGCTCAGACAGGACTGTAACCTTTGAAGAGAGCAGCACTGACTCCTGTCCACTCTGCACAGCCTTGAAATAGCTCACAAACGCCTTCTCCAGTCTTTCTCCAGTCTGCTGAGGCTACACCTGAAGCAACCCACTGAGAGCACACCCTAACTAAAACATGAGCCAAGCTGAGAGAGAAGTATTCTCAGTCCTTTCTGTTAGACCTGTGGGGATGAAAACTTGTTGTAGCAACCGGTAAGAGAGTGAGAGAGGAGCTTTTAGCCTTGTAGCTGGACATTCAGGCGGATTTTCTACTGGAGCATCCTTCTATTAAATTGCCCTTGTCAAAGGCTACCTCCAAAGGTGCCCTTACTGTCAGCCTCTGTAGTCACGCAAGTTTTTCACTTCTGGCCTAATTGGTCTAGCAAAACAAATTCTGGCAGAAGTAATGACCCCACAATGCTGTGGAGAGATGGAATACGGAGGCTCAAGGGTCTCTCTTCTAAGAACTGAATTTCCTAGACTATATATTTTAAGAAAAGGTAATGGCACTGCTGACACCTCCTTTCAGAAAACAGGGATGCTCATTCTTCCATTCTGAATGAAGCATTGAAGGGGCTTGCAGAGAAAAGGTGCTTGTCTCTCTGGGTAGTTCTAAATACAGTGGATGAGTGGCATCTAGAGAACAGGCAGATTGAGTGATTGTGGAGCTGCTCTCACTGCCTCCAAGGTGCTGGCCTCTGTTATCAGTGAGATAGTGCAGGATACCAAATTAATTCCTAGACATGAGCTTCTAGTGCAGCAGATAGCTCCATCTCTCCGTATTTTACAGTGCCAAGCTCTAAATGAAGCAAAACTGGCAAGGGAAGAGCTCAATCTCATTGTCTCTGCAAGTTGTGCTCATGCTGCTATCTTTGTGGGCACGTAACGTAAGCACAAGCTGATAGTTAGCAAGGGATACTGCTTTTTTTATCTCTGGTTCGCTCTGCTTACAGAAGTGGGAAGATTTAGGCTGATGCTGTAATGTCCCACACAAGTACATGCCCCAGTCACTACGGGTCCAACTGCAGACGCAGACCTTTATTTCTCCTAGGCTTGTTGAAACGGCTGGGGTTTGCAGGTATTGAGGACCTTGGGAAAACAGTCTCATTGTTCTGACAGTTGAGGTTAAGATCTTTGAAGCTGAAGCCAGAATAATGAATTATGATTTAAATCCCCAAATAAGTTGGGTGAATTTAAGAAGTTCAAAGCCAATACTACTGTGGAAAAGCAGGTCATTTATTTGTATCTTAAATCTGGAATTAGGAATCTAATATTAGTTACTCATTTTTTGTAAACCTTTGTCTTGGTCTAAATAAGGAAGGATGCCCCTATTTAGATGTGGAAGTTGGAAAAGTTAGCTTGTACGACTTACTTGTCATCACAGAGCGACAGTAAGGCCAGGACTGCAGTCCTGCACCTCTTTTTTCTCTCCTGCAGTGTTGCCAACCCCTACAAGAAGCCTCCCTAGACTTTGGTTGTTGTTAATTCTAGGTAATGGTATGGGAACTGTTGAGACTTCCTGGGTGCAAACTGGGTGTGTCTGCAAGGGCAGGTCTCCTGCAGGCTTCCTAGAATTCAGACTGGTCTCGTCATGCATTCAGAAAGGAGCTGTTAAAGCAGTGATAGCATTAGGAACAGGAGTGGATCAGATTGTGTGAAGAGGTGTCACTCCTCTTCAGAGCCTCCACATTTTATGAAACAAATTGTAGATATCCATGACCTCACCTGGAGTCCTGTGTCCAGCTCTGGAGCTCTCAGGACAGGAGGGCCATCGACCTGATGGAGTGGATCCAGAGGAGGCCGCGAAAATTATCCGGGGGCTGCAGCACCTCTGCTATAAGGACAGACTTGAGGGAGATGAGGTTGTTCAGCTTGAAGAAGGGAAAGCTCTGAGGAGACCTGATAGCAGCCTTCCAGTCCCTGAAGGGGACCATGAGAAGGCTAGAGAGGGCCTGTTTATGAAGGCCTGTAGTGATAGGCCATGAGGCAATGGTTTCAAATTAGAGAAGGACAGACTCAAATTGGATATTAGGAAGAAGACCTTTAGCAGGAGGATGGTTGAACACTCGAACAGGTTTCTCAGGGAAGTAGATGAGGCCCTTTCCCTGGAGATACTCAAGTCTGGACAACCTGATGTAGTTGAAGATGTCCCTGCTCACTGCAAGGGGGTTGGACTAGATGGCCTTTGGCGGTCCCTTCCAACCCAGGCGGTTCCGTGATAATGTAAAAACCTTCTTTCACCTATGAAATGAAACTCATAACATTTCTATGAAGAAAAACTTGTAGTCAGGATGTTTAAAATCTTACAAAATGTGAAGAAATTGGCTGGGAAGCTCTGAGAAAAACGTAGCACACATGCTCAGGAGCACTTGACATGATTATCAGGTGATTACACACTTCCTTATGCTTTGATTATTCAACAGGTACCACTTTCTGTAGAGCACTTGTTCACTGAAAATTAACAGCACTTCATTTCACCTGTTGCTGAGTAACTTACACTCTCCAGTACAATTCAGAAATGCTCTCATGGGTTAAGAGAGGGAATCAGTTCAAGTTTGCAGGTAGCAGAGAGTCACAGAGGGACAAAACATGTTCATTGCCATCACACGAGCAACTTGTGCTAGAAAAAGGATTTCAAGTGGGTTCTGTGATACTAGCCTGACGTTCAGACCACTCAACCCTTTGTTCTGTTTTGAAACTCTTGCTATTGTTGTTTTAAGATACCAGTCCTGCAACGAAAGGCAGTTGTGGCAGAACGATGCATGAATGAAAACCCTCTGCTCACTCCACTATGATGGCTGGTGGGTTTGGGCTCAAACACAGTTAGGTGTGATGTTAGCCTGGTCTTAAGTACTGCTGATCAGAGACATTAATATGTCTAATTTTCATGAGCCTGATGGACCATCTGACCTAGGACCCAGCAGCTCACAAACAATACAGTTTTGTTAATTTTTTCTGGTACAGCAAATGATGATACAAGTCCCAGATGGCACAGGTGTGATTTTTATGCCAGCTGACAAAAGCCATACTTGAAGGCTAGATACTTAAGGCTTTTCTGGGAGTTACTCAGGTGCTGCCTCTGTTCATTGCATTGTCTGTTCCCAGTGACCTGAGCTATTTCTGGATATGCAGAATCTGCAGTGGAAGCAAAGTCATTCATTCCTAGATATTTACACTGAATGGTTTCTCTCCCCTGTTGAATGACAGTGTGTGTAATGCGTCTCCACGTGCCAGAGGGCTTTTCAGTAGCAGAGCTTCAGGCATCACATGGAGAATTAAGGCACACTGAAGGCTTGGTGTTTATTTTGGAAATGAACTCAAAAAACTCCACTCTGGGGAAAAGCTTTCAACCAGATAAGATGGAGGATTTGATCTGTGAGCTTCCTTTCTTAGGTATTTCTGTCCTCCCCTTTGAACTGCAGCAATCAGTTGATACATGTGATGATGGGAAGGAAAAGCATCTGAGTTGTGTAACATCTGCTTATCACTACAGATTATCCTTTAGCAATGAGATTAAAGCTTTTCCATACGTAGAAAGAGCTTGGGATTTAGAGGGGTTTTTGTTCTTTTATTTTTTCTTCTGTAATGTACTATAAATTTGGTTTCATTGAGCAAGGAGAAGAAACTTTATGAGTGCGACTAGATGATCTTTCGAGGTCCCTTCCGATCCGTAATGATTCTATGATTCTATGATTCTATGACTAAGAAAAGAGGCATTTTTAAAGGTTCTCCTTTAACGATGACGTAGCTATAATCACAAACACTGTAATCCTAGTACTGTCTCCGGGTGGTTGTGTTCAAGATAGAACTGAAATGGGGAGCATTTTGGAGCCACGCAGGGAAGTGACTTCTCTAAGTATTGGTTTGGATCTCCATCTCTGCAGAACTTTCTGATGGCACCACAACCTGCTGCTTTGTCCTGCTGATGGATTGACTTTCTGGCTAAAGTCCAGGTGGTTGTCAGGTTATCTAACTGCAGCCATGTGTTTGGCCCATTTTGTTATCCCATTTCAACCAGTTACATACTGAGAATAAACCTCAGGGCTCCCAACACTGCTTGAAATCTGCTTGGTTTCATCAGTTATAGAAGGAACAACAGAGGATGAAGACCAAAACGGGAAAGGAGTCTCAGCTCAGTCCCTTGTCTTGGCTTAGTCATCAAGCTGGTGAACAAGGTTTCCCCAAGACTCCGTTCAAAATCTCATTTTGTGCCTATAAACCAAATGTTTATTGCCCTGCAGTGAGCAGACTCCTGAAATCCAAATGAAGTAAAAATAGAGGAAGCATCTCTCCCTGAAGACCATCTGGGAACTAAAATAGCTTAAGTAGAGGGCCATTCAATTCCTGTTTATAGGGGACACCCACTTCCTAGATCTGAGGCTATTCTTTGCTAATTTGCCACAGGGCTACGGTGCATGTAATAGATTTAGTAAAAGAGTAACAACACACCATGACCGTTCTGTCTCTGCCCTTCCATTTCTAGCGCAGTTTATATCACAAGGATCAGCAAGCTAAGGCCAGAAAGGAAAGTATTTAAATTACATGAAGGTTGTGGTTTCTAAATAAAGACTGGTGGTCCCTTTGATAATAGCACTATCATAATACTTTGATCCTGAAAGCCTGAAGCAGTCATTCTTTGTATGGGTCTCTCACTCACTGCACAGGGACTTCTGAGCACAGAGCAATTATCTACACAAGATTGGGCCAATTACTTAATTAAATTTTAAGTAGGAGTATATATAGAGCAGATGGACATTTTGAGAAGGTACTGAGCAATGTGTGCAGTGTATCAGAGGTCGCAGCTTATCTTGCACATTAGCCTTGGATGTGTTTTGAGTGTATTAGCATTTAGGTGGTGTGAACATTTCTCCAAGCCTTCTTACCTTGGCTGAATTTTTCCTGAGATGAATTCAGCAGACAATGATCCAATCACTTAATCACTTTTGTCTGAAACTAGAGTGAAAACAAAGAATAACCATAGTTAAAAGAGGCATTGTCTAGGCAGGTTGTTCTATTGGGTCGGACGGGTGGCTGGGTTTGAGCTGTGCCCTCATTTTTCAAAGGCAGATAAAAGGCTTTTCAATCAAAACCTTCTTTAAAATTAGTATTTGTAGATTCTATATTGTTTAGCTTTTCTTCCTTCTGTCTCGTTGCTTTATGTGCTTGTGTATTAGGATAACAGTTTATGTTTATTTTATTTCACTTTACTTTTACAGACCTGTAGGCAGCCTTACGTGTCTTCCCAGAACCCAGAAAGACATAAAAAAGGGGAGAGAAGTATCACTTTCAATTACAGTTATCTTAAGCTTACATCATCAAAAAGACTACTCCCACTTACTGCTTAGAAAGGATACTTGATATTTGGGACAGAGTGGGAAAAATGATGATTCTGTTTGAGACATACTGATGACAGTCAGGGAGGAAACCAATTTTGGTTCCTCACTTGTCAAGCTTCTTTAGTGTCCAGATATGGAGACTAAATTTGACCTTTATTTTAGAGTAGTCTGGGGCAAACCAAAACATGGAGCACAGTGCTTAAGATTCATTGTGTCCCTTCAAGGCACACCAAGCTTGCACTCTTGCCACACTCTCAGACATCATGTATAAACATAACAGTGATGATTACTACAATGTATGTTCTCCTTCTTCTTTTTGCTTCCTTTAAGTGTGTCCCAATGGCCGAAGAAAAGCCCAAGTATAACTGCACTGTCAGTGAAGTCACCATTGTGAACCTGAAGCCTGAGAAAAATCCTGTTCTTGTCTTGCCAGAAAGTGAACACAGAAATATTGGTTTCCAGCCTCCTTCTCCGAGGATTTCAGAGAAGAGGCTGTCCCAAGGAGTGAAAAAATTGTGTCCAGAAAAGGTGAATAAAGAGGGGGCTTTGTCTCCCAGCTTGTATCGTGCAAATGAGTTATGTAGCTCAGACAACATCACCCTGAGGAGGCCAGTGAAATTGGCCCCTCTGGAGATCCCTGTGGAGGTAAAAGAAGCCCAGCTCCAGAAGATCATGAGCATGCAAAGAGAAGCACAGATGGCTGCTCAGAAGCTGAAAGTTATCAATGCCATCAGCACTGAACCTCATACAAAAAGAGTAAAGAATCTGGCCAAAGGAAAGACAGAAAACCTTCAAAAGATAAAACTGAGTGAGAAGACTTCTTTGGAGAATAAAGATGATCCTCAACCTGCTAAGAACATCAAACCTCTGGGAGAAATTCAAATTACTTTGCCTCCAGAGACAACCTCTAACTTGACTAAACACCCAGGCATTGAAGAGACTCCCAAGATAATCCGTAAACCAGTAATCCCGACTCTCCATGTATCTGACATGCATGAGGAGTCCAACAGCCCTGACAGCATCCCTGATCCTTGCCAGAATGTTCCTCAGCGCCGATTCCGACTAAGGCACACGAAAGAACAGCAGGAAGACTCTGGGAAAGTCAATCCCTTGAAGGTCATGGATCCAAGTCTCGGAGAACTCAAGCAGAAATCCGCGGGACAACGAACACAAAAAACCCTCAGTGACGCAAGCAAACTCATTGAAAATGTGGCCAAAAAGCAGAAGGAACGAGGAGCAAAGCAAGAAGAAATGGATGAGGCCTCTTTCATGAAGAGGCAGTCTACTCGAAGGATGGCCTTGGGAGACATCATCCAGGTGGATGAAGACTGAATGCCTGGCATCACATAATCCAAAAAGGTTTAGACACAACAGATACCCAGCAAAATGGTTTAGAATGACTGTCTAGGTAGAAGTGTTCAGAAGAGTGTCTGGAGACTTAGTAGCCTGCAAAGTGAAAGTAAAGATCTTACTGGCCACCTCCATAATTTCTCAGATTATCAAACAAGAGGGTCATGGGGCAAAACTCCTCCTACCTTGCTCATCACCGGGATGAGGCTCTGGCTATCATCCTGAGTTGAGCGTGGACTTTTCAAGACACATGTAAATCACGCAAGAAAAGTCTGTCTGTGGACTTAATGGATGGGTCAGGAGAAAAACAGGAACCTGCAAAATATTGTGTCTGGGGCAAGGTGAAAATAAATGCCATAGTTTGCTCCTGTGACTACAGCCCTCTCACTTTCAGCTGCAGTAATTCTTTTTCAGAAAGACAAGACTGAAGTGTTTGTGTTTGTTGTTGGCATAACAAAAAGTAATTAGCTTAAGACTGAGCAAGAAACATTTAAATCAGAAAAGGAGAAATACTCTTAAGGTCAATAGACACTGAAGAATGCTGTTTACAGAGAAGGGAATCTCTGTCACCAAGATTTTAAATAATACATTAGATAAACCCCTGCCAAGGATGATTTCTGAAGAGTTAATCTTTCATTCAGACACAACAGGGCCAGATGATCTGCAACACCCTTCAACCTCCATTTTCTTAAGTTGTATGAGCTGTCTTTTCTGTTGCCCACTTACAGGGCCGCTAACCAAGCCATGTAGTGTGAAAATGTGCAATAAAATTAATTTTTCACTGTGCAGTGGTTCTTCTTCATTGTCTTACATTTAGTGTCAAGCTATTAATTGAACCCTTCAGAAGGCAGGATCTAATACCTAAGTGCTTGTCCTTCATTTCTGCAGACCTGCTGCTATTCTTTCTCAATTTCTTGGTAAAGGGAGGAAGAGCTAATCTTTACCTTTTCATTGTCTTGTCTCAAACAGGACTGTCTTGCACTTTTTACCTCTTTACCGCAGGTCACCTCTTAAGTTTATCATCAGCTTTTGAAGACTTTGTGTAGTACAAAATAAAGCAAACATGCACAGTCTCAGCTTAATCTCAGAAATATTTTTAGGGAGCAAAACCTATTCCATGGATTTTTTTAAGCACCTGTTATGACAAGCTGACAGAGATACTAACAGAGTGTAAATATTTTTAAGGCTAACGTGTGCAAAGATTTGCATTTAAATGGAATTTACAGCAAAAATTAGCAAAAATTATAGTATTTGCTGTCCTCTGCTCATTCATTTGTTGGGTTCCTTGATTTGCTTTTCAGAAAAAGTGTTTTATTCTACTTATGAAATGATCTTAGAAACTGTGACTTAAAAAAACAATGGCAAAACTTGCTATAAAATTATAAGAGTTGACAAAAATACAAGGGTGCCTTTGGTAAAACAGAAGGTGACTAGAAAAACCAGAACTCAGCCTCTGAATGTGCTGGGTTTGGTGGGAGAAGAGAAAAGAGCAACAAAGCTCTTACATTATAGACAAGAGGTAAACCTACTTTCTTTTTTATTCTTTCCTGTTTGTTCTTGATGAAGATGGACAAAGACAGAACTGACAAGGTCTTGAAAATTATTAGAATCTTTTCCTGCATTCCAACAATAGCAGAAAGTCTGCAACTTTTTTCTAATGACATCTTTCTTCGTTGTTCTCTTAGTAAAAAACCAGTAGCCAGAGATTCTTCTGGAATTAATTCTTAACTACATCTTGCTGAAGAGAAAATAAACATTACCATGATCGAAAGTCTGCCAGCATTGTCACAGGAGCAGAAGCAGTACTTATACAGGGCAGTCATCCTGTGACTTGCCATCAGCTTTATCGGTCGTGTTTCTAATGGTGATAGTAACTGAGGGCTCACAGCATAGCTCAAAGCCATGCAGGCCATGCGACTCAGGCTGAATAAAGACTGTTGTAATAGTTCAACACAAAGCAAGGGACTTCAATTAGATGCTAAGTCAGAAACAAAAAATTGTGAGAAGAAGGAACATTTGACTCATAATCTCAAACGCATCTCTGACTCACTGCACCTGCTTAATTTTGAATAGGAAACTACAATCCCAAGGTGGCATTGCACAAGTTCCCAGGCAAACAGCATTCCAGGCAGCATTATGTGATAGTCAGAGAAAATGCCACAAAGATTTGCGGTTTCCAATAGAAAAGGAATGGCATGAGAGAACAGATGAATGTTGAGTTTGGCCTGGCTCACCTGAGAAGTTGTCACCCTTCATTTAGCCCTGATGACAACCCAAAAATCTTCCTCAAATGGGTGTTCAAGCCCATCTGGTTGAGATTGCTGCCTTGGAAATATGGTGACTACTCAACTAGGGTGAACAACTTGCAGTCCTCTGGAAATGGGGGAAGATGTTGCTTTAAAAGTGTAGAAAGTGAGACTAAAAAAGCAGTTAGAGGCCCTAACTGTGTCCTGTGGCTGCAGTAACAAATATTTGGATGCGTGAGCAGGAGACTTTGATTAGTGGAAGAGGCTACAAAACTTTTGCACACTGAGCATTAGCAAGGTCTTTGCTGAAATGGTGTCCAGCTTTACACAGAATTTCACGCTCTGTGTCCCATGCTCCAAAAATCATGGTCACTTACTAGAAAACGGCTAGAAACCTGATTTGAATTCTGGGAAACTCACCTTTCAGGTGACAGGGAAGAAGTTTATCCAAGGTTTTTTAAGAAGAAAAAGAAAACAAAAAGCTATATGAAATGTTTTGTGGAAGCTGAATCTTGAGCAATCCATGCAGGAATTGCATGCAGCATCTTAACCCAGGCTACTGTCCAACTGCATGCTGTCAGCTTTGTGCTTCTAAGACCTTCCCATCATTCTCTTATGCTGGCAGTGCTTCTCAAACAGCAGCAGTGACCTGGAACAGGGAGTTTAACAAGGCAAATTCCCCCAAAAGTTAAGTATTCAACTGGGACTTGTCCCCAGTCTTGATTTACAAACTGGCTTCAGCAGTGTTTGACTCAGCGTGAAGGAGGCAAGGACAGGGAAGAACACATCCATCCTAGTGACTAATTGCACCTCTGTCATGTGAAAGTCTGTCTGAACTATACTCAGAGGTGCTAAACTGCTGTATCAAAGTGCCAAGGACACAACAGGCTCTGTGACATTTGAAAAAGCTGGGTTCTGTCCTTAGACTTCTGTGTACTGAATGGTGGCTATGGTTTAGAAACGCTTGGCTACCTGGAAGAGCAGACTAAGGAACTTAATGCTCTACTCTCCACTCTGAATCTGTGCATCCTTCATCTCTACTGTGTTTTTAACTCTATCCAATCTGAAATGTGATGATAGACTAAAGTCCTCCACAACAGAAAATCATATCAGTGTGGAAACATCAAGGGCACCTTTGTACTTATCCAAACTATTAGAGCAGGATCTCACAAAATGTTGCCTTCTGTGAGTAAAATAGGTGTTGATGTTAACTAATGCTTGCTACTGCATAAAGTGAGTAGGGCAAAAGCATTCCTGTGTACCAAAAAAAAAAAATAACATTTAGAGAGCAACAGCAATTTCAGAAAAATCCCATTGAAATAAACAATATGAGGGCTGCTAAAGAGGGATTTTTGGCACAGAACTCCAGCCACAACAGTGGGGGTTATCACAGAGAGGAACCAAGCTCTGCTCACAATTACATGCTGAATGTACATCATCACTCCTTGAAGTCAATTCAGTTCTGTCTTTTGAATGGCATCAGAAAACCATGACTCAGTAATATGTTTGAACTGGGGATGACACAATCCGTGGAGCTGAGATCTAATCAACCCATTAAAACACTCACAAATTTTTAGTACAAAGGGAAAAGCTTAATAACTAAATAACAAGCAGGATCCATTCTTATGTAAATAAAGTTCATAAAAGGATAAATAGTGCTTTAAGGAATCATATCCATGTATCAGTAGAAGAGAAAACCTCTTTAAATGCATATTCCAATTCTTTGCCTTTCAATGTTCTTGCAGCTCAGAAGCCCAGAAGCAGTCTCTTTTCTGAATTGCAGAAGTAAGATCCATCCCTTTCCTCTAGGCTGTGGAAAAGCAGGACACAACAATGGTTTCCACTCCAAAGATATTTTTAGCTGCAGTGTAAAATACTTGGACAGTGGGTGGACACAGAAATCCTTTCCAAATCAGAGTAATGAGCACAAGTTATAGTCTAATGGCACAAATACCTAATACAGGAATAGTGTGTATTTCATAAATTGCACCTTCCACCCACCAAGAGCTTTACAGCCTTAGTACAGCAGAATAACACTTCCTGGGATCAGAGGGGAAGGGCAAACTCTTGGTTGATTCACAGACCTCTAGAACTAGACATGATGGCTCACTGGAAGTCAAGAGGACCACTCAGATACCTGGATCCCAGTCACGACTTGAAACAGATGGGAACACCGTGAAATAGCCAAATGTCTTGGCGGTCCACTGCAACGTGCAGAAACATCCCTGGAGACTCTGCCTGGGTGTTTACTTGCTGATTCTATGATTCTATTATTCTATGATTCTATTATTCAATTCTTCTTCTTTCAGCCTGCAGCAGGAAAACTCAAATCGTGGATGGAAGGCAAAACACAGAGAAGAGGCCAAGGAAAGTATTTGGAAGTGAAGACTTGTAGCAGCAGACTATGATTTTTACACTTTTATTATTCGTTTTTATTATTAGTTATTATAATTATTTATATATATTATAATAATATAATTATTTTTATACATATATTTATATAATTTATAATTTATATAATATTATAATACTCAGGAGTTAGAAATCTGTGTCCAGCCACGTGATTATGATCTGGTGGCAGTTACGAAGACATGGTGAGACAGCTCTCATGATTGGAATGTGGTCATGGATGGCTATGACCTTTTCAGGAGGGACAGGTCAGCAAGGCAGGGTGCAGGAGTTGCTCTCTCAACAGAGAGCAACTGGAATGTATTGAGTTTTGTCCGGGGAGTTGAGAGTTTGTGAGTGTGGATTAAGGGGCAGGCTGGCATGGGTGACACTGTTGTGGGTGTCTATTACAGGACACCAGATCAGAATGTGGAGGTTGATGAGGTCTTCTAGAGACAGCTGACAGCAGCCTCACAGCTACAGGCCCTGCTTCTCATGGGGGATTTTAATTATCCTGATATTTGCTGGAAGACCTACTCAGCCAGCCACCCACCATCCAGGAGGTTTCTCCAGTGCATTGGAGACGATTTCCTGATTCAAATGGTGGAGGAGTCCACTGGGAGAGAGGCACCGTTGGATGTTGTACTCACTAACTAGGAGGATCTGGTTGAAGCAGTGAAGGTTGAGGGCAGCCTTGGCTGCAGTGACCATGAGATGGTGGGGTTCAGGGTCTCATGTGGTAGGAACAGAATACTTAGCACAATCACAACCCTGGACTTTGGGAGAGCCAACTTTGGCCAACTTTTCAAGCAATTTCTAGGGGAAATCCCATGGGACAGGGTAGTGGCAGGTAAAGGGGCTCACGCTAGCTGGTTAACATTGAAAGACCACTTTTTTGAATCACAAGAAAAGAGCATTCCAACAGGAAAGAAGTCAAGGAAGGGAGCAAGAAGACCTGTGTGGTTAAGCAGGGAACAGCTGGGCAAACTCAAGGGGAAGAAGAAAGTTGATAGGTCATGGAAGGAGGGGATGGCCACTTGGTGTGATTATAAGGGTCTGGTGAGAGGATGTAGGGATGCAACTAGGAAAGCCAAGGCCTCCTTGGAATTAAAGCTTGCAAGAGAGGTCAAGGGTAACAAAAAAGGGCTTCTTCAAATAAATTGCAGGTAAACTAAAACTAGAGGCAACGTAGGCCCCCTGCTAAATGGGGTGGGTGCCCAGGAGACAGAGGATACAGAGAAAGCAGAGATACTGAACATCTTCCTTGCCTCTGTCTATACTTCTGGGGGCTGTCTTGATATCATGACCCAGACTGCTGAGGATCTAGAGAAAGTGGAGGCAAGAGAGAAGCCTGCCTTGGTTGATGAGGACTGGGTTAGGGATCGATTGAGCAAACTGGATGTACACAAATCCATGGGCCCTGATGGGATGCACCTGCACATACTAAAGGAGACAGCGGAAGTCATTGCTAAGACACTCTCCATCAGCTTTTCTTAGTCCTGGGGATCAGGAGAGGTGCCTAGGGACTGGAGGATAGCAAATCTCACTCCAATCTTCAAAAGGGGAAAGAAAGAGGACACAGGTAACTATAGACCGGTCAGCCTCATGTCCATCTCAGGAAAGATGATGGAACAATTTGTTCTAGATGATGTCTCCAGGTACATCAAGGACAGGAGGGTTATTAGAGACAGTCAGCATGGCTTCACCAACTGAAAGTCATGCTTGACAAACCTCACAGCCTTTTATGAGGGCATAACCAGATGGATAGATGATGGCAGAGCCGTGGATATAGTCTTTCTTGACTTCAGTGAGGTATTTGACACAGTCTCACACAGCATCCTCACAGCCAGACTGAGGCATTGTGGTCTAAATGATTGGTTAGTGAGGTAGATGGTGAACTGGCTGCAGGATAGAAGCCAGAGAGTGGTGGTCAATGAGACAGAGTCTAGTTAGAGGCCTGTATCTAGTGGAGTTCCCCGGGGGTCAGTGCTGGGACCGGTCCTTTTCAATCTATTCATTAATGACTTGGACAAGGGATTAGGGAGAACTATCAGCAAGTTTGCTGAAGACATTAAGCTGGCTGGTGTAGACAACACCCCAGAAGACTGTGTTGCCATTCAGTGGGACCTGGACAGGCTGGAGAGCTGTTATATTTAATTTAATTAAATAATAAATATTAAATATTTATATTATAAATATTAAATAATTAATATTTAATTTAATTAAATATAACAAGGGTAAGTGCAGAGTCTTGCATCTGGGCAGGAACACGCCCAGGTACAAGTATAGGTGACCTCATCAATGTCTATAAATATGTGAAAGGTGGGTGTCAGGAGGATGAAGCCAGGCTCTTCTCAATGTCATCTGGTGATAGGACGAGGGGTAATGGGAACAAGCTGGAACATAGGAGGTTCCATAGAAATATCAGAAGGAACTTCTTCACAGTGAGGGTGACAGAGCACTGGAACAGACTGCCCAGGGGAGTTGTGGATTCTCCTTCTCTGGGGACATTTAAAACCTTCCTGGATGTGTTCCTGTGCAATTTGGTCTAGATGATCCTGCTGTGTCAGGGGGATTGGACTAGATGATCTTTTGAGGTCCCTTCTAATCCCTAATGATTCTATTAAATTCCCTTTGTCACTGCCTTTACATTGTCAGTGATTGCCATGTGGAATTTCTGGACAGGAAATGACACCGTGTTCATCAACAGACTAAAAGAAATGAAAGAAACAGAAACATAGCACTGAGAAGGTGTCCAGAGAATCTCCTCACTCTGCCATTCATATAAACGTTTTCCCATCTCTTCAAACTTTTGAAAATCCCATTCTGGACGCACTTTCAGTGAAGGAAAGACTGCAGCAGATTTTCCATGCACCTCTCTGGAGAGAATCACCCCACACTAGGGTTTGTGATACGGGGTGTAAGCAGCAGCAGGGTTCTTTGCAGAACAGCTCAGCAATCTGTAGCAGTAGAGGAAAATACTGTTGTTTTAAAGTGGGATTTGTAGTTGTTAATGTGGGGCTGGAAGACCATAAACTCTGGCTTTGATTCCTGGCTCATGTAACCCCGTCACATTAAGGTCCTGGAAAACAGCCTTACGACTGCAGAAATGAGCAGTGCTCACCTTTGGGATCAACATGCTGATGCTCTCTGGCCGTTTGCACCAACAGGTTGCCTTAATGTTCAGCGTGTGACATACATGATTTTAAGCATAATTGTTTTGTCTGAATATTCACCAAGGCCTTGGGGGTGACAGGCTTCCAGACAATTGCAGCTGAACCATCAATAAAGCAACAGTGCTGGAAAATCATTAGCAGAAAGTACTTTTAACTTTGTTCCTTGGGTACACAAGCTTCTACCCTGGGCAGGCTGCTGACACTTCTGTCTCCAGAAATTTATTGTAGCAGTGGAAGTTGAAATTGGTTCAGTTAAATAAAGGATTTATTGAGTCTCCAGCTAAACACAGAAGCATACACAAATAAAAAGCAGACAGAGGCATGAAACACAGAGCACAGTTTTCCTCCTCATACTTCTTTTCTTGCTAATTCCTGCTGAAAATAGGAACAGAAGCTCTGAAAGGGTTTTGACTGTTTCTGGCCTAATAAGGCAAAGAAAGCAGCATGCAAGCACCCCAGAAAGGCATCACCCAAGTTTTCAGAGCAAAGAAGATCCAAAAAGTCCAGTAAAGTTTAGAGCAGCAATGAGCACGAGGTCTTGGTATGACCAAGAATTCTCATATGGTTTACTAGCTAATGAGAATCTATCAGCAGGACTTCAGTGAAGTTCTAAGTCAATCTTTTTTTTCTTAGACCTCCTGCAGCTACACCTATCCAGCACTTGACAAACAACTGAAGAGGGATTTATTCCAATGGTACTACCTTGTATGTTAGAGCTGAGTCAGATATACAGGGAGGCACTAAAACCACCTCAGAAGCAAACCCCAAAATGTCATAGGTAAAAGCCATGTAAGCAGTGTAAGCTGCATCCTCTCTGCAGGTGGCTGCTCTGGCTTGTTTGGTGACTGCTTGTTCTAAGCTGGAAGCTGGAACGTAGGAGGCTCCACAGAAATATGAGAAGGAACCTCTTTACAGTGAGGGTGACAGAGCACTGGAACAGGCTGCCCAAGGGGGCTTGTGGAGTCTCCTTCACTGGAGAAGTTTAAGAAGTTAAGTGTTGTAGTATACGCTGTTTCAGACCCCAGACATCATAGCTAAGGAATGCTGCTAGCTGGTGGAGAAGAGCCCAGTGTCATGGAGACGAGATAACCAAGAAGGCAAAGAAGAGACAAGGATGAGGCACCTGGGTGCAGAACAGGGGGAACTTTGCCTGCCCACCAGCCAGACCTGAGGAAGGACCAACTGGGAAGCCAGCTAGAAGGTGTGATTGTCTCGTGCGAACTTGCGGGATCACATGCAGGGAGAAACTGTGTGTAAGGGACAGCCTGAGAACTAATAAACGGCTTCACTTCATCACATTGATCACGGCGTGATGGTCCTTCTATAGATCTCCCGCACCTGCCTGGATGTGTTCCTGTGACTGGGTCTAGGTGATCCTGCTGTGTCAGAGGGATTGGACTAGATGGTCTTTCAAGGTCCCTTCCAATTCCTAATGATTCTGTGATTCTATGATCCTGGTGCACATTTTAGGATGTAGGTGCAGACATAGTGTTGGAAAAAAAGGGTCAAAAGTTAGTTTCTTGGTTACTGATCACCCAATAGAGAATGAAGTGTGGAGCTTCTATTGCTAATTTGTCAGAAAATGCAAGTTTGGGGGGAGCTTTTCCCCCTTACATTCTATTCCCACCCTGTGCATTGAGATAAGGAAAGATAGATCAATTACTGTCAAGGGCAAAACACACTTGAAACAGGTAAAATAATAATTTTTTTTCTATTAGAATAGATTGGATATGAAGAGCAAAAAGCCTAAATCCACACCTTCCCACCGCAGGCAGCAGAATGCAAAATCACCTTCAATAACCTCTTGATAGTCCCAGCGACACAAGGCTGCTGTGTGAGGAACAGAGGTGTGGAAGATTTTTTATTTTTCCTCTTGCAAGCGAGTATCCTTTTCCACGTCTTTAATTGAACTAGTAGTTTCCCATCACCAGGTTTCCTCTGTTCATCATTTTCTCATTTTAGAGCTGTATCAGAGGAAGGTAACAAAAATGCAAGCAAGCCAGGGCAGTGTGGGCAGGAAGTAAACTTTGGTGTTAAAAATCACAGTCTGAGGTCTGGGTGTGCTTCCAGAGGTAATTCACTTGGTAAATCAAGGAGTTTGTCCTATCATCAAGCTGTCATTGCTAAGTAGTGCTGTACCAAGCTCCTGCCAGAGACCGTTAATCAAGTCATTATTATTTCAGCCCCATTAGCTAATGGGATACACCTCCCTACTGTACTGGTTTAACCCCAGCCAGGAACTAAGCACCACGAAGCCACTTTCTGAATCCTCCCCAGCTCGGTGACATGGGGAGATGAACCGGGAAAAAGTAACACTCCTGGGCTGAGACAAGAACAGTTTCATAATTGTAATAAAATAGAATATATAATCATACAATCATAATAGTAATAATAGTGATTGTTGTAATAATAATTTTAATGAAAGGGAAGACATCTAAAAGAAAGACACGTAAGAAAACAAGTGATGCACAATGCAATTGCTCACCACCTGCTGACTGATGTCCACAGTCCCCAAGCAGTAATTTACCCCTCCCAGCCAACTCCCCTCAGTTCATATACTGAGCCTGAGATCCTATGGTACGGAATGTCCCATTGACTAGTTTGGGTCAGCTCTCCTGGCCATGCTCCCTCCCAGCTTCATGTGCACCTCTTCTTGATTTCTCAACTTTGGGAAACTGAAAAATCCTTGATTTAGGATAAGAGCTACTTACCAACACCCAAAACATCAGTATTCTGATTATTCTCCTACTAAATCCAAAATGCAGCACTGTACCAGCTACTAGAAAGAAAGAAACTCTTCCTCTGATGAAGGCAGGACATCTACCCAAGTAAAGACAGAGTAAATTATGCCTTTATGGCTTCCTACAATGCTACTAAACAGAAACTTGAACTTTGGAGCAAAGAGCTGAGTATTCAGGAGGGACATAACCTAATTCCTTCTTCCCTTCCTCATCTGGCCATGGTGGTAAGTAGCAGAGACAAGCCCGGATCCAGAAGCTACAGATTCCATCAGGAAAACAATAAAAAACCCTTGGTCCTAGTTTCCTAGCTGAACAAGTTGGTCTGCTCCTTGTCTCCGTTTCTCTTTCAGTCACCTTTAAAAACTGAATACGTGTTGTGAAATCACTTGGATGATAATTCCTCCCCTGGCCCTACTTACCAAAGGTTCAGGCTTGGAATTTCACTCCCATTTTGTCATAGGTAACCAAACCTGCTAGACTTCAGGATACCAAGGGTTTCCTCCTCAGCCTAACAGCTGCATCACTGATGAGGCTCTGTATCCCCGTGTCCAGCCTGGATTGAGGTTGTGCATCTGTTCCTCACAACCTGCATGCAGACTTCTTATCCCAGTCACTATCCACCCACTGGTGCAGACACATGCACACTTAGGACACAGAGGGTACTTGGAAAAATGATTGCATGAGGATACAGAATAGGCTGTATCACCACTCTGTCTAGTGAGAGAAAATACATTCACCAGTAGCATGTATATATTCTTTCCCCTTTATTTCCCTGCTCTCTCTTCTCTCCAGTTCACCGCCATGTCTCCTTTCTCCCCACCTTCAGTTCTTCCTCTAAACATTCCATAAGACATTTTGCACATTTCCATAACTGACTTAAAACCTTCCATCCTAAATTTTACACGCTCTTTGAAGTTCTTGCCTTGATAAGTCTTGTAAAGGCAAACTGTTCAACTCTGATTAGCTCCTCCTGGTGGGTTCCACGCCATGATGATGCTCTTCTCCTCTGAAGCTCTGAGGAGCAGCTGTTTGTGTGCTCTGCTTTCTGTTGGATTTCACCACACAGACAGGTTTTGAACCTGTGTTTAATGTTTAATTCTCTCTTCCTGCTTAGGACAGACATTCTCACCAATTAACACCTGCCTAATGGTTTCTTTTTCAGGGACGCTGTGTAGCTCACCCACCTTCTTTTCCAAGCTGACTGTTTTTCATGAAGCTTAACAAGAAACGTGGGTTGTTTTCAAACGCCACCAAGCCGCTCTCTCCCGCAGTCCTGGCAAGGGTTGTTGCAGCAGCACTCCAGCAGATGGCCGGCTTCTGTCACGAATAAAGCTCTGCCATGGCAAGCACTTCTGCAGGCAAGAGCAGAGATTTATTTCCTCCAGCTAGTGAGTAATGCAGCAGTTCTGGATTCGTTAATGAAGCTCAGTATAAAAACAACTCTGTGCAGTTCAAGGAAGACAAATATGACAAAGCAAAGTAAACTGCTGACATGAGAGCATTCACTATCGCCTAAAGAAAAGCACTAAACTTCTTCCCTGCTTAAACTCTCCATTTTAAATGCAGCTGCTGATGCATTTAACACCTCTATTTGGGATGGGTTCTCTTTGGGCCATGATAAAATAAATGCTGCTTCCCTTCTCTAGGACCAAAGGGAAAAGGCTGAATGTGTTTAAACAAGTAGATTTGATTTGTCTGAGTAGGAGAGTGAAAGATGAAACAACAAAGGCCAGGTGAGATGATTTTGTTGTTCTTGAACATTGAGGTTGGTGAATTAAAGTGAGTTTGCTCAACAGCAAAGCAAGCAGATCTTCAAAAACTGGGGGGTGTTTGTCTCAGGTTGTTTCTGACAGAAATGTAGATGAAATCTTTCAGCTTTCAGTCTCATTGCATTGAAAAGTATGGAAATCCCAGCTCTTCACAGCTACAGAAGTAAATCAAGGAGGAAAAAGGCCTCAGGTCTGCCACTAATGACATACCTGGAGGCTCATCCAGAACTGACTCAAGGGCACCATCACTGCCATCTCTGCAATAGCCAAGCTGACAGAAAATGTGATGTTTGCCTCTGTGCTTAGTACAGAGCCTGGAAGCCATAAGTGGGGGCTGAATTCTGCAGCAAAGTGAATTCTCTAGGGATTCTCACCTAGTCCATGTTCCTGCTCCTTACAAACCTGTCCTAGCAGTGCTTTTTCAAATCCTCTTTAAAAAAAACAACAAGAAAACAACCAACCCCAAACCTCAAGCTTTCTCAAGAATCAAGAGTTGATGTCTTTTTCAGTAGCTCTGTGAATGTTGTTTTTTTCTCTGGCCATTTCATGTCCCTAAAGACACCTGAAGCCCACTGCTTGTTGACCTAACCCAGATGGGTATACAGAATAATCTACTACCTCTCTCCTTTCAGCAACCTATTCCTTTCAATCTATTTCTTAAGGTCATGCTTTCCTGACTTCTGAACAGTCTTTCTACTTTCCCAATGTCTTCCACTTCATTCTTGTAATGTAGGGCCTGAAACAGACCACAGCTATGAGTGTTGTAAAAAGCTGCTGCTGAAGAGAACTGGTTAAGTGTCTTCTGGTCTGCAAGTGAAAACACCTGTTCTGCCATAAGGCTGTTGTCAACTCAACATGTTCCTTTCTTTTTTTGTTAGTGTACTGTGCTCTCCAGGTGAAGAGGTGAAGGCATTAAACATTCTTGCCTGTATTCCAAGTAATGGTATAAGAATTTATACTTGGAATGTGAACCAATCCATAAAAGTATTTGGGGAAAAAAATACTTTTGAAAAAGTATGTCAGAGGTTTTACATTCCATCTGTGCCACAGGAACAAACAAACCCATCGGCCATCCAGGGCAGTATTTGCTGGCTGATGGTTGTCATCTTTGGTATTTAAAGAAGGCACCAGTAACTTCATGCGAGATCACTATGGGATGCTGCAGAAATGGGAATATATTTTGATTCTGTGAGATGGAGAGACTGGATAATGCTTTTAAATCTGATAGTTTATGTCCCCTTTTGAAAGCGTGGCACAGTCCTCATTCGTGAAGTTTGTTCAGGTTCTCAAACTGATGAATTATTTGGTTTGGCAATGTGTCACAGCTCACTGAATTATTTATTCACCTTCCTCAAAAAGTTATGGATTAGTAGATGCAGACAAAGCAGCATAAAGGTACTTCATGACTTCTGCTGGCTTTTGGCAAGGCCTGATGTGACACATCAGTTAGATACATGCATGAGCAAAAAATGAGGCATGGACCACAGATTGGAAACTCACTCCCAAAAATACTCAGTCAGTTTGAGTGGAGATGCTGAGCAGCCTTCTAGAAGCATCTGTACTGAAGCTGCAGTTACTGAGTTATCTTCATTAAGGCTTGGTTGACGGAAGAGTGTGGATTATAGTAAACGTACAGCTAGTATCATGACAGGGGAAAGGAAGGTGTTAAATGATTTCTCTTTATTCATGTTTCTTTATGAATGGAGAAATATGTGCAGTGGCCAACATTAGAGATGTATGGGCAAAAACCTACAAGGCTGGCAAAAGCTTTTGAGAATATCAAGTAACGTGACTTGTTTAGGCTAGAAAGAACAGTGCTAAGGGGAAATCCAATAGCACTATTCAACTACCTAATGAGGTAATTCCTTTGTTGGAAGGAAGTGACAATTAACGTTTTCCAGTTCACCCTGTAGAGGCACCGTGCACCACACTGCAGTGACACTCTCACCAGAGAGCTTACAAAACTGAGTTACCTGTAAAGGCAGCTGAGGCCAGGTAATACAAACATGGGATGGACTAGAGAGACCATTCTAAAGGAATTGTGACTCTCTGTATAATAACAAGAAATAAATCACTTGGAGTGCTAAACATTCACATTTTTTATTATCGTTGAAAACTAGGTTCTCTGTTCAGACAAGCCATCAGGCAATAATCTGGGCTGCTTTGCCACTCAATATTTTGCTAAATGAAAGAGCCTTGTGAAGCTGTTTATTTGCCTCAAACCATGGTCACATTAAATCATAGATAATCTTATACAGTGACTTAAAACTGTGACTTTTAGTGGAACAAAGCAGAGCTTTGTTCTCTGAGTTGCATGTATTTTAGTCATTCATTGATGGGGGAATTTATGGTGGCTGATAAAATACATGGGCATGAGCAACAAGCAAAGGGAAGGTTCCAAATGTGGAGGACTCAGTGTGAAGTGCCTTCTGTACACACTTGGTGGCACCCATCAGTGAAAGCCCACTGATACAATGCGTAGCATTACCACTGCTTTGAGTATTTAAATGAGACCGCAGGCTTCTTCTCAGACTATGTTGGAGAGACTGTAACTGCTCACTGCTGAGGTCTGGTAGTTTGTGACAGGAGGGAGGTACCCTGAAGTCATCACAAGCTGTAACACCTAACCATGATTTGCAGTTTAGGAGAGGGGCACTCAGCATTGACAGACGCAGGAGAAGGTCTCAAGCTTCCTTTGAGATCCTAAAGGGAAACACTTTTGAAAGTGTTGAACACTTCATTAAAATGAATGAGCCAGTTTTTGGCTTCTTGTAACATTTATTTTCATAATTAGTGAGAAAGCTATAAAAAGCCCAGGGAAATTCTGTTGTGATGGGGGTTCTTACCAGACCCATGTAACTCATACACCAGTTAAAGGAACAGAAGCAGCTGAGAAGTCCAGACAGAGATTAATATCCCTTCTCTTGAAACAAGCAATTCTTTAGCTGCTCTGCCATTTGGAAAGACAAAGAGGTGGTAGAGGTCAGATCTGCCTTTGCATTTCTTAGCTGCATTTACTGATCATGACTGATTGTTGTGTCTGATGCTTAACTACACTTGTTGCTACCAGAAAAGAGTCCAGCCTTGTCCGAGCAGCCCTCAAGCACAGTGTCTTCTTCCATGCATGTCATAGCTAAGTATCCTGGGAAACCCACACCTGGAGGTTAGACATTTATTCTGTAAGCAGGATTGCTAAGAGCACTTGATCAAAAAGGCATTTCATGAGAAATTTTTTAAAAATCAAATTGCTTCTCAGAGTTTTACCCCAGCATAAGATTTTAGAAAAAAATCATGAAAATAAAAAATTTCACATTATAAATGTTGGGAATTCTAGAAAATGAAGAAAGTATTTTTCACCAGAAAATACTTTTAGTGAAGGTTTATACCTTAAGTAGATGCTGTATTTTTCTTTCCTTGTTTTATGATTTCTACATTTGAAATTGAATGAGCCTCCTCACACAACTATCTAATCATGGCTAAGCCAGAAAACCACTACTTTTGTCTTTTCCTATGATTCCATGATGCCTCATTTACTGAGGGAGAAGTAGAAGTTCAAGTAGCAAAGTTTATCAGACTTGCCAAAGAAGAAAGACCTCATGATTCACTTGCTAAGGTGGTCATGTTGTTTTGAAGAGCATCTCTGCTTTTACAGCCTTTACTTCAAAGAACAGAGATCTGGGGAAGATGTAAACCTTTCCCTGAACAGCAAACATCATCAGGAATTTGACAAGCAGATTCTGATTTAAATATATGCCACTTTCCCAGAAAGTAATTACCCTTGGCCAGCAAAATCAGGAAACTGCTGCTAGTCTCTCCAGCTCTCCCTCCACTGCAAGTCTTTTACTCTACTTAGAGTTCCTACGGTGTGGTGCACAGCGCACAGATTCATTGTGGACAGAGGTCACCCTTGGATTCTCACTGGAGTTGGTGTGAGATCTTGTTCTAGAAAGAGAGCTGAATAACGAGGAGACAGAACTCTCTAGTAGTGTTAAAAGGCAAATGTCAGAAGAGTGAAAACTACTCTCTCAACTACATACTGAGACAGGGACACTGGGAAGTAAAACATCAGTAAATAATGAGTCAAAAATGAAATGAATAATGAAATTCCTTATAGACAACCATGAAAGGGGTGCACACTGGAAAACAATGCCAGATGTATATGTGGAGTGGTAAGTTTTAGCCCCATTGAAAATACAAAGTCTGGGGATTATACTAGGTAGGTCTTTGAAACGCCCAGTAGCAGCCAAAGAGAAGAGCATATACTGACTATGAGGAAAAGAATAAAGAGCAAAGCAATAAGCAGAAAATCCCTGAATACATCTTGGTATGAGCAATTCATAACTACTAGGCCTTGATTCCCAGACAACTCATAGATTTATTAGGGATTGGAAGGGACCTTAAAAGATCATCTAATCCAATCCCCCCCCAACAGAAGGATCACCCAGACCAAGTCACACAGGAACACATCCAGGCGGGTTTTGAACATCTCCAGTGAAGGAGACTCCACAACCTCCCTGGGCAGCCTGTTCCAGTGCTCTGTCACCCTCACCGTGAAGAAGTTCCTTCTCGTATTTATGTGGAACCTCCTGTGTTCCAGCTTACAACCATTGCCCCTCATCCTATCACTAGATGACACTGAGAAGAGCCTGGCTCCATCCTCCTGATACCCACCCTTCACATATTTATAAACATTAATGAGGTCACCCCTGAGTCTCCTGTTTTCCAAGCTAAAGAGACCCAGCACCCTCAGCCTGTCTTCATAAGGGACATATATAAGGTGGGTATTATTCCCCACCTTAATAAGGATAAGACTGGCAGGGATAGTTAGATGCTTGGGATGTTCATATGAAGATCAAATGTGCTACAGTTCTTCATTCTGCAAGAAAAGAAGACTGAGGAGGAATCCAAAGTTATTAAACCATGGATGATACGGATAATACTGAACAGGGAATGACTGCAGTCTACCCTAATAGAGGCACTGAGGGTCATTAAGTAAAATTAGTAGAAGGCAAACACATAGAAAGAGTTGGTTGTTTGCATCTTGTAGTAAAGTTTTGAAACTTTCTGCAGGATAAGGTTTCATGGGTTCAAAATGTACTTCATAAGGGAGAAATCCTCTGAAAGATGTCGCATAGCAAGCACCCTCTCATCTAGGAACAGACTAAACTACAAATTACAGGAAAAGGGGAGAATATTCTGGGAAAGTTTCTCTGTAGTTTTGCCCTTTTTGTCTCTCTTTCTGTCTTAATGGCTATTAGTGGCGTCAAGATTAGGGACTAAGTGCAGCTTTGCTCTGACTCAGTACAGCTGTCTGATAGGACGAATGTTTCCTTCAGTCTTCTCTTTTTTTTTGGTCATGCCTCTTCTCAAATGATAGGTCAGCTTGAGTGTTTAACAGGGCTACAAAAATACAATCAACTTCTCAATTGAAAAATGTGTTTTAGATGCATAGGGTTTTTTCCATCGTCTTGCTCAGCCAGTAAATATGTACCAGCTGGGCGCCTTTGTTGTCGTCACTGCTGACACTGATGTTTCTCTGCATTTTGAAGTCAAATGTAAAGAAGCAGAAGGCTTTTTCTAGCAAATACACTATATATGAGCCATGGACATCCATATAAGAAATTCATATTTTGCTTCTCCCTGACCACTTTACCAGCTCAATACCCTCTCACCTTTCTTCCCAAACTAACTGTTAATATTCCAAACCTAGAAAAAAATTAGGTAGCTACCATTTAAAGTAGGTTATCCTATAAGAGAATATCATCTTAATCTCTCAAACTTACTCCTTAACAATCTTTTTCTTGAGGCCATGAATAAGCCATATTAAGCCTTAGTCATTATTTGTGTTTTCTGTATATAAAATCTACAAAACTTTGCTTTCTGGAAGTCATGAGAGAAGAAATTTTACTTCATTTTTGGTTAAAATGAGATTTTTGCCTCCCAATGGGATATAAAATATGACTTACAGACCCAGAAGGTAACAAGATACTAAATTATTCACACTGGAAAGTTATTTCTGCATTGAGAATGTTATTTTGTATTGAAAATCTATGGAGAAAAATGTTATAGGAATATTTCTTAGCTTTTAAAATGCCTTCACAGAGAAGGACTCTTGAGAATCCGTGGCTGGTAGGCTAAACAACATCAGTCTTTGACCATTTAACATACCAGATGACAGCCTAATGTAATGTAAAAAGGAAATGTATGATTAGCACTTGCTTAGGATGTATGTGAGTAATAGTCTCACCCCAAATGCGCACTGTGAAAGGTTGCACACCCACCGTACCGCTCACCCTCATGTATTTCCTTTGTGGGTGACTTGCACAGTCTCTTACGTCTGATTTACTGCTTTCATGTGGCTACTAAGTTCTGTTGGTAAATTCTCCAGCATGGTTCTACAGTTCAGCAAGGATGCTCAGCACATCAACAGGTTTTACTGATGAGGAACTGTCGCCTGATATATCAACCAGTACAAGCTGGAGAATAAATCACTTCAGATCAACTGCTTGTAGAGGACATTTCAGCATAAATAAGGGTCACAGACAGTGCTGACTATGACAGAATAAATGTCTTTCCTTACAGGTGATGTTACAAGGTCATTAATGACCGCAAAGGGCTCATTAGGGACAGTCAGCAGGGCTTCACCAAGGAGAAGTCATGCTTGACCAACCTGATAGCCTTTTATGAGGGCATAACCAGGTGGGTAGATGATGGTAGAGCTGTGGATGTGGTCTGTCTAGACTTCAGTAAGGCATTTGACACAGTTTCACATAGCATCCTCACAGCCAAACTGAGACAGTGTGGACTGGATGAACAGGTAGTGAGGTGGATGGTGAACTGGCTGCAGGATATAAGGCAGAGAGTAGTGATCAATGGGACAGAGTCTAGTTGGAAGCCTGTATGTAGTGAGTCCCCCAAGGGTGAGAATTGGGACCAGTCCTGTTCAGTCTTGGATGAGGGATTGGCATGCACTGTCAGCAAGTCTGCTGATGACACAAAGCTGGGTGGTGTCGCTGACACCCCAGCAGACTGTGCTGCCATTCAGTGAGACCTGGACAGGCTGGAAAGCTGGGCAGAGAGAAAGGTAATGAAATATAACAAGGGTAAGTGTAGAGTCTTGCACCTGGGCAAGGACAACTCTAGTGTAGGTTGGAGACTGACCTGTTGGAGAGCAGTTTAGGAGAAAGGGACCTGGGGGTCCTGGTGGACAGCAGAATGACCATGAGCCAGCAGCGTGCTCTTGTGGCCAAAAGGCCCAACAGCATCCTGGGATGGATCAGAAGGGAGAAGGTTAGCAGACAGAGGGAGGTTCTTCTCCCCCTCTGCTCTGCCCTGGTGAGATCACATAGGATCATAGGATGTTAGGGGTTGGAAGGGACCCAAGAGATCATCGAGTCCAACCCCCCTGCCAGAGCAGGACAAATCTGGAGTATTGTGCCCAGTTCTGGGCCACTCAGTTCAAGAAGGACACAGAGCTGATGGAGGGAGTCCGGCGTAGAGCAACGAGGATGATTAAGGAAGTGGAACACCTCCCTTATGAAGATAGGCTGAGGGAGCTGGGTGTCTTTAGCTTGGAGAAGAGGCAATTGAGGGTGACCTCATTAATGTCTATAAATATGTGAGGGGTGGGTGTCAGGAGGATGGAAGTAGGCTTTTCTCAGTGTCATCTAGTAATAGGACTGGGGGCAATGAGTGTAAGCTGGAACATATGAATGTGAGAAGGAACTGCTTCCCAGTGAGGGTGACAGAGTACTGGAAAGGCTGCCCAGGGTGCTTGTGGAGTCTGCTTCTCTGGAGATGTTTAAAACCCGCCTGGATGTGTTCCTGTGCAACTTGGTCTAGGTGATCCTTGTTGTGTCAGGGGGATTGGACTAGATGACCTTTCGAGGTCCCTTCCAATCCCTAATGATTCTATCATTCTATGTTTCATTCAAAATACAGATTGTAGTCTTACTTATTTACATTGGTACCTAATGGTACCATAATCATACATTTTCTTCCTCTAGGTCTCTTTTGCCATGTAACAAGTGATAGGGAGAGAGGAACTGGCGTCAAGTTGCCCCAGGTTAGGTTTCAATCGGAGACTAGGAAAAATGTATTCACCAAAAAAGTTATCAAGCACTGGAATAGTCTGCCCAGAGAACTGATTGAGTCACTATCTCCGGAGGCATTTAAAAGATGTGTAGATGTGGGGCCTAGCAACACAGTTTAGTTGTAGCACTGGGTTCGTTGTTGGCCTTGATGACCTTAAAAGTGTTTTCCAACAAAAAGAATTCTATGATTGTTTAAGTCTTGCTTCTATTTGTCACGATTCACAGAACTTTTGACTGCAATGCAGCATTAGTTCTAAAGACAAAATGCATGCACACGTAAGGTTACCTAGCAAGACCTTTTCTCTCAATCTACATTGCATTCTCAAGAAAAAATTGGAAATTAAAAACCCCACCCCTCTGATCCTGTTTAAAAGTGAACGCAGTAATGTACTGGTGATACTCAGCATTGAGGTCTACTTTGAACATATGTGTTGCCTTGAGCAGGGATGTTTGTAAATGAATTAGGACAGTGGAATTCCAGATTCGTTGGTGATTGTAAGCTTACTGAGACCTAAATGGAAGACAGATGCATCTGTGTCTTACAGAGATGGAGATAGCACACTGAGGTTTTACTTTTAGCAAGCAAAACAAGCACTGTGCATTGGAGAGGTTGAGCAGTACGAGTCTATCCTTAGCTAAGCCAGAAAACAAGGATGTGTAGAACACAATGAGAATCATATTATTGTGACTATCATTGCTCTTACAACTAGTTTAGGTTAAATGAGATTTAGATGTAGCTGGGGTTATTGTAGAATCATGGAATTGTTGGGGTTGGAAAAGACCTTTAAGATAATAGATTCCAATTATTAACCCAACTGTCCCAAGGCCACCGCTAAACCATGTCCCTAAGCTCCAGATTTACGTAAGTTTTAAAGACATCCAGGGATGACAATTCAACCCCCTCCCTAGGCACCCTGTTCCAAGGCCTGATGACCCTTTCCATGAAGACATTTTCCCTAATGTCCAACCTAAACTTCTTCTGGTGCAGCTGGAGGTAATTTCCTCTTCTGCTATCACTCATTACTTGTGATCAGTACAGGAATGAATCCTAGATAGCTGAGGCTGCAGTTTAGAATAAGCATTCTAGAGTTTGAAAAACAAGTTTTGAAACTCTTTGCTCATGATGATGGCGGTTTGGTTTGGTTTGGGTTTTTTTACACACTTTTGGTTTTACTCCAAAAAGTACTGCAGGATTCGTAGAAATGTTATTTGTTGTTAGTTAGATTTCATGATTTTTTTTTTTCTCTAAACTGTGAGGATTCCATAATTCATAACTTTGTAACTTGCAGTGCTTCATGAAGTGCTGCACACAGTGCTCAACAAATAGAAATTATTCATGAGTCACAATTTGGGAATTACAAATCCTGTAATTCACTGACAGCAACAAAGTCAGTTAACAACAAATAAGATCAAAATAGCACAGTGTCTTCACACATGTGTCACATAAAATCCTTAACAAGCTAAATCATGACACAGATCACAATAACATGATAGAGACCGCAATGTGCAACACTCTACTGCAGAATCTAGTATTTTTCTTTAATTGTTTTTAATAGATTTTGGCGAAGAAAATACTACACTGCAGGAAAGAAAAAAACCCTTTTCTGTGCCAGACAGACTTTTATTTTAAGAGAGACCTTTTGAATCTAAGTCATGTCTTGAAATGTAAACCTTTTGGGACTGCAACACATACAGGAGAATGTATGAATGTATATAAAAATATAAAAGGCACAGAAGTATGATTCCTCAGTGATGTAATTCCTAGTTTCCTAGAAATGTATGTGTTGCTGACACACAGCTACTGATCTGAGTCTTGTCAGCACCAATGTTCTCAGGAAATTTGTTAAAAAATCTTGTCAGGCTCCTGACACACCATTAACTAGTCAGAAGAAAAAGCACTGCACAACTGCAGCAAAGTTACTGCAGAAAAACCTGGCTGGTGGTTATGGTGCTGTGGTTGTATCTGTGATCTAACCAGCAGTTTCAGGCAGTAGAGGAGCTGTGATTTGCAGACTGTGTAACTCCTGGGAGAGAACTATTGCAGAACTTGTTGCCACAAAATTTGGAAGTAATATTTATATGGATTAAAAAGTGGCTGAACATAGTTACTGAAGAAAGGACTGAGCTGTTCAAACCACACACTAAGTCTGTGTGAGGAAATCCCCACACCACATTCACAGGCTAAGCAGCTATTCTGAGGAAGCATTGTGGAATGATTCCTCTTTTCTTACACACCTGCTGAGGCATCCAGTCCTGAGGATCAGATATCACACAACACAGACCTCTCTGACATGGTACCTTCACCTCCTATACTCCCAACCCCAGGGTGAAAATGGAAATCAAAGGCTCACAATCAGAGCAGCAAGAACTGCAAATGGAGAAATAGAGTCACGTATCCACGCATTGATGGTTGCCGTAGTAGAAAACTCAGTAAGACAGCATCTTGACTTGCCATACATACTCTTAAAATAATTGAAATTTCTCCCCATATCACTGGAGACAAAATACCTGCAAAGAGGAATTTCTTCCTTTCTCCTAAGCACCTTGGTACAATGTGAAAAGAATCAACAGCTGTACCAATTTTCTTAAAGAACATTCACAGTTTCCTATAAAATGCAGTGGCTGAAATACTGACTGCTGCAAAATACAAATATGTACTAGGCCACTGTTAAAAAAAGAGTGAATACATCCGTTTTTATTCAATGTTTGCAACACTTATCTTCAATACATCCTTTGGTCTAGTCTCTTACAGCTCTTCAAGATAGTGAGTTGGGAAAAAAATGTTCTTCCTGTTAGCATCACCAAATTCTTGGGAAGGTGAAGCTTTGTGGAGGAAACAATCAGCACCCCACAGGCTTAACATTTTGACTCTGAGTTACAGGAAAAATTTTGGTTCATTCCTTCTGGTCTAGAATTGAGCAATCCCCTCTCCTCCTGATTCTTTTGATGCAGTTTGTGAACGCTGGAATGGGAACAGCCTGAGATGGATGCTACAGATGCATATGCAGAATCAGATGCTGCACCTGTATTTTGTAGACTACAGAAGGGTGATTCCAATGGTAGAGCTATGAATAAGGCATGCAAACATTCCAGAAGATGAACAGGGGTCAAGCACTCACAGATATTTTCTTTCTTGGGGGGGGGGGGGATAGATATCTATATATAAACAGCTTTTCTGATAACCTGTGCCCAAAATGTGATCCTGCAAAGAAATTTTAAACAGCCACACAAAGAACACAAACTTCAGGCCTCCATTCTGTACACACGTACCTAAGTGGTTTGCTGAATCAGACTCTCAGCTGTATTGAGGATTATAATGGTCCCTGCAGGGAACTTAAAAGGCAACAGCAAAGATGATGATCCTTCACCATTAGCAATCTTTCTACACTCAGTCACAAGATAAGGAATTTGTTCTGCCCAAGGAAGGGAGGCACTGAGAGATGAAACGGGTCTCTTACAAACCCACAGGATGGCTGTGAATTATCTTAACAGTCAGTGAAGTATGACCATTATTACACGTCGTCCCACTGGCAGTAGCAGAGAGGAGACTGGTATTAGCAAAAACATCTGTCACTGGCAAGAAGGTTTTCAGAAAGCACTAGAGAGCTGATGCTCAAAACATCTTATAGCACAGAAACCCTCTCCATTACAGGAGAGGTAGCTTTGCTACCAAAGATGTGCTGCCATTCCTGGAGCTCATCATTGAACCCTGCTGGAATCCAAGGCTTCAATTCTACATTGGGAAATGTTACCAGACACAGGAACGTCTCCATAACACAGTCCAGACTGGCTCGCAGACCTGCACTAGATACAGCTGCATTGCAGGCACGTGGAAATGCGGGACTTCAGAGCATCCTTTGTATGTCCTTTGGCCACTATTTGAGACCAGAAGTTTGGGGCTGATTGGGCTACTTTGTGAGCCTCACAGCCCACCCTGACGGACCTCATCCCTGAGGAGGCAGCAGGGGACTGCTATCGAAGTGCTTCCTAACGCAGGGAAGCTGCAGTCTGCAATTTGCAGCTCTGATGTGCGGAGGTGGAGGAGACAGAGGGCTGCGTCCAGAGAAGGGTGAAGGCCTGGTTGTTCCAGCACACAAATCACAGCTGAAATTCAAGCAAAAATATCCCAGACGAAGGCTTTTTATTTAGACACTGAGCTCAGGGAGAAGGTAAAAGCAGGGACCACCTGTTTGCTAAAGCAGATTGGGCGTTTACTCCACACACTGCTGGGACACGTGTGCTCCGGGTCTCCGTCCCCTACCGGGGCGGGGGAGACACACATTCCCCTGCCCCTTCTCCTGGGGGTAGGGGCCCTGGCTGCCCCACACACCCTTTGGGTCGGCCCCTCAGGTCCCTCCCTCAAACTTCACCCTTTCTCCCCGCATCTCACAGCGCCTAGGGTCTCAGCCCTGTCACTTCTCACCCCTGCTTGTCGCCATCCTAAGGACACCCCCCCCGCCCAGACC
>VXBP01007102.1:200632-240728 GCA_013400115.1 Rhinopomastus cyanomelas | reverse complement strand
CTCCCCTTGCTCCTTAAACTCGCGGCCGCCCCGCTCCGGCCCCGCTCCCGCCCCGCCGCTGCCCCGGGCCGGATCTCGCTGCCAGGTTCTGCTGCTTTCCCCATCCTTCCCTTCCCTCACAGCCGCCCTCCCGTCCTTTTTCTCCCGTCCTTCTTCTCTTCTCTTCTCTTCTCTTCTCTTCTCTTCTCTTCTCTTCTCTTCTCTTCTCTTCTCTTCTCTTCCTTTTTTCTTTTCCCTTTTTTCCCCTTTCCTTAGTCTTTCCTTCCTTTCTTCCTTCCCTCCTTCCTTTCTTCCTTTTCCTTTCTATCCTCCCTCTGGTCTCCCCCACCACAGTGCAGGTGGTTGGGCAGAGGATGCTCCATTTTGTGCAGCACCCCTGTGTCACCAGCATGTCCCTGTGAGCCGGTGTGTGCCTGTGGCTGTGTGCTCCTGTCCCTTCGCGCCCAGCCAGCTGAGGCTCACACCTCTGCTTTGAGCTGAGCCTGGCTCGGGAGCCAGGGACCAGTTGCCCGTTTGTGTGGTGCTGTGCTTGTGCAGGTAAGAGGATGTTTTGGGGTTTACAGGCTGTCACCTGGGGCACTGTGACTCTGAACACAACCTTTGCTTTGCCTGCTTCTTTTCATTTTTCCCTAGTGCAGGGAAGCAGTTAAACGTTCAGAACAAGAAGTGTTGAATATGCAGACATGCAGGAACAGGATCTGCCTTTTGAAACCAAAAAGCCTGAAGAAACAGCATTATATTATTCCTAAATTTGGTTTGTTTAGTTTTAACTTATTCAACAAAGTTTTCAGACCACAGACTGCTACATGTGTCTGTCCTCTGAACCTAGGTCTGGCTGGGCCCTTGAGTTGTGAAAAAAACTAGCTTCCTCTAGTTCTTTCTCTTCCATCAATTCTTTTGCTTCTGTATTTTCACATAGCTAGTGTTCTTAAAAAAATTGTGTACTGACTGCCTTACAGCTGACACCTCACAGGCATCAGTATGTGCATGGGGCTGTGCCTGTTTGCACATATTTTGATTAAGACCTTAAAATAACATCCCATCTGTGCAGTGTGGACACTAATGGAATCATTCTCAGGAGAATGCACCTGCACAATCTATCAGCGTAACTGTGTGCTCAGCTTTGACCCAGGACTACTCTAGATGCTTGCCTGAGCCTCCTGTTTTTCCTTTATTGATGTCTCCTTACGCATCTGATTTGGGAGTGTTTCTATAAACACTGAAGAATAATTGATGAAGTAGTAGAGGCAGTTTCTCAAATGGGCAGGTCTATTCCACTTCCAAGGCTCCTTGGCTTAACTTTTAAGAATAAGCATTTACAATTTGTTACTGGAGTTTCAATACTTCTGCCACCGTCAGGTGTGTTTCCCAGTAGGATACTGCTATGCTGAACATGCAAAGACTCCTTGTCCACCATAGGGAAGGTGCTCTGAATTAGCTTCTGGTAGGACTTGTCAGGTACATGAAGAAATAGATCAGAATTTACATCAGTAAAGTCTTTATAGAATATTATTACAAAAGGGAGTTCTAGGAATGTACTGCAGATTCACTGTGTCTTCGGTAAGTTTGTTGTGTTGCAGTTGCTTTTAGCAAGAGGGAATGTGCTGTCTTGGAATCCCTTCTGGTGAAACTAAGGCTTGGAGAAGTTCTGAACTCAATAACAGGCAACTTTCCAACTGATTAATGTCATTTGAGATGAGGTTATGGGGTAGCAGTATTCCAGGTAGCTTGCAGAAGAGCAGTCCTCAACACATTGCAAAGCCAAGGGAAGAAACCAGACGCTCTGCCTTGCAGAGCAGTACATGACAGTGCCACTGTCCCCCAAATCTTTCTTGTTTTATCAGTGCAGAGAGTATTCTCTCTAATTTGTGAGATTGTCACTCAAAATTGAGTGAGAACAATGAATAAGAAGAGGCTTTGGCTTCAATAGTGCATCTGATGGAAGACTTATTGTGGGGGAAGTATCAGCATGACTCATGAATATGAGTCATGTTAGTATGGTGGAAGAGCAAAGTCCCCAATGGGGATGTAACAGAGGAAGAATTAGGTGGAAAAAATTGTTTCTGTGGTCTGTGGGAAGCTTGCTCTCAGCTCAGAGACCCAGACAATATGTGGGTGAGCTTGTCTGTAGCACCTATACATGTGCCTAAGTATTTTCTTACTTCAGCTGAGATTTCTTACAGTTTCAGGGCAAACATCTTTGCTACGTGCTGGAGCTAACTTCTTCTGGGGCTTGTGATACTAAAAATAATATGAATAAATGAACACTTTTGTTTCCAACACAAGGGAGCTGAGTCTCTTCAGCTTGGAAAAAAGGAGACTGAGGGGTGACCTCATTAATGTTTGTAAATATGTGAAGAGTGGGTGTCAGGAGGATGGAGCTCTTCTCAATGTCATCTAGTGATAGGACAAGGGGCAATGGGTGTAAGCTGGAACATAGAAGATTACATATAAATATGAGAAGGAACTTCTTCACAGTGAGGGTGACCGAGTACTGGAAGTGGTTGCTCCAGGGGATTGTGGAGTCTCCTTCACTGGAAATGTTTAAAACCTACCTGGATGTGTTCCTGTGTGACTTGGTCTAGGTGATCCTGCTCTGTCAGAGGGATTGGACTAGATGATCTTTCGAGGTCCCTTCCAATCCCTAATGTCCTGTGATTCTGTTATTCTGTTGTCCTTGACCTCTGTTGCAAGGTTTATTTCCATGGAGGCCTTGGCTTTCCTAGTTGTGTACCTACATCCTCTGACTAGAGCCACCCCAAGTGGCCATCCCCTCCTTCCATGTTCTATCAACTTTCTTCTTCCTCTTGAGTTTGCCCAGCAGACCCTGCTTAACCACACAGGTCTTCTGGCTTCCTTCCTTGACTTCCTATCTGTTGGGATGCTGTGATCTTGGGCTTCAAAGAAGCAGTCTTTGAATGTTAACCGACTACCTTGGGCCCCTTTACCTGCCAGTACCCTGTCCCATGGGATTCCCCCTAGCAATTGCTTGAAAATTTGGCCTTCCTGAAGTCCAGCGTTGTGATTCTGCTAGGTATGTTGTGTATTTTTGCCTTTATAACTAGTTCTTAAGAGAGGAGCCATTCCTGCAGGTCTTTGGTGGTCCTGCTCTGGCAGGGGGATTGGACTAGATGATCTTTTGAGGTCCCTTCCAGTCCCTAATGGTTCTATGATTCTTTCTGTGACTGAAACCAAATACAGTAATGTTGGTACCTTACGGGTTACTGCTCCCTTTCTACTAGGCAACATCAACCTTTACAAAGATATTTTCGAGTAGGAGAGATCAGGTTTGGAGCATGAGGACTCTGTCTTTAGAGTCAGAACCTAGAGAAATTACTGAGATATGACTGAGGAATTTGGAATGTATTCTGAAATTGTTGCAGCAAATGTAGAACAGGAAAAGAGCAGAAAAGTAACACTCTAGAAACTTTCTGATCATATCTGGATACAAGCTCACTGTGGGAATTTCCTCCAGCGTATCACAGAATCATTCTAGTTGGAAAAAACTCCTGGGATCAAGTCTAAACATCTACTCTACCTTACAAGTTCACCTCTAAACCACATCCCTCAACACCTCATCCAAACGATCTCTAAACACATCCAGGGATGGTGACTCAACCACAGATCTGGGAAGCCCATTCCAGTGCTTGACCACCCTTTCTGTGCAAAAATTCTTCCTAGTATCAAGTCTAAACCTACCCTGTTGTAACTTGAACCCATTCCCTCTTGTTCTATCACTAACTGCTTGTGAGAAGAGACCAGCATGAACATCTCTACAGTGCCCTTTCAAGTAGTTGTAGAGAGTGATGGGGTCTCCTCTCTCAGCCTCCTCTTCTTCAGACTAAAGAGCCCCAGCTCTTTCAGTCTTTCCTCATAAGATTTATTCTCTAGGCTCTTCACCAGCTTAGTTGCCCTCCTCTGCACCCATTCCAGTACCTCCACATCTCTCTTGTATTGAGGTGCCCAAAACTAGACACAGTACTCAAGATGTGGTTTCAATTTATTTGATATTTCCCCAATGGCTTGTTCAAGTATCATTATCCCCTTCAGTGGGAGTCTTAGGAGATCTTAAATCAGTTATGCAGTTATGGCCTTGAGATCCAAATGAATAGCTAGACAGATAAACAAATAGTGGTTTAGTTAGTGCAAAAATTTCTGATTTCTTAGTGCCAAACGTTCTGATTCCTTGTTGTCTCAGCAGTATATACCCAAATGATCAGAATCTGAGTTGGAAGGAGAGACTAGCTGGATCCAGTTTTGGGGAAGTATGGAACAATTTATTCTCTAACATTTCCTTTCCGACCCTGGAGCATGTCACTGGTGAAAAATTCTGGCCACAGCTGGTGTTTTGTTTCACAGACAAGTGCATGATGTTGCTTTGTTGAGCTTCCAGCCCACTCCCGAGACTCTTGCAGTGTGTCTGTGTGCCGGTTAGTCAGAAACGAGAACAAAAATGACTTGGTCATTGAGTCAGGTATGGTGATGCAACACTGAGAAGCTTGTAACCGATGTGTTCCATCTCAGGAATTGTCTTTCCTTTCTATGATTTGCTTTGTACATGCTTCTTCCATGGACTTCATGACCAGCAACTACCAAGCTCAGGCTGACCTCTCCAGCGGTGGAACTTGGCTGGTGGTATGACAAGGGAGCATGACAAGGCTGAAACACTTTATCATGTGAATATGAGCTGCAAACCAAGATCAACAGTTCTGGTTGAGGGGAAAGTTGCTTGTCTGCTCCTTGTCTGAATAGGAGGGTGGGAGGTGGCCGATACTGTTTATTTGTCAGCATCAGGAAACGATCTATGAAGAGTAGATAGCTGATGCTTTGCCTAGCAAGGAGGATGTATGCACACATTATTGCTGCCTCGAGAAAGCTGTCAGAATTGGCAGTGGGGAAATGGTGGGTATCACCTGCCAGGGACTTGCGGTAGAGATCTGCGGTTTATTCTGGAGAGGGGAAAAAAAAGAACCAAGCTGTTCCTATAAGCATTATCAATATACAACTGATTCGTTACTGCCTGCTGGGGAGTAGGGAATTAATCTCACATCAAAGGTGATGCAAGCAGTGTGATAACCTTTGTTTCCTTGCACTGCTGGAAACAACTTTAAAAAAAAGGGTTTCTTGCTTTGGGAGAATGCAGGCAGGCTGGGTCACCATTCTCCAGGCTATTTAGGATGTCATGGCAAGTAACTATTTCTGTACAGTAGCAAACTTTCTGGAAGTATTTTAACTTTTCAAAGCTTATTCCTGTAAACCAGGATGAATACTCTCTAAAAATTCCCATTTATTCCCTGGTAGGAGTAGAATTTAGCGTGGAAGAGATGGCAGGTGTCTGGCACTTGCTGGCTACACCTTGTGCTACAGAAATAGCAATGCAGCCCATCCTGAGAGCCCGCCGAAGAGTCACAAATCCCACAGCAGGGTGGATGTGACTGCAGAGGTGGCCAAAAAGTGCAAGACCTGGAGCTGATCTGGTTGCACGTCACAAGCTTTGCCGGGCTGTGTTAGCCTTGACAATTCATTAGGAATGAATGAAATTGAGTTATGGGTCATATTTTGCAAGTGCTGTCAGTCCTGATTATGGAGTTGTCTCGATTTCCTTTGCTCAGAGAGTACTCTATCGCAGAGCTTATCTGCTATGCAGCAGATGTGAGCTGTTCTTCCCTGGCTTATCTGAAGCTATTTACTTTACATTGATTCAGTTCCTTAGAAATTAATCTTTGATTCTTTGCAAAATAGAAGCATCTCTTGAGTTCAGTTTAAGCAACTTGATTTGATTATTGTTATGTCCCGAATATTAATTCTTATTTTCATAAGAGATGTCACAACTGCCATACTTCACATCCTATTTGAGGGGAGGTTTAAACCTCTGGCAGTTTTAAATCTTTTTGGATTCCTGTTCTTTCATCTAAGCCTCGCCAACATTTTGGTTGTGGTTTGACTGCTTAATACCCAAGTGCAATTTTTGCACTGCTGTTTGCTTAACCATGTTGAATTAAATACCTATTGGCAGCATCCAAGTATTTCTTTCCAGAGAAACTGGGTTTCTATTGATTGTCACAAGAATAATTATTCTGCATATCAATTACAGATTTGCTTAGAGCTGTAGAGTTTAGAGCTGGAGATACCAAGGGGTTTCTGTTGGCTCCATATTTAGTATAAAACTAATTACTGCTTGTATGCCAGAACTTCAGCAGTACCAATTTCATCAGCAGATAAAGGCTACAAATAATCTGCACAGACTCTCTTGATTATGACTGCAGTTCTTAGAAATGAAGTGACAGCTGGGACCATTTCAAAGCACTTCTTCTCCTGGGCATCCCTGCAACCCGTTTTGGTGGTAGGACAAGGCTTTTCTCCACTGTAACTGAAATATCGCAATGAGATAACAGAGTAGGCATACAGAGGAAGGGGGTGTCCAGCACTGACCTTGCAAAATATACCATTGACTAGTTCTGGTCATGGTGATCCATCACTGTGGTTTTAACTCCTGACTAGGAAGTTTATTCAGCACCTGCTAAGAACCAGCAAGGCACAGACCTTCTGTAGCACCTGAATTCATCGGATCGTCTGTGAGCACTGGCAAAGTTCCCTCATTTACATGTTCTGCTGCCCCACAGCCCAGGGTGCTCTCAGTGTGAACACGAAACCTGATGATGTGGTCCTGTGATGGAGAGTGACTTCACATTTCTGCAGCAGGAAGAAAAAAAAAGCATTCCTTTTGTTAAAGACAGCTCTGTAGCACAGGTAATGAAACTGTTGAACTGCTCAGGGAGGCTGGGGCCAGAGCAAACTGCTCATTCCTAACGGATGCATTGATGACTTTTGTTCAAGTCTGACATTTCATAAGCCACCTTATGCTTGAGTTATTTCAAAGCCACTTGCCCTGTGCTGCTTTGCTGTTTAATTAGGGTACCACCTCTAGAGTATTCCTGAGAGTGTTTTTTATGTTTTCTGGTGGCTTTTCTTAATTATAAGAGTAAGTACTTTTATGATAAATTCCTAAAATTAAAACACTTTGTGCTTGGGCTTATTTTAGCTTCTTTCTTTGTCACCCCTTGGGTTCATTACTGCTCTTTTTTTCACTCAAACTGTTTGTCTATTTCCAAGTACTTTCTTCTCCTTTTTAATTCACTGGCTTGTATTTTTCTTATTGCTACATTCAACTCTCTTTTCAGTTACAGTTGCTACATCTATCATCATATTTTCTTCCTTTAGCATCCTTCTCACTTCCCCTACCAGCTCTTCCCAGATTATGGGCCAAAACCCTAGGAAGGCTGAGGCTGGTACATGTGGGCTGTACAATTCAGTTGCTTCTTTCAGATGAGGCGACACAGGGAACTATGAGAATTGTTGCTTAACAGAACGCCGTGCCATCAAGCTGTATATGAAGAGAAATCACCTTTCCTTCAGCAGTTTCTGAGCTGTGATTGATAACAGCAGCCAGCAGAGCAGATAAAGCATGAAGTACCCTTATGCCAGAATCCACTGGAACATTATACAACTTAAAACTATTTCACAGTATCACAGTATTACCAAGGTCAGAAGAGACCTCATAGATCATCAAGTCCAACCCGTTACCACAGAGCTCAAGGCTAGACCATGGCACCAAGTGCCACGTCCAATCCTGTCTTGAACAGCTCCAGGGATGGCGACTCCACCACCTCCCTGGGCAGGCCATTCCAGTGGCCAATGACTCTCTCAGTGAAGAACTTTTATTCTTCCTTCAGTTTCCATGTTTGTAGTTTTGCTCCTTGTCACTGTCACAGAGACTATTTTTGAAGGTAATAACCCGTAAGGCAGGTTCTAACCAGCTGACGAAGCTACAGGCAACGCTCACAAGTACACTGAATTTTGGGGTCTTTGTTCCCATAGTTGGAGGAGCTGCTGGCAGCATTGTAGGTCTTCAAGATTCATAAATGAAAAAAAAATCAAACCAAAACAAGTTAAAAACCACCAGAAATGAGCAGGAACAGTTTTGTTAACCAGCATCACTTCTTCCCTTAGCTGCATGCCTTTGTCCTTCTATTTGTTAATGACCTGAAGATTCATCACATCGTGGGCTGAATTCTCTTAAATAATTGCCATGGTATGAGGCATGGATGGGTACAGCCCTGAGGCATGACTGTGCCACACTTTTGTGTGTCATTTAACCCTCCTGAGTCTGTTTACCTCTGGCAGAGAGGCTGACTGTGTCTGAAGACAAAACCTTTCCACCCACAATGTCATGATGGGTCGCCTCAGGTAGTTTTGGAGACTGTTGGAGGCTGCCCCACCCAGCCAGACATCCCTTGCTGCCTTTAGACCTGGTGAAGAAGGAGGCTTTGCAGAATGATTAATTTGATCTGTTTGAAATGTATTGCCCCTCTAGAAGTACATGTTCCTCTCCATGGGTTATAAAGGGTTGGTAGGTGGTTTACTCAGATATAGACAACTCCTCTAAATCTGACTATTTGGTCAGATCAATCCCCGTAATTTCCATAAGGCCTCAGAGTGTTGCTCAGCAGAGAGATACCTAGCAGGACTGTATTCCCCACAGACAGGCTGGAGGGCCCCATGGCTGTTGGCCAACGTGTAGTGGCATCTCTCTTTCCATAAATTAGCAGGGTGAAGTGACAGTTTTTATCCCGGGTGTCAGATTTAGGATCTTTCAGGAGATACATGGTGTGACAATGCCATGTGCTCCATTATGTATAGATGATACAGACAATTTGAGGCTCTTGGACTGCACAGAAGAAAGCTCTTCGGCCTCTCGTCCAGGGTCCAGCAGGAGTGATTGCACTGCCCTTGGGGAACAGGACCCCTTGGGTTGATTTAGTTGCCCCTTTTGCCAATCTAGCATGATGCTGACATGCAGACAGTGTTTCTCTTACAGTAAAACAAGACAGCACAAATAATTGCTGGAACATGGTGACAAGTCTGTGAAACACATGCTTATGTAAACGATCGTTTCACTTTTTCTGGTTATAAATGGAATACTGTTTATTAATTTAATTTGTCATTAAAAGAGAGAGCATGAATTTTTCCACTGTCAGTCCCACGCTGTGTGCAAAAATTGCCCTTTATCTATGAAGTCTTTCGGATAACTAGGAATACTTTTGATCCACGCCTAGGTGGGAGGATCCATGCTGTTGTGCATGCAGCTTTTCTGCCTCATTAGCAGCTCTTATTGTTTAGCTAGCTTCTTTGCCTGATCTGATGGTAAGTGCTAATCCCTTCTCTCTTCTGTGACACGATGCTCTATTGGATGGCACTGAAGCTGATAGAGTTTTTCTTCTTAAATACCCTTGTAAGAATGGAAGTGTGAGGAGGAGTCTATTAATCCCTTTGAATCTTTTATGGGTCCGTAAAATCACCTGGGATTTATGAAATCCTGCCTGCTGGACTGTAAATTCCTTTAGCACAAGTGGTATGTCTGGTAAACAGGGCACCCTTTGCCCTAGCACAAGTGATGAGGGAGAGAAGAACTTTCCTTTTGGTGTAAGGCTTGGACTGATGGACTGAGCTTAATACCTGCCCTGCCACAGACACCTTACGCAAAACAGATCCTTCAGTTCCCCCTGTGTGAAAAACTGGCATTTTAAAGACAAGTGAAGGGCCTGAATATAACCCTCTTTTTTCCAGGACTAGTTTCTAATTCAATTTATCAAGGACACATGCTGGGAAGTGCACCCAGATGGAATTGAGGTGTGATGGCATCTTAAAGACCAGATGAGGAAGCATTTTATTTTGGACTTGAAAATACTCACTCGGGATAGAGAAACCTGTAGGAGTGACCATGGGTTAATCATGGGTGACTCTTCAGGGCAGTCTGACTTTGAACTGTTTCCCTGCCAAAATTCCCCAAGGTGCTGTAACAGGGGAAGCAAGGTCTGAGGTTAATGGTTGAATTTGATCTTAAATGTCTCTTGCAGACACAGAAGTTCTGTGTTACACCTTGCTTCAGGAGACTTACACAGGCTAAAAGATTTCAAGGAATAGATTCAACCAACTTGCTCTAGGCAGCCCTGCTTTAGCAGGAAGGTTGGACTAGATGATCTCTAGAGGTTCCTTGCAACTCCAACAGTTATGTGATTCTGTAACCTACGTCTCTGTTCGTCCCACTCTGTGGGTACAAATCCACATGTGTTGTTTATTCATTAAGCAGCCTCCAGCTGGGTAACTTACATTGTCTGGGATCTGTGAAAACACCAAAAGCAACACCCAGACTCCTGAGCAGTAAGTGAGGACCAGGTGAGGTCCTGTGGGGTTTGCACTAGGTCTCATGATTCCCTGTTATCTCACTGGGTTTTCAAAAGTCAGTTGTTATCTGCTCATGCCTTGGGCATTGCTGCTGGTTCAAGTGTGTTGCCTGCTGCCAAGTGCAGTCATTTTACACATCTTGATGGCCCTTGGGCTTGGTTTATCCTTTAAATGGATGAACAGTGAAGCAGCACTGCCCTTCGATCCTAAGGTTGTGCAGTCTTGCCTTTTCCTGGTGATGATCCTTCTCAGCTCCTGGCCTTTTTGGAGAAGCCAGACTGAATCACAAAAGACTATCAGCTTCAGCCCCTGGAGGATAAAGTTCCTTTGTTACGTACCACAAGAGTTGGAAAGAACAGGAATTAAAAGTCAAAAACTGGAGAAGGGGGTTGTGAGATGTTAGAAACGGGGACAAATTTTCCAAAGATTGTGCTAGCATTTTCTACAAGAAGAAGGGACAAATAGAGTGCCCATGACTCATTAAACAGAAGAGTTAGTCTGACACTTGAAGGAGAAGAAAGACTCAAATCTGCCTTCAGTGATTCCACTGAAGTGAGAGTTTTTAAGGCACATTTGAGAATGCACGTTGCTTCCTTTGGAGACCATGGATAAAAATAGTGGTGTGCATCTCTCTTTCAGTGCCTGCTTTCATGCTGTAGGCTGTGGGATCCAAGTCCTAAACTTTTAATGTAATATTAATACTATTAATATTTATATATTATTATTAATAATATTAATAGTATTAAAAAATAAGTGGATGGGAGCTGAGGGATTACTCAGGGGCTGCTTTATATGCAACTCAGTAAGGCACAGTCCTCCCTGTCTCCAGGTTCTTTTATTCTCTCACTGCATTTGGGGAAAGGGCTCTGACCTTGCTCACACTGATGCTTTTTATAGCAAAAATAGATTATTTGGGATGTGGTTGAAACAATGTCTGAGCAGAATGGGAAATAGAAATAGGGAAATTAATGCAACCCTTCCCTTAGGTTTAATGCTTTCTGGGAATAAATCTAAGAAGTCTAAGAAGGACTCAGTCACTACAGACACTTATCTGTGATTTAAGATGTCAGAAGTGTGTTTGGTGTTGTACAGACTTAAGTGGAAAATTACTCCCAGTTTATTGAGGCTTCTATCACTGTGTCTTTAGTCAGGGACAGATTCTGCCATTCCAATAAAAAATTATGGAGTGCTTTAATCTGCTAAGAGGTATGCTGGGATACCAGTGGGACTGTTGGAACATTGATCTTCTGCAAGCTGTGTTATTAACTCAGCAGAGCTAGCAAAGGCAGAATTCAGGGTGTGGTATATAAAAAGTGTCTGTGTTGGCTTCCACTGATGTGATGAGTTCAGTAGGGATGTGAAGTACACAACTTTTTAAATGCTTTCAATAATTATCAAAATCTGTGAGCTTAAAATCACGGTTTTTGTAAAAAAATTGTATGTGACAAGTTCCATGAAGCTTACAAAAACGCAGAGTGTTCTGTACAGCAAAAGCAGGTGAGCTAGAACATTTCTGTCAGATCCTTTCTTGAATGCATTAGGAAATGCTTGAAATCAGACCAGAAACCACTGACCTCTGACTGCCAAGCAGCAATCTGAATTAAATGGATATGATTCTGTGACTCTGTGATCTGCAAATACAAGTGCATCCCCCAGTACATGATACTGGGACCAGCACAGAGACTGGTGTATTTCTCTGCAGATGAAAGGGGTGTTAAGCAGCACCCACATGTTGACTTGGGCCAGGCAGGAGCTGAGTGCAGACCTTATTCAAGCAGTAACCTTGGGAGGCATTAACACAGTGATAGTCTTTTGTGGCTGTGCCTTCCTTCTCTCTGTATTTGTGGTGGCTGTGAGGCTACTTTGGTCCCTGGGAGGGGTAAAGCAGATCCCAAGTTCTGCCCACATCCTGCCCGTCCCTGCCTGTTTACTTGCAGGGCTGTAGCCTGCAAGACAGACATTCTCTGCCACAGGACAGAGCTCAGGAATAAGGTAGGTCTTAATGTGGCTGAGAGCCACGTGATGCAAAAAGGACTTCTCACTCCTCTCATTCTTTTTCGTGGTGTGAGAAACAGGATAATGTAACCCAGTCCTAGATTAAATCTTTGCATTTCCCCTAGAAATGTTCCCTTTGCTGTGAGATTCACACTATGCAAAGGCTACGCTCCTATTTATAACTTGTGGTTGAAGAGAAGTCTCTCATTAAGTACAAGACTCCGAGTAAGCATTGAATGGATTTAAATGCTTTGGTAACATACCTATTTTAGGAGCTTTTCAGAAAGGTGGGTCAGCCTCAGCATCAGGGTCTGTGTGCCTTTATTCATACTGCTCACTTCTGTAATTCCACTGGGGCTGGTGGGTTTTCTGTTCCTGGGGTTTTTTCAGTTTTTCTTTTTGATTTACACTAATATGTAGGGTTTCAGCAGCAAATTGGGATGGATCCAGGCTCTGAGATACCAGAGATTTGCTGCTCTTTCAATAATTGATTCCTGCTATTTGGAATCTTTTGAAACTGAGAAATGTTGAGGTTGGATACTTGGCCCGTGCTTGCATCATCTTTCCAATAACTCGTGTTCCTTTGAAGTTGGTTCATTGTCCTGACTTTCCTTTTCTTGAATTTTTGCCAGTGATACTGAGTCCTCCTGGTATAACTCATAGGCAGGAGTCATAAAGCTGACACTCCTGAACACTGGTATGTGTGGAAGAAATCTTTTGCCTCGAGGATGTTATTAGGAACAGGATGACAACTTGTGAATATTTTCAATGTGTGATAAAGGTTTAATGTATTGGAACGTTGAATAATGTTGGTGATAACATCACAGCAACACGTGATGAAGAAGTGGTGTTTCTGTTGTACTGAATTGCAGCTTTGTTCTAGCTTAAGGTGTTCTAGCACCAGAAGTCTTAATACTGAAACCTGTACTATAGCTTTTAACTTTGGTTTTTGTTTTTTAATATGTTTAACCTTACAAGCTTCACATGCAGATTACGCAAAAGCGGGGACAGCCCCAGCTCATGGCTGTTCAGTGACATTTCTGTGTGTATAACTGAATGTAACTGAATTGGACGGGCTTTTGTGAAAAACCCAAAGCTTTTAGAAGAAATCTAATAGCATGCTATGAAGGAGACTTTTGTGGGCTTTGTTTTGCTTTTCGTGGTGGACTCTTCATAGTTACTCAAGTCACAGGCAGGATAGACATGCTGCTACATGGGAATAACAGAATCAATATGTCAAACTAATGTAGTGGTGTGGAAAAGCAAGAGGCAGTCCACTGTCAGTGAGGCTTGAGGGCCATCAGGGTGGGTATGGATGTGCTTTGCAATTTGCTCCAACAAGCATTTGTTCACAGACTTCAGAAGTGGAAGGTTTGCATCAAGACTGATGCAGATGCTTTATGCTTTCAGGCTTCTCTCCATTGGGTGCACCTCGGGGGTGTCTTCTCAAGGGAGAGAACACACGTGCAGCGATAGCGTACTTCTCTCTCAGGCTGTAGAATCACAGTCAGGGTGCAGGAGCACCAGAAAGTAGAGTCCACAGCAGTCTTCTGCTGTACTGGCTGATTGGAACAGAGGAAACCAGCAGCTCTGTCTGGTCTCAGTATTGCAGGATTGGGGTGGAAAATCCATTCAGGAGATAAGTGTCAAGGATGGATATTGCCCTGTGTGCTGCCAGTCATACACAGACAAAGGCTGGGAAAGCCACAGTTTGTGTCAGATGAGTTAACAACAGTAGCTCTCCAAAACTTCCATTTCCCAAGTACTGTTGAGGTTTTGTTACTTTAGAGTACTTGCTGGTGGTAACACGACTGGAATTCTGACACAGCAACTAGTTCTCCAGATGTAAAAATGTAGATTTCTTAAAGTTTATTTCTTTTCCCATCCTGCTTTATAGGTTTTTGGCACTTAATACCAGCTATTGCTTTGAGTGCAATTCTCCTCACATGTCCGATTTGCCTGAGAGATGTAAGTATTTGTCCTGGCATGGTGGTTTGCTGGAAATGAAAGCCACAGTTCAGCAGTTTAGATTTAAGCCTGCTGAATTTTAGAGAGAAAATTCCTTGCCTGAATTTAGGAGTCACCCCAGCAACTCACATGCCATACATGCCAAGTGGAAGCAGAAGGGTAGGAGCTGAATGGAGAGCAGGATCGCATCAAAAGTTCTCCAAGTTAGGTATGTAAATAGTGGCTGAAAAATACACTTTCTTAAGAAGCTTTAAATAATATTTTCTAGTAAAATGACAGTTAATGCAGTTGCTATAGTTACCAGCAGGGTTTTGTGGAGAACTTCTCAAGGTACTTAACTGCTCACTTGTAACAAAGGCATAGATTTTCCTTACTCTGAGGATTCAGCATCACCTTGTGTTTGAATTCTCCCTGGAAACATTTTTGCTGCCACTGGTAAGCAACAAGAGTTTTTGGAGTAGAGAGTTTTTGGAAAGAGTAGAAAAAGCTGAGGTGCTATGTTGAATTGGAGAATTCGATTGGTTTCTTTTTCTCTTGACTGAACCAGGAAAGTGTTGCTAACGTTTATTTGTTTATCATGTTTAATGCTTATTTGTCTGTTTTGGTGAAGAGGTCAATCTGTACATAAGAATTACATTCGTCTATAATAATCTATAAATAAGAGGTGTTCCCTGAACACATCAACATGAATATGGAAAACTTTCATACATTGAATTAGGTCTGGGGTGTATTCATGGAAAACAAGAGTTACAGCACCTGTTTTTGTCTAACAGCAGGGCCTCAGTCTTGCTAACAGAGACAAAACAGTAGAACAAGCACAATCCCATCATCTTTTTTTGGCAGCAGATAGAAGGGTTTATCACAGTATCACAGAAATGATAAGGTTGGAAAAGACCTGAAAGATCATCCAGTCCAACCTAAATCCAAATAAACCCAGTAATCCTAACATCTAACATCTAGATCATGCCACTCAGCAGCTCATCCAGACTAACCTTGGACACCTCCAGGGAAGACAGCTTAAAGTTCATCTGGTTCCAAACTGCTGCTATGGGCAGGGACGCCTCTCACCAGACCAGGCTGCCCAGAACCCCATCCCACCTGGCTTTGAACACTTCCAGAGAGGGAACAGCCACAACATCTCTGGACAACCTGCTCCCTCATCACATCTTGTCCTATTGCTAGATGCACTCATTAAAAGTCCCTCTTCAGCTTTCCTGTAGGCCTCCATAGAAGAAAATGTTTTCTTTGGCATTTTCCTTAGCTTCAGAAAGTAAAGTAAAGCAAAGTAAAGCATCTTCTTGCTGCTTAGTGGGGCATGAAATCTAGCAACAAAAATTATGTAGAAAAGGACTCAGGGTCTTTTTGTAACCTTTGTTTTACTGATGGTGACTATCCTCATATCTTCTGGTTCCCAAGTCTGCTTGCAGAGTCAATGAGAGCAAAATATTACCCACTGGCATTTAGGACAGCTGAACATCAGAGCTGACTTCATCCAGTGCAGTTTATGGATACAGAAAAATTAGACTGAAGTTGAACCCTGTAGGCAGTGTCTATGAATTCCCCATTGCTGTATTTCCTGTATCCACTGCAATTCACCCAGAAACAACCAAGTCCTGCACAAAATGCTCGTAAGTTCTTTTTTTGTAAACCAGCATAAAAGTTCAAAAATACATTGATTTTCCTAGAATATTGTGGTCCTTCTACACAAATGTGCTTTTCCAAGACAGTTTACTCACTCAGGAAGGGGGCATACGGGTTTCTGTTCAGCAGTCTAGATGTGCTGCTTCTGTTCCCCATGAGACAAAGACTTCAGACTCAATCTTTTCACCTTCTGCCTCTGCCCTCTCTGAAGTTTCTTATTATTACCAATACCATCTGTTAGTCATTGCTGCTTTCAGCTGTCTTTTTGTGTCACCTTGACCAGACAGACATCTGTTGAGGTCTCAGTAAATGTTGAAATATCAATATCTAAATCTTAGCTCGTTGTCTAGCCTCCCTTTATTGCATCGGGGGAAGATGAGCACTTCCTGTGAGTAGTTCATTTATTTTACTCATTCTCCTTAGAAAGAGAGAAAATCAATCTGGATATGGATTTCTTTTTCTGTTTTATTTTACTTAAAAGAGATAAATTCCAGCCAAAGCTCTGCAATGCCATAAGAAGTGCGGAATCACAGAATCATAGAATGAGTTGAGTTGGAAAGGACCTTAAAGATCATCTAGTTCCAACCCCCACTGCGACGTTGCTACCTCACCTGAGTCAAGGGGCAAGGCTGGAAGTGTAACCCTGCAATTTGCACTGCTCAACAACGTACATGTCTTGTTTTTTACGGCCTTTCTTCACAAATGTTTCAATTTTCAGGTGTTCTGGGGTCCAGTACAGTTCTGGGTGTCATCACAAAGGCCAAGAACGTGGAAACCACATAAAGCTTTGCAATATTAAATCTCTTAATCAGAGAGGTCCCTTCCAGTCCCTAATGATTCTATGATTCTATGTAGTTATTTCTAAACATACTTCCATGACATTAGCTGGCCATCATCTTGTAGGAATACGTGGAGAAATAGTTCACCTCCATAGCGCAAGTTTCCTGAGTCTGGGAAATTTTCTGACAGACAATTGGCATGAGCTCATTTCTGGAGCTTGTAGGGGTTCTGATAATGGTTCTCCAGGCCATTATCACAAGGCACAGGGCATGGAATTCAAGGCAATTCTTCCTTCCATTGGCCCCAGTAGGAGTTCTGGGAAACGCGTTCACCAGGAGACTCTTTGTTAGAAAGTATGTTGCCTATTTTTCAAACCAATTTAGGCTCTTACCCCATCCTGATTCCTCGCTTCAGCTCTGCTCACTAACTATATAAAGCCTTGACATATGGGTCTTTTTACTGACATAATCCTCTACTGTACTAAAAAAGAAAATATTAGGTTTCATTTCAAGAGCTGGAAGAACTTCCATGAGGATATAAAAAGCAGGAAATGGGCCCTGTAAGAGTAGAGCGCTCTCATATTGAATAGCCTCAAGGGGCTCAATGTTAAAGGCTTCTTCCTAAGACTTTACGTGTACTGGAACAGCTCTGCCTCTGCTGGAGAGGAAATGGGATTTGTAGGACTTTCCCTGTACAGGTTAGAGGGCTTAGGACAAAGGGCTGGTGTTCTGTGCCCTTGCAATAAATCAGCGTGCTCTGCATGTACCGCAGTACGGACAATCTGAGCAGGTAGTACTCGGCCAAGTCTCAGGACTTTCTACTTCACAGCAAACTATTGCTTGAATGTTTGCTTCCTCCACAGACATAATTTTGATCTTTTTCTAGTTTATACCACTGCTCGTTAACTTGGATGTCTGCAGGCAGCAGTGGCTGTTAATGTAAATGTATGAATTGGGCTCCTCTTCCGATTAAACCCAGGGAATAACGTCATCTGTTACTGTAAATAGCCCGTGTGCCTTGAATTACATGCAAGTGGTGGACCTTCTAGTTCTAGAATGTGTATATGCAGCAAACCCTGCTTCAGTGACAGCATGAGAGACTTTTCAATGTTTAAAAGGAGTAGGCAAGAGAGCATGGACTGTTTCTTAACTTAGCCATGCTGTGATAACTGGAGTGGGTGAGCTGTGCAGCTGCTCCTGAGTCCTGTAGTTTGGACTGTTGTGTTCCCCCTATGGTAAGTCTATCCTCATTCACAAATTGTTCTGTATCCAACCTCTTCATTTGATTAGTTTGCACCCCAAAGGATGAGTCACTGCAGAGGCAGAGTAGGTACTAAAGTGCTGAGTAAATGACTTCCAGTCTATGTGATTCAAATTGTGTATTTGGGGATATTTTGGGTGTAGGAGAGGATCACTCCCAAATGAGATTATGACAAGTTAACTGATCCCTCAGTCTTCTGTTCTGTTCCTGATTGCCTAGTCCATGCTAAAGAGGTTCAGCCTAGTGCTTTCCAAAGGTTAGTAAGTAAAAATTAGACAGAGAGAGAGAAGTTGGTTCAAACAAAATGCAGCACTGAAAAGCCACTTTATGAGAAAGCTTTTAGCATAAAGTTCTTCCTGTTTTTGCCAGTTAGTAAATAAACCCGGGGAAAGAAGGTTTCAGTGCAAGTACTACAGGTACTAATGCCTGCTCTTCAGGCATCGTTTTCCCACACCAGATAGGAAGAGGCAAAGAAAGTCAAAGAACTGCTGGATGTGGTTTTCTTGAGAATGTGCTTTTTCTGCACTGCCAAGGTATGTAGCTTGTCCTCAGTCCCTGGCAAGTTCTGTCAGGGTACTGAGAGACAGTTGCAGTCTGGGGCACGGACTTCGGACTTACTTTAACCATATGGCCAGGTCTAAAAGGTTTGGAGCGTGACTGTGTGGCATCTGTTTTCACAGGCAGAGCAGCTGGAGCACTGCAGAATGGGGCACACGATCTCCTGTCCCATCAGGGAACCGCGATGCAGACACAGCACACTACAAGTCTCACCATGTAGGTGCGACCTATTTACAGGAGAGCTAATAAAGTTAATGTGGGGATGGTGGTGTGGATTTGGTAGTAGCTTAACCACAGACTGTAGGATGTGGGAAATTATATCATAAAGTCTTTTTGCCACAGGTTAGGTTGGGCTTTTCTTAGCCAACCAGTAGGAAGGTTTCTAAGCTTAACGTGCAAGAACACAATTTAAATCTGGAGTTACTTCCTCGAGATAATTCACTGAACAGTTTTACTTGGGGGTATCGCATCAAGGTTTTAACCTGCAAGACACTGTGTGGCTGCAGCAGGCAAAAATACCTTGCAAAGGTCTTATCTAGTACTTAGGATATTTTAGAATTGCAGCAATTTGCAGGCAACCAGGAAGAGGTGCTTTGAAAGCACGTGTGGTAGATGCGTTTCCAGAGGTCAGTTTGAGGGATGCACAGTGCAAGCACAGGTGAAGCAGTCAGAAGTGGCTGCACTCTACTGCTGTCCTTCTCTTAAGTTTGCTTGCACGCGCACCGGCAAAACCACAGAGCTTAAAAGAACGTTTCTGGGGCTGCGAGGCAGAGCACTGGGAATTCAGGAAAAGCCATGCTGAGGTCATTCCAGTCCCTCTTCGCAGATGTTTTATGGCCCTTTAAGATTCTTGGTGACACTCCACTGTATGATATGCTTTCCCATTTGATTCCTGTCTCTTTCTGTCAAATGCCTGTCACTGAGGAAACAACTGTTTATTATTTTCCCCTCCCTAATTGTTCAATATGGACTTTATTTCTTGCCCAATCAAATTTATTTCCAGCTGCAGCAATATTAATCACTCATGGACCCTGGTAGTTCCAGCACCAAATTCTTCAGGACAGTAATAGAGTTCAGCTAAGGCAAAGAAATTGATGGGTTTGAATGGTCTGCTGATCTCCCCTACCACTCTATTTCATCTCCTCTGAAGCTGACAGATCACTTTGGCTAGCATTCAAGCTAGCCATCTCTCTGCATCTGATTGGGTTTTTAGGGATTGGGGTAGAAGTTGCTCTTGAGACGTGATATTGGTAAAGAAGAGAAAATTTGTTGCAGCTCTTGCAGCCTTGTTGGCACTTGGAGCAAGTGGTGGGTAGCCATGAACGTCCCCATCCAGCATTCTGCGGAGCAAGAGACTTTGGATCAGTTGTAGTTGAACAGAGTAGCTCAGGAACAATTCTGGTGTTCGCAGAGAATTTTCTGCGCTGTTGTTCACATGGGTTTTGAAATAATGCCCACTGAAATTAATAGCCCTTTTTTCATTACCTACAATTGGCTTTGGATCAGGCCTGGGAAGATGCATGTCTTCCAGAGATGCTGTTGGATGATTTCTTTTAAAAGCATCAAACAAAGATATACAACTGCATGGGCTGATTAGTGGAGGGAAGAAAGTCCCATCTTTCTTTTATATGGTTGGCTTGCTGCTCATATCAGTGATAATTTAGATAATTAAATTGCTTAGTTCAATAGTTGGAAGAGACATAATCAACAAGCTGACTCTACTAAGGTGTCAGTTGTATTAGTGGGTTGCTGTTTTTTTTTTCCTTTTGTGTGTGTTTATTGGACACTGTCTTTTCACCCCACGCTAACCTCTTCCTCAGAGCAGCATACATTTAAAATCACATTATGAATGCCAGCATAGTTAGAACATTTATATGGCATACAGTGGTGTTCCTTGTCAGCAGACAAACGGATGACATGAAGCTCAATAATGCTATCAGCACCCTGTGACTTTAACAGGAAGATGAATGCTTCAGCACTGTAATTTAGTAAAATGTAATTAAAAGTTTAAATATGTTAATGAGCAGACTAATGTCCATAACTGGACGTGTAGTTTACATTCAGCCTTGAATCACTGATCTTTGTACCACCCCTGCAGAGTCTTTGAACTTTTGCTCTCGTGAGGCAGAAGCAGTTTTATTAAATCAAGCTCCTGAAAAGCTCACCTTGCTATTGACTCAAGTTTTGTTTTGTTTTGTTTTCTTAATATTTGTGGCTGAAGGATGTTCTCTGATGGATGAAAGAGATCGCAGAAGTTGTTCTGGGTTTTTTCCATCCCTGACTCATGTTTTTTGCTGTTAGTGGCATCTCTGAAACCAGGACAGCAGAGCAGCCTCTGGAGACGCTGAGACAGGGAATATCCAGTGCTTGCGCTGATGTCGCTTGTTCTAGAAATGCTGTGAAGTTTTCTTATCTGACACATCCTTTGCATCTGCCTCTTCTTTACCCTTTATTTTTTCAACGTGCCATTTCTAAACAAACACATTTGCTTCTATAATTTCATACAAGCTTTTCCTCCTTGTCTTCTGAATTATAGTGATGAGAGAGCACTGTCTGAGAAGCAAGATTAGAACAAAGTCCCTCATGTCCCTTTAGGATTAGGCACTGGCAGGACAAACACAGAGCGGCACGCAAAGCGCTGCTGTTGTATTAGCAATGGACAGAGGTTCCATTTTCTACATAAACTGATATCAGGATATTCTTTGCCTTTGGTTCAGTCAGGAATAAACCTCACAACAAAATGTAGTCCAGCTATATGGTTCAGTTCTTGATGTGGTTCTGAGTCTTTGGATAGTTGAGCTCTTGCTCTGTTCTCAGCCTCAAGGGATAAAGCCCCAGAAGACAAAGCAACATACCTGACAATGCAAGAAAAACCAAATAGTGAGCAAAGTATGAAAATACTTTGGAGATGAGAAGACCTAGTTCTCCTTCAGCTCTTCCTTTTTAATGCTTCTTTTTATGAGCACACATTTCTCAAAGAGCGGTTACTTGTATTTCAAAGTGGAGAAATCTTGCCATGGATGCTCACAGATATTCAGCCCTACACCAGCACCCCCTGAAAAATCCATAGTGAAGCTGAAGTTTATGTAGAGCTTATGTCTATCTTCTGGAGATTGTTTGCTCAGCTGTGAGGCATATGAATAGCTTAGGACTATGTCTGTATTTTAAGTGTAGAGAGCTCACTTTAACATTTACCAGAGTGCCTCTCAGCCTGGATGCCATTCCCACTTCACGTTTGCGTGGAGCCAGAATTATTCACCTCTTTTTTCCCCATTAAACCGATGGGCCCTCAGACACAGAATCTCCACATTTAGTTAATAAACTTGGACATGATTGGATCTGCTAATTCTTTTGCAATATCTCTTAATACATCTATGTATGTCACAAGGGAATATCAAAGTAATGTTTTGAAGTGAAAAAGAAAGAAGGGAGGTAGCTTGAGAGGATTTACATTGACTTAGGCCACTTTGAGGAAAATTATTCCCACATGATAGGCTAAACTAAAAATTATAGTAATGAAAGAATCCACACTGGGCATTTGGAAATAGGCCGGTTAAACAGAGTTTGTTCTTGGATCACTCTGAAGTCTAAAGTGTCTCACTCTTGGCTCCTTTTTTTGACCCTTTCTCCTAGAAGGGGAAACAAAGGTTGATCAACTGCTGTAATCTCAAACTTGGCTCACTCTCACAATGACAGTCTGAGGTGGGAAAGAACCTCGTGTGGAAAACCTATAACTAAAAATGCTTTATCTCCAACGTTGTTTTTCTTACCCCTGAAGATTTTCTTGCCATAATATGAGCCCTGCTGATGTATATGGGGAAACTGTCTCTCACTGATATACCCATGCATAAAGTAGGTGCAAGTTAAGGGGCTCGGTTCCATTCTTTGTGCTCTAAAAATGGATAAAATGATGTATTTTGGCCTGAATGCAAAAATAATGTTGAACCACAAATGGATATTCAAGTCATCACAAGTTATGATTATAAATTTTAAACAGATGTTCTGATTTGATTTGGTGCAGTTTTTTTCCAGTATTTTTAGTCTCTATGACTGTTTAGAGACACCTTTCAGCATCCATAACACAGCAGTAAGCTCTGGAAGTGGTTTGGCAAAGCGTGGAGAGGAACGACACCTTCGAGATGCAGCTCTTCGACCTGATGATGTAGTTAGTCCCCCTGCTGGAGCAGAAGCCATGAGTGTAGAAAGTAATCAATGTCCACCAAACTCCTGTCACTCTGCACTCACTGCCAGTGGAGCCAGTGTCCATCCATCCCATCGCCAGCCTGCTGACTGACACCAGCTGGTGCTCTGCTTCTTTTATCCTGCCCTCGTGGAGGTTGGCAGCCGACAAAGCCTGTTTTTAATACCGTATTTATAAAGCTCTGCAGCCGTGCAAGCCCAGACGCAGAGGAAGGACGTTTTGAGCTCTCAGCTCTGGAAGTGCAGGATGCCACATGCCAGCTCTAGTTTCCCATCTCTTGATGCCGCCACTAACCTGCTCTCCCATCTCAAATGCCAGAAAACAATGTTTCCTAAAAAATACACGGCAGGAAGAACCTTGGGCTGAGGCTATTTTAGGGAGTGCTTTTCCTGATCCTTCTGCAGGCGGCTGCCTGATCGGTATTTCAGCAATGTACTTATTTAAAAGGAAATTCTAACTACTGTAGAGCACGGTGATATTTTCATGCCCTTTTTACCCTGCAGCCTTTTCCAGCTCGCTCAGACCTGAGCACCTCACTGTCTCGTAGGGACATCATCTGGCTAAGGGGTAAACTACAGCACCTTTTCTTGTACTTACGATTTTTTTGCATTTATGGTCCAGTGCTGGCAGATACTTCCAAATTTAATTTGCAGGGTGTGGGATTTATTAGCCATATTGCTTTTCCCCTGGTCTGTGTGTGACAGGAACTTATGAGAATTTTGGACCCTTTATTTCTGAAATACATGAGAGAGATAGGCCTGACATTTCAGCTGATCACCACTGGGTTTGAATAAACGCTGACACCATCATTCTTGTCTGTGATTCCCACACAACCCTATTGTTTTGAAAAGAATTATCCTAAAATACATAATCGACCCTGCAGCCATAAGCTATGACATAAAGTGTCCCCTTCATGCCTTCTACCTGGCTATCAACAATAAGAAGCATGTTAAAAGACAGACATTCCCTAAGAAAATGAACAAACAAATCTGTGCTTTAAAAAGAAAAAGATGGATTCAGGAGCTGGGAGAAAGTTACCCAGAGGGACTCCTTATGCAGTAAAGAGTTGCAGAGTGGAAACTGTTTTCCCCTGTGACTGTACCTAGTGCCTAGGACTGCAGTGATTTTATGGTCTGCCTAATAGAAAATACTATCGTGACAACAATAAGTAAACAATGTCTTTTTTTTTTTTAAAGTGTTTTTCTAACGTTAGAAAACACGGCCAAACTTTTAACAGCTTGGCCACTTTGCCGGGCTTGTTACAATAGCGGCTGACTTCTGTGGCTTCAGTCGAGGTTAACTCAAACCAATGGCTTCAAACAGAGGATCACTTCAGCACTCCTTTGAAATTAACCATTGAAAGACATGTTTTTGAGTTGCTGAGTTTGCTCCTATAGAGAAGGACCAATAGCAACAAGAGCGTATATGCAGCAGCCACCTATTTACAGCGTTTGCCATTTCTGAGGCTCCACAACTGAAAGCAGCAATGGGTGAAGGGGCAACTGGTTGTGTGTGATTTGCAGTATCTCAGCTCTGCGCTGTTTCCTAACGATGAATGTGTGGGAGGGCCAGGTCAGAGATGGTTTCCACTCCAGTGCATTGATTGTGTAGTTGGCAGTGGGCTCAATTAAAGTATAATAATCTGGTAATCTCCCTCCTGTTTCCATTCAGGCTGCTGAATGCTGAATAGAGCCAGTGAAAGGCTATAGCTTTTGAAAAGTAGGTGAACTGCTGCCTCTTTGTCTGAGCAGTTTGTGTCTAGTCAAGGAAAATGACAGGCAGAAAGGACAGCTTTCCAAAACATTGCTCCTATGACTTGCATCATTACTGCTGTTTATGTTTCTATGCGATAACACTTGCTCTTTATTTTCCTTTCTAGGCAACGGTTTGGATTTCTAGGAAGCTTCTCACTGCAGGGAAAAGGCAAGCTGATGCGAGAAAGGAGATATGAGTGCGTACGTTACAGGAAGACGCCGTGTGCCTCAACTCTTGGTTCTTCTCACATTCATGTTCAGCATGAAGAGAACTGAGGCACAAAGAGCAGGTATGCACTGTTCCACTTACTGCCTCGTGCTAACTAGCTGTGGGGCTGAGAAGAACTGTTGGCTCAGAGGGAAACAATAAGAAAGAAAAAACATTCATTGCTGAAAATACATCAAATTGACTTTAGCAATGGAGGTAGCTCAGTGTTCAAGGTTATGGTCTGCCTAGGGTGTCTGCAGGCTTGGAAAGGTTAGCACAGCTATCCACAGCAAGGAGAATAGCACACAGTTCACTCTGGATATGTTTCATCTGACACGGAGATCACTTCTTCCACTGTCTTCAGAGGGTGCTAGTTTAGACCTGATCAGCCTTCTATTTGGCTGGAACTTTCCTAGTGAACAAGGCCCAGGGCACTGTTTATGCCCTCTTGATTCAGCTTTCTAGTTGCTAGCATGATCCCTGCACCTGGCATGGCTTTTGGCCTGATGAGAATTCTCCCCCAAATGCCACTTTAATATGTGCGTTACAGGATGGTAGAGCTGAAGGACTGTCAGTCTTGACAAAGACACGTTGGGTTTTGGCTGGTAGTGAATGAAGCTTCACCTCAGGGACAGCAAATGGCTGTAAACTCATGCAGTTTGCAGATAGAAATTCCCAAAGATGCTTTGAAATGGAAGCTGCCTGTACTTTTTTCTAGGAAACACATTATTCTTTAGGTGATTTATAAGAAAGAAAAGGCTTTTTTAGACCTTCTCTCCATCTAAGAAATACCCAAGACAGGTTTTTAATGTGATTTTTATAAGGCTTTTTGGATGAATTTTAACAGGAATGAGTACTTAGTAACAAAACAAAATGTCATCCCCTTTGTTTTCCTACCTGTGGGTCAGTCACAGAAAGAATATGTTGGCACTGTTAATATATTCGTTCTGTGATTATTTTATTTTTGGTTTATGGCTTGTTTGTGAACTATTTTTAAGGCAATATTGCAAAACAGTTGACTCAGGGTCTGAGTGGATGAACACAACTCCTGGAATTATGCTTTCAGAGTATTCCTGTAATTATAAAACTGAAAGTTCACTTTCTCTGAATTATCTCCCCCATATTCCCTTAACATAATAAACAATATTATTATAGCTTTCTTGGAAAACAATCAGTTTTGTCCAGTGATGAACATGCCTTTGCTAAAAATGCAGATGAGTATTTACCAAAAGCTTGTCTGCAGCATTTTATCCCACCAGTGTGTGATCTGTAAGCAAAAATCACTGGCTGTAAGAAAATGACCAACTTTTTGAATATCTGCAATAATACTGAAATAGGCATAACTTTTTAAACCTTAACCCCACCTTGTTTTAAGGCTCACTGCTCTTGAACATGGTCAGGATTAATTCTGTCTGTTGTGTTTGGTTTTGAATTGAAGCCATTCACCTGCTGAGAGTCATTCATATAAGCAACAAGAAGGTCTGTACCTTGTGGGTTTTAAACCTTTATATTGTCTGGTTAGTCTCACTCAATAGTCCTTCAGACAGACTAGAGTGATATATTAATGAATTTGAGAAGGGGAGAAAGTGGAGATTTCTTGCTGAACTTTTACTGCTATAGATTCTGTCCTTTATATTCTGCAAGAATCAATCAGAACTACACTTGGCAGTTGAGATGATAAACAGAGATGTAACTTACATCCCATAATATACAATAATATATGCTGACATCTCTACACTCTGATTACCTTTAAGAGAGTTTTTGAGACAGAACTTTCTTGCTCTGTGGTTAGAGACAAGCATTCCCTCACTCATAAAATGCCATCACAGAACACAATCCCACGCGTACAGGTTGTTTCCCATGTGATGCCATGTGGATGGGCTGTTGCCAGTGTGATCCCAAGCCATGTACATGGGATGTTCCCAGAGATGCTGAAAGAAGAGCAGCACTTGGGTGTAGTCAGCAGCAGAATTCAAACCAACGGATGACACTCATTGTCACCTGCAACACTGTGTGTCTGTTCAACCACTCTCGTAGCCATAGAATCATGGAAACATTTATGTCGGAAAAGATCTTTAAGATCATTGATTTTTGAGATCAACTATTAACCCAGCTGTCCCAAGCCCACTTCTAAATTGTGTCCTTAAGCTCTAGATCTATACAACTTTGAAACATGTCCACGGTTGGTGATTCAACCCCCTTCCTGGGCAGCCTGTTCCAAGGCCTAGTGACCCTTTGAATGAAGATGTTTTTTCTAACGTCCAGCCTAAACTTCTCCCGGTGCAAACCTGAGGCAGTTTCTTCTTGTCCTATTGCTTGTTATTTGCGAGAAGAGACCAAGACTCTACAACCTTCTTTCAGGTAGTGGTAGAGAGTAATAATGTATTCCCTCAGACTCCTTTTCTTCAGACTAGCCAGCTCCAGCTACCTCAACCACCCCTTAGAAGGCTTGGTCTCTTCTCTGAAGGCAAATCCTTTCCATGTGGCCTTTCCCCATACAGTGGGCTGCTCTGGGATTCCTGTGCTATATAGGGAAGATGCACAGCCCCAGAATGATCAAAAGCACTGGAGATAATGTATGAACTGTAAGATCAAATATAGGTGTTGGTGATGTTAGGTCATAGGCTGGACTTGGTGGTCTTAGAAGTCTTTTTGAGCCGAAATAATTCTGTGATTGTGTGAGAAGACTTTCTGACCTTCTAGTAAGCTCAAATGCTGGAACTCGGAGAGAAAACTTGGCCACAGCATCATAACATCAACGGCATTAACAGCAAAAAAACTGGCTGCACGGCCAAGCCCAATTGTGTCCAGCGGGGTTAAATTGAGTTGGCAGCTGGTTACTAGTGGTGTTGCCCAGGGTTCAGCATCAGGGCCAGTCTTTTTTAACATCTTTATCAATGCCCTGGAGTTCTGTATTCTCACAAATACTCTTAGGTTTTCTGACCAAGGGAGGTAGGTTGATCAGTCCAGGTCAGAGCGCAGAGGAGGTTATTAGCATGGTTGTGGTGGGAACAATTGTGAGGATCTTGCAGTGAAATAAGGATCAACAGATCTGTCCTCAGTGGGTGTCAGTAGATGTGGACTACCAGCTCAGATCTTGGTAAAGAAGTAAGATTTAAAAGCAATTACCAACAGTCTAGGGGCCAGACACAACATCTCCAGTTGAGTGGGGCACAGAAAAATCCTGTTACTCTCAGCGAAATAAGGCAGCACAGGCACTGGAGAGGACTGGCTCTCTGTCTCGTATCATATGTCCTTCATTGTTCATGACTGGCCAAATTAGCTTTATACCTTTGGTTCAAACAAGCAATTGTACTTGGTGAGATGGCATGAGCCCAGAACTGCTGCATAAACAATGTTTATGACAGTTGTGGCCATAGATAAATTAATGTTGCAGAGCAGCTTTCAATCTTGAAATTCATAATTTGTTATGGATTGTGGTCTGTGATAGTGAATTAAATAAGCAAACACGTATATATATGCATGATTTTGATAAATCCTTGGTATCTGTGGGACATACATGAATCTCCTGCCTCCTGTCTTGCATAAACTCAGGAACAGCTAGAAAACATCTCCTTTGAGATCTACTTTCTTGCGAAGCAACTGACAAATGTATGACCAGTCTGGCTTCACAGGCAACTAAAATACATTTGCCTTTTGTATTACACAGGCTTCAGATTACAAATATCACAGCTGGAGGCAAAAGTGTAGTTTGTGGGGATAAGTGAACTTTTATTTTACAAAGCAACTGCCCTGTGTTGTCAAGGAAGCCATCCCAGTATTCAGTGAGTCATCCTTTAGTCAACAGTCAATGGCAAAGAGCCTCAAAATCAAAATAATCTTGTTATAAACTTCCTCACCAACATATCATGCTGCACATAATACTGCTTCCAGCAAAGCATAAATAAATCCTAACGTTAATGTGAGAGGGAACATTAAAGCTTCACTACTCGTGGTCAGGATTGGCACAGGCAAGGTCAGCACAGGTCTCCTGGCCTGCCAAGGTCATTTTAGAGCATTGCCTAAGCACAGGCACTGCAATGAAGTTTGAGCAAAGTAGCTTCATGTACATGCGGATGGCGTAGGGTAAAGATTGAGCGGAGGCCGTTAGCAGTACATGAAGAGAAAGAGTTTGCATTTCAAAGGAAATTGTCTGCTGATCTGTAGATGTTCTGAGAGAGATGAGGTGAATCACAGGAAGGAAAGGCTGAGAATCTGCACTTTCTCTGCAGGATAGGGAGAGGGTTTGCTGCCTCTTCCAGATTGCTCACCAGGGAGTTATGCCTGGGGAATATTTGATATGCCTTGTGTTCTTCTTTCACCTTCCCTTAGTGATATTTTCTGCCACTCTTGCAGGTTGCAAGAACGTTCACTATGACCTTGTCTTCATCTTGGATGCCTCCTCCAGTGTCGGAAAAGAAGATTTTGAGAAAGTTCGGCAGTGGGTGTCTAATTTGGTGGACACTTTTGAGATTGGCCCAGACAAAACCCTTGTAGGTGTGGTGCAATACAGTGATCGTCCAACCACGGAGTTTGACCTGGGAAAGTACAAAACTCGTGAGGAAATAAAAGAGGCTGCACGACAAATTAAATACTATGGGGGTAATACGAACACTGGAGATGCTCTCAGGTACATCAACACCTACAGTTTTTCCAAAGAAGCTGGTGGGAGACACAGCGATCGAACTGTTAAAAAAGTCGCTATCCTTTTGACTGATGGAAGGAGCCAGGACTATGTCTTGGATGCAGCCACTGCGGCCCATCAGGCTGGGATTAGGATCTTTGCTGTGGGTGTTGGTGAAGCTTTGAAAGAGGAACTCGATGAGATTGCTTCAGAACCCAAGTCTGCTCATGTTTTTCATGTGTCTGATTACAATGCCATTGATAAAATTCGGGGGAAGCTGAGAAGACGTCTCTGTGAAAGTAAGTAGAGCTGCTAGTTCTCCTACTCAATTAGAATTACAATAGGTCCAGTTAACATATAGGTAAGAAAAGCTGTGATTTTTCATGACCTAAAAGTTCTGTGTTGATAATTCTTCATTTTAGTGCTATGTCAGAAGTCATTTTACTACTTGGAGTAGCCTTAGTGGGGGACATCCTTTCAGTGTATGGCCTCTGTCCCTCTTGCTGCAGTTGGAGCCCAATCTTGTCCTGTTTTCACTGTATGGATATCGAAAATAGTTTATCCTGTTCCTCCACTGCTTGGAAAGCTGTTACATATCTTTCCTAAGTCTTTTTTTCTTAGGCTGAAAGCAGGGAACCTGCTCTTTGCCAGAATCAGTCTTGTACTTATTTAATTCATTGGTTTGCAAGATGTTTTAGTAGGCATAGTATTTAGATGAAATCTAAACAAGAAATTCTTGCTCTCACTGAAGCTGGCCACTAAAATAGAGACAAAGCACCATCCACAGAAATATTACTGTAGTGATGGGGTAACATTTTTATCTGAGTATGTAAGGTGGAACAGGGTTGGGGTGTGAGAGGGAACAAACTGCTCTCTCATGCAAGTGCCACTTTTAAATTTCATGTTAACCCAGTTGGAACAAGAAAGGAGTTTGCTGTAAGGACTGTGCTTTTGACGTATTTAGAAGATACAACTTCTAGTAGCTGTGTTAGTTGGCTTTCTGTGGGTTTAATGACAGCACTGCATAAAGCAGGAACATACAAGCCACTGAGTGGGTGGAGGAACATGACAAGGGCACATGCCAACTGCTGTTTGTGCACGTTCTAAGACAAAAACCTATATTGCCACAGCCAGGCTAGGGTTGTACTGGACATAATCCTTTGTGAGCTCCTAGGAGACACATGAATCAAAGAGCGGAAATGGTGGAAAGTATTTCATTGTACTGACCAGTGATGAGTATTCCTGTCCTTGTGCTGTACTTGCACTACTGAAACGTGAAGTGCTGCAAATACTGGATGTCATGCCAGCAGCTGTTCAGAATCACTTTGTCTCGGGTCTCTCTAGACGTCTGTCCTAGACTCAGTCATTCCATCTTACTATATTTGACTGAATCATTGCTAAGAACATGCCATTACGTGCATTAATAGGATTTTATCTCTCACTTGATCTTGTGGAAGTAAGCACAACGTAGAACTGAAAAATAACGTCTGCTCAGTGGGGCATTGTGGCAGGGGCAGATATTTTTACCAAACTTTTCCATTACATTCTGGACTATAGTTAGCAGGCAAAAATGGGTGATGCTTTCACAGGAAAGCAGGAGAGATACATTCTGCTAAAAATTCCAGAGATGCTACATGCTTCCTAAATAGGGTTTCTGCTTATATGTTGTAGAAATGACAACAGGCAGCTATGGAATATGTAAAAATATACTAGCATCTGTTTCTAGTAGGTAAATAGTAGGCTTACGCTTGTCCAAGAGAGCTAGTTGCTTTGATTTCAACCCAGATTTAATTTAAGTTAGAGCATACACAAAATTTTCAGACTGGCTTGAAACTGGTGGCACTGATGTTTAACACACCCATACCTGTTCAGCTGTTGCAGGCGGATTGGACTAGATGAGCTTTCGAGGTCCCTTCCGATCCATAATGATTCTATGATTCTACGATTCTATGATTGATTGCAGTCCTCTGGATGCTGTCATACTTGAGTTTATTCTGTTATAATTAAGCTAGGCAAGTGGTAAGATACAGTTTGCAAAGCTGAGCAAAAACATTTTCCAAAAGCATTCTCACTCTGCACTGGCTCCATAAAGCAGAAGCCTGTGACTTGGCACCCTTGGAGTACATGGAGTGTATGCTTGATTACTAAGCCTCTGCTGTACTCCAAAAGAACAGATTTTACAAGTCAAAAAGAAACTTGGCTTTAGAGGTACAGTCCCTGCTATGATTGTAATGTTTTCCTACATCTAGTAACAGGAGAAACACAAGCAGGTGTTTTCAGAGGAAGTACCATAGGAGCGTAGTGCTGGGCATTGGTTTATGTCCAGTTGTGAATGAAATGTGTTATCCACTCTTTCTGCAACCAGTTTTAAGTTGTCTGTGAGCTTGCTATGGTGAGTTCATCTGCCAGTGTGTGGAGGACCACAGAACTGTGTCATCGCATGACTCACAAACGCTTTGCAAGCACAAGGAGGTGAAGCTGAAATTCTTCAATAACTAGTTGATACCAATGGTTTGTCATTTATGTCAGGTAATCAAATATCAAAAGCAGTCACATGTTCAGATGAGTCATAGCATTTATTTTTCTATTTGAACAGGTCCTCTGGCTTTGGGTTGTGCATGCAATGTGTAAAATACAAGTCTTACGCTTTAGCTGTTCTCTTTCTGATGCAAAACAACTTCTAACCTTCAAGGCAACAGCTGAACACCTATCAAAATTCTAGTCAAAAATCTTCAAAGGTGTCTTTTTTTTTGAAGTCAGTTTCATACAGGATCATGGTATAGTCACAGAGGAACCAAAATCTCTTTAATTATTAAAAATGCCTCATGCACAGAGACCATGACAAAGGTTTGGCAACTGAAATGCCGTGTGTTGACTGACCACTTTTGCTCGCTCGCTCGCTGTAGTGTCCTGTAAAGGCAAAAGGCAGAATTTCAAACTGGTTTATCTTTTACTGGAAAGGAAAAAAAAATCACATTTCATGGATGATAGACTGGGAGGAAGTAAAATATTTGAAGGGCTTAATGGTGATGTCAGTACACAGTTTTCTTCTGGCCACTGGATGGGTTGAAGGACGGCCCGTTATCTTGGATTATGGCTCCAGGAAGCACAGAAAACATATTATTTTTCTCTTCCAGCATTTTTTGTTTGTAGATCAAACACCAAAAATCTCAGAAATTATTTTCCACTTGCCTCTGTCATAATCAGCTTATAGGAGAGGATTCCAGAGCTGGTGTCAATCCTTGAGCTCAGGGAGCACACAGGGGCTGATAGCTGGTCCTCCAAGAATCACACTGAAGCGTCTGTTGAAGGTTGTAAAGCATTGCCATAGTCTGCCCAGGGAAGTGCTGGAGTCACTGGAGGGTTTAGGAGATGGGCAGATATGGTGCTTAGGGACATGGCTGAGTGGAAGACTTGGCAGTGTTAGGTTAATGGTTGAACTTGGAGATCTTAAAATTTTTTTTCAGCCTAAATGATTGTGTGATGCTATGACTCTAAATGACTTTGGAATTCTGAAACAAACAGGTTTATTCTGAAATTAGCAACAGTACTTTTTATGACCAGATAAAGGTGGCACCACTGCTAAAACAGAAAATCTTATTTTTCCCTACTTCCTTCTCCCATCTGCCAGCACAGACACTTATTTGCCCCCCTCTACGAACTACACCAGGGGGCCAATGAACACTCCTGTTCTTTCCCAGGTTTTAGTTCACCATACAGCCACATGGACACTTGTTGTCTCAAGGGAGGAACTGGTACAAGCTAAGAACAAATAAGTAGGTGTGAGGTGGAAGAACCTGGGTTGCAAGAACCTGGTAGAGTGCTAGTTCCTATCAGGTTCATGAACAGTATCGAAGGACTTCAGAAAGCTTCGGAGAATACTCCATGTGCTCTCACCACTCTACTGTTCTCTGGTTTAATTGTGCACAAAGTGGATTTCTAGGCAAATTCTTCCCATTCAAACGCCACTTCTAGGCTTCAGTACAGCTTTCTTGCCTGGACTAAACAACCTGGTTAACAAAACTATCCCACTGCAGGCAGATCTCTCAATGATTCTGTTCCATTTTCCTTAAATAGGCTGTTCTGTAGGCATCGCTATTGCTGCGTTACTACTGACTTAGCTCCTTTTTCTTTTCAGGAGTGTACTGACAGAGCTCTCCCTCCTTGGACACATGCAGTGTCTGGCTGGGAGCATTTTGCTGGGAGTTGCTGGTGGGTGGCATGAGCAAGCTGACCACCACCACCTTCACTTGAATTCAGACTGTTAGTGCCTCCAGGCAGCACTTTGATACTTCTGTGATCTTGTATCTGGGAAGGTTCTCTCCCTGTCATGGTTTGAGGCTGGGCTGGCCACTAAATGAATGACAGATGCTCTATATTAACAGAGAATTGGTTCTGGTTTAGCTCAAATCACGACACTCCCCCAGCACAGATGTCAGCTCTGTTAGAGTTCTGTTAGAGTTCTGGAAAGTGATTTATCAATTTATTTTTCTTTTCTTGTGCATTGGAAAAAGCAGTGTCTTACATGTTGTCTTCAGGTGAGGGGGAAATTCAGCCTTGTAGCAGCTGTGGCCTGATTTCTCCTTTTTGCTGGGAGAGCCAAGGTCTGAAGCCAACAGTCATCCAAGCAACAGAGCTTTACAATTATGTTTATGGAATAAAATGCTGTTTTTTACTCTTCTTTCATACAGCTGAAAAAGGAAATTAGTTCCAAACATGCAGCTTCATAGGGACTGGGAACCTTAATAAGGGACTCTGAAGATAGAAGTGTAATAAAATGAGAGTGATTAAACCTTTTGCATTTACCTTTCTTATGTCTAGATCATTTCGTTAATGTTACATACAAACAATAGCGTCACAGAATGTGAACAGCCACTTCACACAAAGCAATGAATCTCTGGCATGCTAACAGCTAATTTTTGTCCAAGATCACAGAATCTATCAGCATGATAACATCTCCCCTAGTCCGTAATAGTTTCTTGTGCATTTCAGACAAGCAATCTCTGTGACTGGTATTTGATGTACGCTAAAACTAATTGTAAAGACAGAAAATTTATAAGACTCGAGACAAATACAAGTAAGTCCCAGACATTAGAAAGAAGCGTCGAGACAATCAGGAAAAGTATGGGTCTCGGTGGCAGGAGAAATAATATCTTATAAAAAAGTAATGTGCTGCTTGGAGAACCAAAAAAAAAAATAGGAAAAATATGATGACTATGGAAGCAATTTCTAAGTAGTGTCGGCATAAAAGAGAAATACAGAGATAGGGACAGGCAAAAAGCTGGAACACACTGTCATGTGCTGGGAGTTATTAGCAGCTTGTTTTTTGACACCTCCTGCAGCCTTCATTGATTTTGCAGGAGCTGTGGGTGCTCAGCACTTTCAAAATTAAGCTGTAGAGCCTGATACTTAGGCAGCTGCAGTCAGGAGGAGGCTTTCTGTGTGCTCTGATGGAGTTCCAAGGATGGGGTAAAGGAGAAGACTCATCCTGGGGCAGCCTTTGCTTTCTGGTGGGCTGATACAGAATGCTCCGTGGAAAGAACAATGTCTGAAGCCAGGCAGATGCTCAATCAGGAGGCTAGGGCAAAGCACACAAAACCCTCTGAGGATTCAGGTTTAGTTACAGGCTTTTCTGTCCAAAAAAACCAGGGGATGAGAAAAACCTTGCCATGTGTCCTTCACAAAGCTCAAATGTTTCTAACCTGAGCAGCTCATCTGCAGTTAGGGCTTTGTTTTTCCTTCATCAGCAGCAGAGGATACAAACAGATCTAGATCACCGCCTGCCTTGGTTAAGTTCACCTATAAATTCAAGTATTTTCCTCTGCTTTCCCTCAGCTTGTGGATGAACTTCTGTTTTGGTTAAGGAAAGTTGAGTCTGGAAAGGTGCTCTGGAACCACCGTTCTGGTTCTGCTGTTGGAGCTAGCAGCGTTTCCTGCAAGCTGGTAGGGAAGTTGACTGGCGGAGCGTCCCAGACCCCATAATGCAGCACATTAAAGGGCCCATCACAGCATATAATGCTTTTCCTAAAACCCTGTGAGTTTCCTTAACCCTGCAGGTCCTTATGAAATTGACGTTTCTGTAAATCCCCTGCAGCAAGGGTCAGCTTAGTCACTCAGAGCTGCTTTGTTTTGGGTTTCTTTTGCTTTTCTCCTGGCTCCATGTATTCAAGCCTCAAAGTCTTGCAATGAGTAACTGCAGTGAGACCGGTAGACCCTAATATTTCAGGTAATGATGATGCTTGGAGAAACCACAGTGGCCACCGGGTCTCATGGAGGAGGGGACCGAGTCCTTGCTGGTTACAGGCTGCCTGTGACACTGAGACAGAAGTTTGGCACAAAACCTCTGGCCTGGGTGCGTAGCTACTTACTCATCACAGAGTTTCGCTGCAAAACTTGTGACCTTTTGCAGTATTAAATCAAGGTCTGTGATTTTGGAAATAATTTCAGAGGCAGAAGTGAGCAGTATGAACAAAGCTGTGTTCAGACAGTGACCAGCTGTCACAGTAGCACCGGAAACAAAACGGGCAACACTACCTGTTGTAAAGACCTGGGATGAAACCATTGCTTCCAGCCCTGTGTGCGTCTGTGGAAGCCTGTGGTGTTTGTTTCTGTGCTCAGGACTGAAGTAAAACTTGTCATTTCAATTCCTAAGTGCTTGTTTTGAAGCTGTAGGCAGATTTCCCATAGCTGTAAACCTTGCGTGAACTCTGTAGAACAGTTTTCATGGTATTACTGGAGCTCAGACTGAGACAAAACCATTTCCTTTTTCATCCTTGGATGACACGAAGTGGTGCATCTTCTCCTTTGCGGAAGTTTGTACAGGTTATCTGCCCTCTCTGCCACAGAATTCCAGCTCTCATTTTGTTTTCAGATGAACCGAGCCGACAGGCAAAGCTGAAGTGTAATGTACCACACTCCTGAGAGCGTTTCTTCCCCAGTGGTAGAGCAGCAGCATGATTTAGCTTGTGGGCTATTTTTTTTTAGTAAATTGTAGGCTTAGTGTTTCAATCCCATCAAGTTCCTACAAGTTACACCCAAATACCAAATTCCCTTTCAAATCACTAATCTTATTTATAATGTGAAACAAAAGCAGTGGGAGCATTTTGAACACCTAGGAGAACTGCTTTTTGATAAAGTACTAATTAGGTCCTTTAATATGCAAATAAGAGATTGTAGTGAGCTCTGCTATATTAATGTAATTACAAGTGATGGAAACTAGTTCAGAGTTCTGCATAAAATGCCTTTCAATGTGCTCTTCATTTTGGGAGCTAAGTACTACTGCTAATTCTGATGGAAAGTAGGGGAGGAATCTTTCAGAGAGGGTAGCTCAGTTGGATAATGTTGATTTTGTCACTTGCTGTCCTCAACCTCAATAGCAGCCTTGTGTGATGATGCCAGGCTTCAAAATTCTATTTCCTTACACCTTAAAAGTCAACATTTAGTGTTAGTTTGGCTGTAACTTGATCTGTGCTCTAGGCAATTTATATATAAAATACATGTACGCATGTATGTGTGTGTAAGACATATTTATTCCCCTCTATATAAATTCTGGAAAATAAAGCCGTGTCCTTTCAGCCTGAAGCATCAGTCTTCTTTTTTTACAGTGAGGGAGATAAAAAGCCATAACACGTTGAAGCCCTAGTGAAGATGAAATACAGGACATTTTTACTGCAGTGTAACTACACACGATCAACCCAATCCACCACCTCTGGGCGAAACTGTGTTTAGCTACACTGCGGTAGAAATCATGGTGCTGTGTTCCCTCTGGGTTTATAGCAAGATGGATGGCATATATTAGTTATCTATCTACTATAAAAACCTCTCTGTTTTGGCACTGAAGCCATAATATCTCTGTGAGAGGCAGCAGTGCTAATATGCCACAAGTAGGATGGTGCAGCAGAATTTTTTTAGTCTCTAGTGCTAATGCTTTCTGGCAAATGACTTTAATAGCTCCAGGGTGTTTTGGAGTTTAAAACAGATGTTGGATCAGAAATGAGATCCATAAATTGAATTAAGTAGTATTGTTATCTTCATATTCAAGTATCATGAGTGGGATTCAAGATACACTGCCTAACTGCAGTGGCCTGAAAGTTGTTGAGATGCTTTTGATGGTTAGTGGAAAGGATTAGACACCTCCAGGGAGTGATTCATCCTTTTTGAAGAGGGCTGTCCAACACCAGTGGCATAATTCAACCTCTGTCCTATCACTTTTCATTAACTTTTGAGAGTGCCTAAATAACTTGCTCACATCAGGTTCCTCACTTTGACAGATAAAAGCAAAAGACCTGAATCTTTCCCTGCTGTGTTCTGGGAATGCAATCCTAATGCCAGTTAACCAGCCTGTAGGGATTTGTGTTCCTGATGCACACGTAGTGTGAGTGCAAGCCCAGGTGCGTGGGCTGCATTTTGCGCAGTGGCAGGAGACAATGCCAGTTTAGACAACTGTTGTCAAGCATTGCCATATGTTTGGGGTCAAACATTGTACTGCTAAATTTACTTCACCCCTAAGGGATGACTCCTGTGAGAAGAACAGTTTTGTCTCTCTTATCTTCAGTTTCTTCCTAAATGTTGTGATAAATTTGCCCTTGAAGTACAGTGCACTGTAGTACTACCTGCTGCAGTCTGTTGACTCATTATAGCAAAGAGATAATGCTTTAAAAAGCAGCTAATGGATGCAATGCAATTAAGAGTAACAGAAAACGAGACAGCTTGCTTAATTAAAGGTGTTGAAGGACAGCTTTGCAGCAAATAGCCTTTTTTTGATGTCCATTGAAGCATGAAGGTTTCATCTTGGGACAGCCTTGCAAATACGCTCTTGCCTAATCATAGAATTGTAGAATCATAGAATCATTACGGAATGGAAGTGACCTCGAAAGATCGTCTAGTCCAGTCCCCTGACACAGCAGGATCACCTAGAACAAGTTGCATAGGAACGCATCCAAAAGGGTCTTAAACATCTCCATTAATNTGGCCACAAGAGCACATTGCTGGCTCATAGTCATCCTGCTGTCCACCAGGACACCCAGGTCCCTCTCTCCTACACTACACTCCAACAGGTCAGTCCCCAGCATATACTGGTCCCTGGGGTTGTTCTTGCCCAGATGCAAGACTCTGCACTTACTCTTGTTATAGCTCATTAGATTTTTCTCTGCCCAGCTCTCCAGCCTGTCCAGATCTCGCTGAATGGCAGCACAGTCTGCAGGGGTGTCAGCGACACCACCCAGCTTTGTGTCGTCAGCAAACTTGCTGACAGTGCATGCCAATCCCTCATCCAAGTCATCAATGAATAGATTGAACAGGACCGGTCCCAGCACCGATCCCTGGGGCACTCCACTAGATACAGGCCTCCAACTAGACTCTGTCCCATTGATCACCAGTCTCTGGCTTCTACCCTGTAGCCACCTCAGTACCCAAAAATCTAGGCCACACTGCCTCAGTTTGCCTGTGAGGAAATGATCTTGCAGTTTTCAGTGTAATGAAGTCAGACCCCGAAGCAAACCGTCCTCTACTGGAATCAAGATGGGAAGGATGCCGGCTCAGACCACCTTGCTTGTTAACCAGGTCTGTGTTACTGGTGCATACTGATTGCCCTCACATACTGACAAACTGAGAAATCACTTGGACCTGCTAAAAAACCCAGAGGAAGAACTTCTGGTGCTTCCTGTGGCTTTGGAGCTATGAATAGGCCAGGAAAGCTGGAAAATGACCTTGAATCAGCAGAGCTCCTAAGCCTGTATGTAGGTAATAAAAAAAAATATTTACCCAGGTTTTTGATGAATTCACTGTAGGTGCCATTTGTAGAAATGTCCACGTGAATGGTGGCTCTGCAGGAAGACAGTATGAACTGTTTGGCTGTTTTGACTCTTGCACATAAGCATGACACTCGTAATGAGGGTCGTGATTGAGTGGGAGTGTGCTCAGGGCTAACAATCCCAGGGGACTGAAGTGATCCAGAGCAGCTTTCAAGTCTCAGGTTTGTGAAACTCAGTCTCAGTGCTCTCTGGTGCAGCACACTGCCCAGCTCCGCCTGGCACTTCAAGAAAATCACTTAGGTGTCTAGACAGGGAATTTTGGATACCCACTGTCTTCAAATCCTGACTAAATTTTCATGTGTATTTAGGGAGTGCCCAGTCTTGTTAGAATGTGAACACTGAGTCTAACACTCCTACCCTAATCCATCTTATTGAGCACTGGCAATCACAACTTCCCTTCCAAAGAAACGATCCCCTGTTTCTATACCTGTGGCAAATTAGTTCAGATTTTACTGCTTTAATGAAGGCAGAGTTTGAATTGGGCCTAGCCAGGGAGGTCAAAGGGAACACCAAGAATTTCTACAGGTATATGAATGGTAAAAAGAAGACTAGGGAAGTTGTGGGTCCCCTCAGAAAGGAAACAGGTGATGTGGTCACAAGTGACATGGAAAACGCTAAGGTTCTCAATGACTACCTCAGTCTTCACTGCAAAGGCCTCCAGCCACACTCCTGGAGTCATGGAAAATAACAGCAGGGACAGCAAGGAAGAACTGCCCATCATAAGTGAAGATCAGGTTTGTGATCACCTGAAGGACCTGAAAGTGTTCAAGTGCATGGGACCAGATGGGATAAACCCACGGGTCCTGGCAGAACTGGCAAATGAGGTTGCTAGACCCCTATTATATTCCAAAAGTCATGGTGGTCTGGTGAAGTCCCCACTGACAGGAAAAGGGTAAACATAATTCCTATTTTCAAAAAGGGTAGGAAGGAGGAGCCAGGAAACTCCAGGCCAGTCAGGCTCACCTCTGTGCCCAGTAAGATCATGGAGCAGATCCTCCTGAAGGCACTGCTGAGACAGGAGAACAGTGAAGAGGTGATTGGGTACAATCA
>VXBP01007102.1:141271-200460 GCA_013400115.1 Rhinopomastus cyanomelas | reverse complement strand
GTCCAGTTCTGGAGCCCTTATTACAAGAGGGATGTGGAGATGCTGGAGTGCGTGCAGAGGAGGGCCATGAGGATGATCAGAGGGCTGGAGCACCTCTGCTGTGAGGCCAGACTGAAAGAATTGAGGGTCTTCAGTCTGGAGAAGAGGAGGCTCCCAGCTGACCTTATTGTGGCCCTCCAGTATCTGAAGGGGGCTACAAAAAGGCTGGGTAGGGGCTATTTAGTATGGCGTGTAGCGACAGGACTGGAGGAATGGAGCAAAGCTGGAGCTGGGGAGATGTAGAGTGGATGTGAGGAGGAAGTTCTTCACCGTGAGAGTGGTGGGAGCCTGGAATGGGTTGGCTAGGAAGGTGGTTGGGGCCCCATCCCTGGAGGTGTTTAAGGCCAGGCTGGATGGGGCTCTGGCCAGCCTGATCTGGGGTGGGGTGTCCCTGCCCATGGCAGGGGAGTTGGAACTGGATGATGGTTTCTTCCAACCCTAAGTGACTCTGATTCCATGGCTTCTCTAGTGAGGTGATCCTGCTGTGTCAGGGGGATTGGACTAGATGATCTTTTGGGGTCCCTTCCAATCCCTAATGATTCTATGATTCTACGAGAGTAACAGAGTATAAAGCCAGAATGAAGTCATTCTTGTCTCAGCTGTTTCAGCAGACCTTGAGACTTACTTAACTGCGAGTATACATCTCATGGAAAAATGCAAAATGTCCTAGGAAATGTACTGTGTTGGTTGCCAATCAATGTATTTTGAGAGGTGCTTGCTAGCTATTCCTCCAGCTATCAGAGCACTGCTGAGCTGTGAGTCATGTATGTTGATTTTTTTTTTAACAGAACTGCAGAGCTCCAAATCTTCTGAAAGTCCAACCACATTCCTACTAGCTGTTCTTATTTATAGCAACAAGTATAGGTTGCTCTTCTTGTTTTCCTGTCTCGTAAACTGTCCTTTGACTCTGTGATGGCTTTGATACTACCCTGAAGAGTCAATTCCCTTGGGCTAATATTATATTTGTAATGAATTTTTCACAAACGGAGTCTCCACATGCTCACAGCCTTGTATGTGGGGAGACACTGCGGTTTGGCACAACGTATGATGGCACCCAGGAATCTCTAATTTATGGCTTATTCAGAATCAAGGATTTGTATCATCTATAATTAGCAGCTTATCCCAGTGAGTGGGATTCTTTTTTAAATTGTAAATCCTTTTGCATATTATTATTTAGTTTGAAATACTGGCCTGGGTGCTTGCTGACAGCTCAAGAGTATGGCATAGAACCACTAAACAAATGGAATTAGTGGATGGATTGCTACACCCTGTAGCAATTCAGCTCTATAACTATTTTTGAGTTGATTACATGTCTCAGGTAATCTGGCTTTGGAAGTGGTTATATTTATTCATTTTAGAGCAGGAGCATGTAATAAAATCTAATCTTTTTTCATGAGTTTTCATAGGAGCATGTCTTTATCATAAATTGTTAAACCATGCTGAAATATCCAAACCCATCTGTTAATCTCCCAAGGACCAGGAAGTTTTTCCTTTAGCATGCAAGATCTTAGTTCAGATTACAACTAAAGCAGTAAATTTTCTTTTCAGACTCTCGCCAAGAGCATGGAGTAGTTTTACTCTTCTATTTATGCTCAGTAGTATCTAATTACCCAAATATCTGAGAAAGTATTAGCTCTGATTTGCCACAACTTCGTACAATTTTTTACACCAGTTCTGAGTTCTTTGTAGTGAATGAAGTGGTTTTCCTAAGGTCATGCAGCAGAGTCAGTAAAGAACCTCAGAAAAATACCTTGCTTGGCCAGGTAATGTTCCCTTCCTTATGGGGAGCAATGAAAGTGTTCCATGAGAAGCTGGGTGATCCAAGCATAGAAAGGGTGCATGCTGGTGTTTATAAATCCTGGTCTTGGGTCCAACCTCTTCAACCTTAAAATAACTCTTGTGCTGCTAGCAGGAAAGATAATTGAAGCAAATGTAGTAATTGATTGATCCTCACTCCTAGCTGTATGGAGGTATAATGTGTGTGTGGTCGGAGATGTCCCTGCACCTTCCTGGACACCTTGGCACAGTCCACCACTCAAGTTAGAGCTGCCCTGGCTCTGCACGCTTCTGGGTGATGCTTCTGCTCACATCTTGTCTGCTGCTGATTGACAAGAGCTGACAGTGTTGTGCCAGGGTAATGCTGTGTTAGCGCAGCTCAGGAGTGGTGTAACGCGGCACATGAGGCTGTAATTGCGTGAGGCTAGAGCTTTCATCTTCTGTTCTTGTCTCTTTTCCTTTTTCTTCTCAATAATTTTCTTCCCTTCACCACAAAATGTACAGGAGAGAAACAGATTTTCAGAAAAAGTGTTCTCTACCCGTAACTCTGTGCTCTGGTGGAACAAGAGAGAGAAATGCCAAGAGGAGCAAATTTATGTCAATAAGTTCATTCTCAGAGGTTGTTTTGACTGTGGTTTTTCTTCCTCGAACCCGCACTTCATTATAGCATAAGGTCCAAAGTGACCTGCTGTCATCAGAGAGCAGTGGGTCTGAGGGCAGCAGTCGTAGTCTGCTTTGCCCAGAGAACCACTGCCTGTGACTGGATAGCTTAAAAAAGAGCAGGAGATGATACACAGATCCAGTCACTAAGTGGAAGATGCTGGCTTGGCCGCCTGATTGTGGTTATGGGTCCTTCCTGGTGGTCACTTATGGGCAACTCCACACCTCCCATGGACTTGAGCATCCTCCTCAAAATTGGTTGCTGCTTCTGCACCCAGTTCTTTTTATAGCAGCTCCTATTTCTTTTGTGTGTGAGTGTGTGTGTGTGTGTGTGTATATATATATATACACACACAGACTGACTTACTAAATACAAATAAAATCTAGGGAAAGAAAACCACAGGGGTGACTAAACATGCTATTCATGCTGGGTGGATCTGTGCTCCTAAGGTGGGAGCAGAGTGTCCTTATTTCAGAATAGCACAGACTATTAATTAGTAGATGCTTAAATATGTAATTTTGGATGGGAAAGTGGAGAACATAGACATCTATCTTCAATGTGTGTGTGTGCGTGTGTGTATATATATATATCAGATATAATTGTATAGTCACTTCTGTATTCTTTTTGTTTGGTTTTTTGTGCTTTTCTGATCTTAGGCTGAGATTTTCATGTCACTTTCTGTCTGAAACAGGCTGAATGCCTGATGTTTGATTAGGTTTGTAGCTGAGGAGGAACTGTACTAGGATGATAGCACGAAGACGTGTTTAATGTTTTATAGTTCACCAAGGAAAACGTGACACAGTGCTTACTCCCCTACAATTTAGCCTTCCCTACTGGATCTGCTCATTCTGCTATAGCAGCCCTTTTCAATGAAGGTGAGGCACAAAGAGATGAAATCCAGCTGTGGGAGGTGGATACTGTCTTAGTTGAAGTGGGCCAGCTCAGGAGGTGGTTCCAGTAAGGTACATCATAGCAACATTAATTGAATAGTTACCTGGGTCCTCCTTCTTTCCCTTTTGAAGATTGGAGTGACATTTGCTCCAGTCCCCAGGCACCTCTCAACCTGATAGCGTTTCATGAGGGCATAACCAGGAGGATAGGTGATGGCAGAGCAGTGGATGTGGTCTATCTTGACTTCAGTAAGACTTTTGACACGGTCTCTCACAGCATCCTCACAGCCAGACTGAGGCAGCGTGGTCTAGATGATTGGGTAGTGAGGTGGATGGTGAACTGGCTACAGGGTAGAAGTCAGAGAGTGGTGGTCAATGGGACAGAGTCTAGTTGGAGGCCTGTATCTAGTGGAGTGCCCCAGGGATCGGTGCTGGGACTGGTCCTGTTCAATCTATTCATTGATGACTTGGATGAGGGATTGGCATGCACTGTCAGCAAGTTTGCTGATGACACAAAGCTGGTTGGTGTCGCTGACACCCCAGCAGACTGTGCTGCCATTCAGTGAGATCTGGACAGGCTGGAGANGGGTGACCTCATTAATGTCTACAAATATTTGAGGGGTGGGTGTCGGGAGGATGGAGCTGGGCTATTCTCAGTGTCATGTAGTGATAGGATGAAGGGCAATGGTTGTAAGCTGGAACATAGAAGGTTCTTCTGAGAAGGAACTTCTTCACGGTGAGGGTGACAGAGCACTGGAGCAGGTTGCCCAAGGTGGTTGTGGAGTCTCCATTAATGGAGATGTTCAAGACCCGCCTGGATGTGTTCCTGTGTGACTTGGTCTAGATGATCCTGCTGTGTCGGAGGATTGGACTAGACGATATTGCGAGGTCCCTTCCAGTCGGTAACGATTCTATGATTCTATGATTCTTATTGCTCGTGGCTTGGCAAAGATGATAGAGGGTGGCCATGTTCCTTACTTAAAGAACTCAGAGTTCTCCCTAGAGCTTCTCACCCTTATGTGGTCTGGAGAAGCATGATGTCAGTAATTTAACCTTATTGTAATAATGGACAGTGTGAGTTTGTAGTTATCATAGTCTAAGGAAACAGTTTAAAATATGCGAACTGCCAGTCAGTTCAGTTTAACACTCTGCTTTGGGGTGAATCTTAATCTTATCTGTAATGCACTTTTTTATTTAGAGCTTCAAATTACCTTGCACTGACTTACAAAATTCATGTTGCTTTAAACACCAACATTTTTCGTGTTCAGTATTTCCAAATCACCCGTGGAATAATACTGTAGGAGATATGGCCACCAGTAGCCATCATGCCTTTGGAGAAGAAGTGTGGAAGCATGAAAGCAGTCTGCCCATCATTTATGTTTCCACCTGATGCACTAATAGTAGCTGTTGAGTAGACTATGACCTGTGCACTGCAAATGAGACCACAAACAGTTTCAAAAATAGTATGACACACTGAGTTTCTGAATTCTTTCAGCAGGACAGGAGTGGAAACTAAAGTTTGTTATCCAAAGAACATGTAAGATTCAATTTTTTTCTGAAGTCTGAAGATAATTAATAACTGGAAAAAGACCACGATGTGTGATGACAGGATGAGTTCCTCTGGCTTCTTTAAAATGCAAGCTGTAAAATCTGGCACCCTGGTGGGAAGAGAGATCACCAGTGTGTTTGTCTTATATTTCCCCCAGCAGAAGAGCCACCAGAGGGTCTCCCTGAGCTTCTAGACCCTAGTGGGAGGGTGTCTGTATCTATAGGGTTGTTTGCAGCATGTTGGTCCTGTCATGGGCAGAAGATCGGAAAGAGGAATAAAATGAAAAGCATCTTCTTTGATTAGAGGGCAAACTGTGATCTAATGGAGATCATTAGGGACAAACTGAAGACTTTGTTTGTCCATAAAGCAATAGATTGGGCTTCTTGTGTGGTAGCCTGGAAGGCTGCCAAGATATTTTTCAGTAACTAATCCTAGGTCAGTTATGGCCACAGAAAATACCACCACAAATGTAACACTTAACAGGGGAAGAGGCTGTGTGCTCATGCTGGGTCTGGGTCTGGTTGGCTCAGCTGATAGAGCATGGGACTCTGAATTCCTGGGGTGATGGGTTTGAGCCTCATGTAGGACATCTTGAGACAGTACTGTAGGCTTGCCTTGCTCCAGCAGCGGGGGTTGGACTTAGATGATCTTTCGAGGTCCCTTCCAACCTCTAACATTCTGTGATTCTGTGAATGCAGAGGTCTCACTTCTCCATCAGGAGTGTCAGGTACAAATTGCTCAGTCTGGCTTCTCTGCTTCCATGAAAAAACATGGCAGAACAATTGGCCTTGAGACCAATCATTATAGACAGTTCTACTGTGAAGGTAATGATGTGATGGCTAGTGAATCAAGTTGTCCCAGGAGAGGTTTAGTTTGGACATCTGGAAAAATTTCTTCTGTGAACGGGTCAAGTATTGGAACAGGCTGCCCAGGGAGCGGGTGGAGTTACCATCCCTGGAGACGCTCAAAAAACACGTGGATGTGGCCCTATGGTTATATATGTCTTAGTGGGCATGGTGGGGTTGGGTTGATGGTTGGACTTGTGTGAACTTGTAGATCTCTTCCAACCATTATGATTCTATGAATGATTCTAGGTGGATCAATCTAACCTTGAAAGGACTCATTCCTACATTGTCTGATTCTGACAATTTCCCTGATTCTTGTATGAATCAGGAAACTCTCTTTTTGAAACAGGTCTAGGTGATCCTGTTCTGGCAGGGGATTGGACTAGATGGTCTTTCGAGGTCCCTTCTGATCCTTAATGATTCTATGATATAAAAACATGTCCTGCCCAAAGAAGTGGTGAACCTCTTCTATGAGGCCACACTGAGACAGTTGGGGCTGTTCAGTCTGGAGGCTCCCAGGTGACCTTATTGTGGCCTTCCAGTATTCCCAGGCTGGGGAGGGACTTTTTAGGATGTCAGGTAGTGACAGGACTAGGGGGAATGGAGCAAAGCTGGAGCTGGGTAGATGTAGAGTGGATGTGAGGAGGAAGTTCTTCACCATGAGAGGGGTGAGAGCCTGGAATGGGTTGCCCAGGAAGGTGGTGGAGGCCCCGTCCATGGAGGTGTTTAAGGCCAGGCTGGATGAGGCTCTGGCCAACCTGATCTGGGGTGGAGTGTCCCAGCCCATGGCAGGGGAGTTGGAACTGGATGATCCTGTGGTCTCTTCTAACCCTGACTGATTCTATGACTTGGTCAATGTGATCCTGCTGTGGCAGGGGGATTGAACTAGATGATCTTTCGAGGTTCCTTCCAATCCCTAGTGATTCTATGATTCTAAGTACCCCTGTAGGCCTCTGTAGGATGGATTCAATGTCACCTGGGAGATATTCTGCCTATGTCTGCCCTTGTTTGCAGGGACATTTAGCACTAGTAACTTAAGGCAATGTCCTGGTGAAGCTTCAGCTACTGGTAGTACCTACCACTGGTTTGTGAGGACTTGGTATGCACTTGTCTCCTTTGTGATCCTTTGCAGTCAGTGCTGGAGTAACTTAGGCAATCAATTTAAATAAGGCAACCGCACAGTGGAGCGAGTAAAAAGGCAAACCAGAGGGATGTGATGTGTTCATACAGCCCCTTGGAAGCTACATCACTGCCAGTATAAATCCTGGGTCCTGGCTCTGTCCCACCACAGCTCAGGGGATCTTCACTGGGATGAGCCTACTGTGTGCTAATGAGCTCTTTCTAGCACTGTCCAGACATGGTTCAGGGAATAGCACAGCCCTGGGCCACGAACCTGTCTCTAATAAGCAGTGAGAATGTGGCATCCTGATTTGGGGTAGATGGGAGTGAGGAGGGCGGTTTGGCTCTGCCTTCTGGCCGTCCCGGCCAAAGAACAAGGTTGGTTTTTCTAGCAAATACAGATGCATTGGGCAGATGGGATGTGTGAGTGTGGAAGCATTGGGATACGCTGTGCTGGTTAGAGGGGTAAGTGAGGGGTTCCCTCAGAGAGCCCTGAATGCTGTCATCACGTTTCCTCTAGCACACGGCTGTGGGATCTGTAAGGCATCACGATGTCATCTTCTGTGTAGATTTGGGGTTTTCATAGAGTGAAGGCTGAAGTCTGATCTGAGATGTTATTGGGATGAGAAGCCCAGTGAGATACAGAAGACCTGGAACCTCACGGACCAAGTCAAGAGTACGACCTATTACGCGTACGGCTTTCTCCATCTTCACTAAGCCAAGGCTGCCTTTGACCTCGCACAGGGGAAAGCTGAAGCATGCTGCCTTTCCTGCCTCCTTCCTTTCCTCCCCAATAATTCAGGGTGAGCTGCTTCTTAGATCAATCTCCTTTCACCAGAATGTTTCCTCATCCTCCGGCTGTGTTTTGGGGGCTAGCAGCCACACCAGGACTCACTGCTGTTTCATAGCAGGCCCGGGTCATTAGGGATAGGACTCAGTTTGCCATGCCCTGTGTCGTGCTCTTGGCTTTGTTTCTCTGCTGTCAGCAACAGCAGCAGACAGGAGTTTGCAAAACAAAACACCCAGCTACACTCTGCACTCATTTACATTGATCTAAATCCAGATTAATTTCACTTTAATGAATGAGTAGCTAAGCAAGAGAGTCGGCCTGTCACCACACTCGGTGCTAATTAGTGTTTTTCTTACCAGTGCCTGCAGAAAAGCTGATCTGTTTTGTATTCTGAGCTGAAAAACACCCTCTGGTTTGCGGGAGTTGTCATCACCAGCGTGGATGTCACTCCTTTGAGCTCCCCAGCCGCTCAGAAAACCCGGCTGCAGGACAGTCATTTAGCCAAGCTGCTGGCACTCGGCAAGCGTGGGGCATGGAAAGCCGGGCCTGCTCTCTGCCGTGGGGACTTCCCTGGAATTCATTCTGGCCTCCCTTTGCTCATAGCTGCTTTCTGTGTTAACTGCTCTCCATGCAAATAGACCAGCTTTTGTGAAAAAGCTGCACGGACCTGCAGGAGTGGCAGCTGTGCCCCGTGGTGTGGGTAGCCCTGCCTTTGTTGGAGGATTCGCGCTTGCCCGCTGTCATTCAGAGCCTCAATTAAAGCAGGCGAGCGGTGGTTATTAGTTGTGCTCACTGGGGCAGAGCACAATGCAGTCGGCTCAGTGTGCGAGGGAACCCCTCGGATAGTTCAGACAGCTCAGGCCTCCGAAAGACCCAGGAGGAAACAGGGAGGGGGAAGAGGACAAAGGTCCCAGTGCTGGTGCCAGGCAGGGACACTCGGACTAAACATGTCATCCGCAGTCCCCCTCTCCGGAGGGGATGTGGGGCGATGCGTGGGAATGCTGCTGGTGCCAGCAAATCCTGGCAGTGGGGTCTTTGTTCACTGGTGGTATTTGCTGAGCTGATGGAGCTCCTTTCCTTTGCCCTGAAGTAGAAGGTGGCAAGAAGCCAGCTGGTCCACACTGGGACTCGTAGGGTGAGTTTTGGAGTTATTAAAAGTCCTTTTTAAGAAATGGATTAACTTCTTTAGCTCTACTTTCCGTCCTTTGCATTCCCCCTCTCACACAGATTCTGCATAATTTTTATAATGAACTTATGCTTCTTGCCATTTCAAGATTTTGGCCACTCTGGCTAATGGGAAATTACACAGAATATTTATAACCTTATCAGAAAGTGCTAATGAAAAGCTTTAATGTGCCTTTTTGTACTCTTGCAGCAGACCTCACCACTGTTCCTTCCTACACAAGTCCCAGCACGGTGTGTGTGCTGAAACACTTGTGCAGGCACAAACTCATTCTCCCACAATCCTTGACTAGAAATAATTTTTTCTTCAGGACAGCATGTCAAACATCCGCTTGCCAAGGCTCTCCTTCAAGTGAGGTCAAGTGAACATGCAGGAATCTTCACCACATTCAGATAAGGCTGAAGTCTCACTTTAAGAGGGGAATAATCCAGCCTGCCCAAGGTAGCTGGTAGCTTCCTTGGGCATTACAATTCCTCTAATAACAGTAGCTCCTCTTCCAGCCTTCCCTCTTGTGAGTCATAGAATCATAGAATCATCATGGCTGGAAAGGACCTCCAGGGTCATCAAGTCTAGCCCTTTCTCCTAGTGCCTAACCACTAGACCGTGTCCCCAAGCACAACATCCACCCGTTCCTTAAACACCTCCAGGGTTGGTGACATCACCACCTCCCTGGGCAATCCATTCCAGTACCTAACCACCCCTCAGTAAAGAATTTCCTTCTAACATCCCAGTCTAAACCTCCCCTGACGCAACTTGAGGCCATTTCCCCTGGTCCTATCATCACCAATTGGAGAGAAGAGACCAACACCAGCCTTGCTCCAACCTCCTTTAAGGTAGTTGCAGAGGGCAATAAGTCCTTCGAGCTCTGCCCTCGTTCTGTGTAAAAACATATGAACATACCAGCCAAGCTGTCTTTGCTCCTCCCTGCTCTGTATAATAGACTCTGTATAACAAAGTGTGGGGAAATAACTGCTGAAGAGCTCCTAGAATTCCTTGTCTAGGTATTGACTGTACTACGAATAACCTGCCCCTATGCTAATGCAGAAATAGGGGCCAATATCTGAGATATCAGGTGTGATAGGAAAACAGCACAGATTTAGTTAAAGAGCAGAGTCTGCTCAGTTCTCACTGCCTGTGTGCCACTTGCTATGGGGAGAGCATCTTCATTTTCGTTCTGAATGAAGACATGGACCAGTAGAGGTTCACAGGCTGCATGGCTCTGTCCACCCAGTGCCATGCTAGAGCCACGAGAGGTGAACTGGCCCACGGAAAGACATAGTGTGTTGTGCTGAGGGGAATCAGAGTGGATCCCCCCGTGCTGGGTGATGTAGGCTGAGGATGGGGAGCTTGCTGTGAAATCCTGCTTCACGTTTACATAGCCCCACCTGATGCAGGAGGCCCCAGTATTGTGGTTTGCAGAAACATCTCTAATTTGAAGAAAAAGTCCAAAAGAAAGAAAAAGAATTGTTATGTGGCCAAGTCTGAAATGCAGGTTCCAGAGGTCATTGAAAAAAATTAAGGGTGTACAAAACCACAACCAACTACCAAACCTATTTGAATTAGTGCTTGGAAACACACAGGAGAAACACAAGGATCTCCTGAAAGACACCTCTGGAGATTGGTTTCACTACAGACCACTTCTGCTGAGCTGCTACTGAGGCATTTGATGACAGCAGTGGTATCCTTTCCTGAGCATAAGAGAGCTCTGCTGAAAATGCTTTCCTTCTCAGCTTAGAGAGGAGTAGACAAGACAAGCAATTGCTGAGAGTTGTCCTTCAGGACAGAGGCTCATCAGAGGTTCCTGAGCTGAAATACTGTACTTTTGCCTGCAATTCCTGATTTAAACGTCAATTTCAAATCTCTTTTTCCTAACTGAGAGCATCTCCCACACCACATACCACTGTGGTCTTGTGGACATTGCATTTTGCAGGAAAAGAAACCTCTCAGAATTGGTTTGGGGCCTCTGCATTAAATGCCTGTTGTAGGGAAGAGGCTAATTCACCAGGATCGAAGCCTCCTGGGAAAAGCCAAGTCAGATACATTTTTGGTGACAGAGAGGGACTGGGAAAAGTTTTGAAGTTATTAAAATGTCCTGGTTTGATATTTTTTTCTTTTTTCAAAGTGAGTAAGCTGTTTTGAGTTCAAAATGTCAGTTACTTAATATACTTAGAAAAAACCAAATGGTGTTGCCCTTCAGAGAGTCAACGAGCTCAGCTCCCTGGAGAGGAACCACGGGGACAGGCTCAGCCATGCAGAGTTTGCAAGTCCTCTGGAGGCACCAGTTCTCTCACGTGGAGGTGTGTGGCTGTGCAGCTGAAATTTGTACAGCATGAACTCACCCTGGCACATCTGTGTGCAGGCTCAGGCTGTGCTGCTGGCAGGCTAAGTAGCAGAACAGCCTGGTTAGATTCCAAATACGTGAATAAGGACAGCACAGGTGTGCTGCACAGGGTGATAGTGCTCTGATATGGCACAGGGCTTGATAAATGGGCTCAGATAAGCTCTTAGTGGGGCATGAAGACCACAGTATCCAGAAGTGGCAAGGCTGTAGCTGCTGATTGATGCTAACATACTTTCTCATGTTTTCCTTTCGTTCTCTGGGCTGATTCTCTCCTCTTCTTGCAGTTGTCTCGTCTGAAGCACCATTTCAGACATCTTTATTCCCTTAAAAATGAATGATCTATGTGTTGCAGCAGGGAAAACTCCATAGGCAGGGAAAGGAAGGGTAGGAATGCATTTGAACTATGCGAAACTGGCTTGAGGAACTAAGCTGAAGGTGTGCCCACCTGGTTTTATAGCACCCAAACATTTGGCTTCCAGGCTGCAATTGGAATATGCTTTGTGTAGCAGATAAAGGAGAGGTAAATGCCTTCAAAAGCACATCCCAGCTAGTTGCTTTGCTTTCGGCTTCTTTTAGGCTTCAGATGAGAGATTCCTGCAAGTGGCCATGGAACTCAAGTGCCCAGACCTCGTGCAATCCCCTGTAGATAGTATTGGCCTGATGGCACATATGGGAACGGGCAGATGCATGAAGCTGTTTGGGTAAAAGTAATACTAGATAGAATTTATCATTCAAGAAACAAGTCAGAGGTGAAGCAAAATCTTTGAGTCTGACTTTTTTAAAGTCTATTGGAGAGCTATTAAAACCCAGAGTTCCTTTGAAAGTCTTTAAATCTCTAAAGATGAAAAATGTCAGCGTCAATGACCCTTTTAACCCTGTATGCAAGGAAACAGGTGCTGGGCTTGATTCTGACATCGCTCAGTCATCTGGGGGTCCCTGGTGGACAGCAGGATGACTATGAGCCAGCAATGTGCTCTTGTGGCCAAGAGGGCCAAGAGCATCCTGGGGTGGATCAGAATGGGGGTGGTTAGCAGATCAAGAGAGGTTCTTCTCCCCCTCTACTCTGCACTGGTGAGATCACACCTGGAGTATTGTGTCCAGTTCTGGGCTCCTCAGTTCAAGAGGGATGTGGAGCTGCTGGAGAGGGTCCAGCGTAGGGCAACGAAGATGATGAAGGAGGTGGAGCACCTCCCTTCTGAGGAGAGGCTGAGGGAGCTGGGTCTCTTGAGCTTGGAGAAGAGGAGACTGATGGGTGACCTCATTAATGTCTACAAATATTTGAGGGGTGGGTGTCAGGACGATGGCACTGGGCTGTTCTCGGTGTCATGTAGTGATAGGATGAGGGGCAATGGTTGTAAGCTGGAACACAGAAGGTTCCACATCAACCTGAGAAGGAACTTCTTCACAGTGAGGGTGACAGAGCACTGGAACAGGCTGCCCAGGGTGGTTGTGGAGTCTCCATTAATGGAGATGTTCAAGACCCGCCTGGATGTGTTCCTGTGTGACTTGGTCTAGATGATCCTGCTGTGTTGGGGGATTGGACTAGATGATCTTTCGAGGTCCCTTCCAATCCGTAGTGATTCTATGATTCTATGATTGCAAGACAAAGTCAGAGTTTACTGAGCTCTGAAAGCTTGGGTACCACTCTGGGTACCCTTGTTCTCACATGATCAATCACTTCATATCCTACTCTGTTTCCTTTGGTGTCCCCAAGGTTATCACATGCTCTTAAAATCTTTTAAGATCTAGATCCTTCCGAAGAGCTCTACCAGCAAAGGAGTGTGGTACCCATTTCTCTAGTTAGTGGAAGGGCCTTGAACATGTCTATCAATACCTTCTGCCTCTCTATGGTCACTTCAGCACCCTTCGTGAATTTGACCTTTCATAGGTGTGGAAGGATGTGGACTGCAACTAGTCAAATTGCAGAGTTTGCCAAGGTGCCTCCAGACTCTTCTGCCAGGCTGTTAATATATCCGGGCATCTTCTAAGATGAAACTAAAATCACTTGTTTATCTTAAACCTCCCTCTGTTTGGCAAAGGTGAAGTTACAGTTCACCACAAAACAAAAAAACCAAAATGAACTTTTACCCATAGTTAAGCTTTGTATTTATACACAAATTTCCTTGCTTTACTCTTGTGATATAATTATACTGCTGCTGGTCTGAGTCTGAAAGCCGCTATTACCGTAGCCCCCAAAAATACCTACATGGGAGATGACACTGTTCAATTTGCACCAGAAGAGTAATGCTACTCAGAATCCTTCTTAAACTTGTTCTTGAGCTGTATTTCTCTCCTGAAAGTTATTTGGGTACAAGCAGTGTGCATTTATTGATCATCTGAAAAGGCACCAGCTTTGAACCAGTTTGCCATTAATTAATTCACTTTTGGACTGCCCTGAGCAATGGAAAGCCATACTTGGATTTATTATTATTCAGTCAAGCCATGGTTTTTGTAGCAATTTAACAAAGAAACAAATGTTTTCAGCCTTCTTGGGATTCACCTTTTTAAAAATCAGTTATAAACCCTAACTTAGCACCTCACCATTTTAACAGTGCACAGATTAGGAGACTCTACTCTCCTGTCATTGTGTCGTGGTACATGGGAGGATAACGGGCAGACTGGCTTGTACCACCATCTGGCAGCAACAACTGATGGCTTTGGCAGATCTGTGGATGTACCGCTCCGTTGGGCTCATTTAGGGGATGTGTCGTGCGTGAGTGCCGAGTGCAAGTGAGATTGATGGGGTTTTATAGCAGAAATATTGTAATGTTCCTATTCAGTGAGAGCCAACCTGCTGGAGCTTCGCACTGAGCTTATTTTTAATCTTGGTTGTTTCAATTACAGGGCTAACACAGAATCGGTACTTTAAAAAACAAATTAAACAAAACCACCTTCTCTTTCATGTCAAGAGCATTTTACATTTTATTCCTGCCAGCCAGCCATTGCTATAAGAGATTTGGCTTTTCTTTTGTGCTTCTTTTTTTGCTACCATCTCCCTGATGTGAAGTTTTACTGGCAAAGTTTTACTTCCATATTATGTCTTTAATAGCATATTAAAAAGATAGAAATGCATTTCTGTTAGTTGGGATTCTCTTCCTCTTATTTCTATAATCAACACTTGCACATGTAGCATCACTGCACAAAAGTTTTTGGAGGACTAAAAGTCCAGCTGTTTCAGCTCAGCTCTTCTCACGGACCATACGTTTCGCATTTGCTCATTCGATTGATGGATATTGGAATTGACCCATATTCAATGGTGCAAAATCCAGAGAGAGAAAAGCTTCATTTTATAAAACATCATGAATGAAAAGGAGAGAGAAAACAATGGATTTTTTGGATGCTTGGCAGTTCTGCAGCTGTGAGATGGTCGGCAGATTAAACAGTCTCCCTGGAGTGATTTCTATTGCCCTCCTCAGACTGTTTGTCCTCATCTACCTCCCTAGAGAGAGGCTATGTGCTGATCTCATCTTTCTGTGCTTCTGGGTTCCTCACTTTGGTAGACAGTGCAGCTTTGTCTCCTTGCATCTGGGACAAAGGAACAAGCAGGAAACTTTTTCAGTTTGCAGCACACTATGAAGTATGGACAGTGAGCACAGCTAAAATTGTCCCAAGGAGCGCTGTAATGGTCAGGAACGATCTGGTCCATCTGCACCTATACAGCAGCCACTGGGGAAGTTGCTGTGGCTGCTAAGATCTGGATGATGTGCTCTCACTCAACTCCATAGAAACACTTAGGTTGAAAAAAACCCTTTAAGACCATCAATTCTGACTGCTAAGCCAACTGTTTCAGGGCCACCACTAAACCATGGCCCTAAGCTCCAGATCTGTGTGACTTTTAAACACACACAGGGGTGGTGATTCAGCCCACTCACTGGGCAGTCTGTTCCAAGGCCTGATGACCCTTTCCAGGAAGCTTTTCTTGATGTCCAACCTAAACTTGCCTGGTGTGACTTCAGGCCATTTCCTCTTGTCCTATCACTTCTTCCTTGTGAGAAGAGACTAGCCTCCACCTCTTTACAACTTCCTTTCAGGTAGCCATAGACTGCAATAAGGTCTCCCTTCAGCCTTCTTTTCTTCAGACTAAGCAGTCCCAGCTCTCTGAGCTGCTCTTCACGAGGTTTGTTCTCCAGATCCTTCACCAACTTCCAAATTATTGCTCTTCTCTGGACCCACTCTAGCCCCTCAGTTTTTTTCTTGTGATGAGATGCCCAAAACTGAACCCAGTTATTGAGGTGTATCCTTGCCAGTGCTGAGTACAGGGGGATAATCACTTCCCTACTTCAGCTGGTCACACTATTTCTGATACAAGCCAGGATGCCATTGGCCTTCTTGGCCACCTGAGCACACTGCTGGCTCAAATCTAGCTGGTGATCAATCAATACCCCCATCTCTCTTTGTTGATCAGCTTTCTAGGCATTCTTCACCTCAAGCCAGTTGAATATTTTCTAGGTCTTGAGCATGAAGACCTTTTCATGGCAGTTTGTCTTCTAAAGCAATGATCAAGCACTCAGGAGACCCCTGCTGTTTTCTGGGGTCAAGCACACTTTGCAGAGTGAAGCTTCCACTGTTTCCAGGATGGGACACCCAGAGCAGAAGTGTGGACTTGCCCCAGTGCATCAATCATCTCGCAGCCTGGGTGCAAAGGGATGGACTCATGTCCCAGAGCAGCGATCAGCTCACAGCCCAGGTGTAAAGCACTGCAGCTGCTCAATTTTTCCCTCCAAACACTGTGCTGTTTGCTGACAAGCTCCTTGGCACATAGTCTGTGTGTTTGTTTAGGGGCAGACACAAGAAAATTAGCCTGGAAGTGCTGGAGCCTGATCCTGTATTCACACTTCCCGTAGTGCCATTTATTCCCCGTGGGAGCTTGTGCAAATTAATTCTGTTAAGCTGCTCACTTCTGTGGTGCTAATTACATCAGGCCTCTTGGCAATCTGTGTCTGCTGTCAGCTGGCCAGTGTGCTCCTTGTGTTTGTGTGGGTGCGATAGAGAGGCAGCGACTATCGGAGAACCCCGCGCTGTCGCTATCTCTGGGAAAACTGAGTCCTCACCAAGGTTCAGGAACTTCTGTAGGGAATTTGAAATGACGTCTGAAGGTGAACTAAATCACTTCATGTGAGTGGTTGGCCTGCAAGTAGTAGGATGGTCCCTAGATCCCTAAGGACCCTAGATGGAAACAAGATCTAGAGCACAGGACAGACATTAATGAGAAATAGGAAAGGCAGTGGATGGTGACAAAAGGAGAAGAGAGGGACTTGGATCCAGGGTGAGAAGTTGAAAATGTATGGCACTATCTTCCACGATGTGGGTGCTATTTGTTGTGTTTATATGAAGAGTTCTGGTAGAAGGAAACAAAGTGTAGGAAAACAATTTAACAATTTTTTTCTTTTTACCTTCCAAAGGTCTTAAAAGGTTTTCAAGCTCCCTACATTTCCCCTGCCCCTACTTAAATACGATATAACATTTTTTGCCTGTGCACTCGGTCCCTTTCCCACTTTGCTTGAACATAATGCATTTAAAACTTGGTGACCTGTGACCATAAAACAAATTTAGTATTTTTGCCCAAGAGGGTCATTTTGATCTTTATTACAGAGCTCTTAAAAAGGGTGATATGTAGGGGCTGTATCTAAATTAGTACGAGTAAATGTAGCCAGCAGCACTCCTGGCCAATGGAATGCGCTCATCTGCACCAGCGGCTGGCATTGTTTGGCCCAGCCAAGCTAACACTGTCAGAAGGTTCCTAAGACCCAGATGGGACTCCCCTAGGACCCCGGAACACTCCCTGGTACCCTTAGTACATTTGTACCAGGGAGTGTTCATGGTCAGCAGTCACCGTGTTTTGAAGGCTAAAGCCATTTACTAGCGCAGACTTAAGCTCATGGCCACATGGGTCTCAGTGCCCAGGAACACACCCACCCATTCCCATTTCAACTGATGAGATGTTACCATGATGCCTTTGATAGGTGTCTAACTTTTGAACCACTTATCCTTAGGTCCCCTCTGTAAAAAAACAGGAAGAAAGCCACTTTCTTGGAGGTGAATCAGGGCATCTAAATAGTTTTCTGTTCCGAATTGCCCTCTGAAGGAGCCTTGCTTACCCATTCCTGTAGAATGAGCCAAATAAGACCTTAAATGTATGAAAGCTTTCAGGGTTATAACACCTGATAACAGTTTTCTCTTATCCTCTGTGTGGAATAGAACATCTTGCACCCAGTGCCAGACACTGAATGTGTGGTTACCCAATCATATTTTCTGGGTGCAGGGGGAATGTTCATGAAGCCCATCACTTTGGAGACAGTGTCTTGGAAGGCAAATGTGGAATCCTCATCCAGAATCGCTGTAGGTATTGTTTAAAGGAAGCAAGCAGAATCCACCTTGGCTGCAGCAGCCCTGAATATGTGGTTTTCCTGGCACTGGTGGACTTTAAAATTCAATGTGAAGAGACAGAAGGAAGTGAGAGCTGCAAGATGCATTTAACTGCAAGAGAGACTCCTATAATTGCCATTATGCCCTGTTTTACCTACACCTTGCTCCAAATTACACTGTTGCTGGAAAAGCAATTGCTGTATCATTACACTGTCAGTGCCACCAACTGCAGTTGAAAAATATGCCCTGTTCTTCCCTATGAATTCCTTTCCAAGGGTGGGTGGCACTTTGAGGATCTGTTCACTCACTGAGAAAGAACCTCTGGCAATGAACATCTGCAAAATATATTCAGTGAGTGCAGACAAAGTGGGGTGGTACCCCTTAAAAGAAGTATCTTTTTAAAGAGCTGGGGGAGGAAAACCCTTTAAATGTTAGAGCTTCAAAAACATCTTTAGATGATGTTTTATGAATGAGAAAAAAAAGAACAGGTAAAGGTAGAGTTAAATGTCTGAGTCATTGAAGAGCAGAGCTACTGGGGGTCTGGGAAACCTCCTCTAAGAAACTACTTCAGTGACATCTGTACCTCAAGATGAAGTTTCTCACGAGGCTTTTTCCCTTCAAGTATAGGGTTTGATGGGGAAATTTGTTTCAATGTAAGAAAAAATAGACAATATTGACTATGAAAATGACTATTGACTATGAAAACAAGGAAGCTTGTTGTATGCAGGTGTGTTCTGCGTTGTCATCCCCTCCCCACCAGCTCCCAGATTCCTCAAGTCTCTTTCCTGCAAGGTTATTATTGTTTACCCCGAGGAGCACTCAAGATTCACATTTCATCTTTGGACAGTGGCTGAAGGATAGTTACTCCTTACAAATGTTTTGAAGCCTGGTCTGAAGGTTTTGGGAGGCAGCTTTTAATGAGGTCTGCATTTGCCAGGTTTGTTCCTTATCCGTGGATACAATTTGTGCTGGGCTAAAGATTGCTGTCAGGGCATGAGACAACTCAAATGTTGACTTTTGGAATATCATGTTTTTTGAAAGAAAGCGGACACTTTCTGTTGTGGGAACGGAATAATAATGGAGGTGCAGATAGCAGCTGAATCTCTAGCAACACAGTGGGTGCTGCTGAGATTCTGGAATCCTAAAACTCTCCATCTGGAAAAAAACAGGGGGTAATAAATTATGTTTGCTTTAACCTTCCTGTGTTTCTATTCTCACCTCTCTACTTTATTCTTGTGTAACTTGACAGCTACACGTGTTCAGCATTCATTATACACTAGTCCCTGGAGGAGCCCTTGGCAGCTGAGGGCTTACTTATTCTTGAAAGAATAAAAACGAAAATGAAGAAACTTTTTCAGCTGAGTCCTAAGGCCAAAAGGATGGAGAACTAGCGATTGGGGTTTGTGTTTGGCACTTTACAGGGAAGGTTTCTCCAGAAAAAGCCCTCAGATGACTGTAACAGGCATGATGCCATGGCTTTAGCCAAACTTTCTAAGCTGGAGGAGGTGCCTTCAGAAGGGTGTCTTAGAAACAAGTACTCCTACTAGACTCGTGGAGAAGGCAGTTATTCCAATTGTTGTGGTGTTTCTATGATACAAAATTGTACCATCTGGAAATGGAGATTCACAAACTTGTGTGGTGAGGGGGGAACACTCTGGTCTGTCAGTGGGAGCTCTATCAATGCTGCAGGCTCTGCATTTCCCCCCACACGTTAACTGCCTGTTGGGTCTGACTGAGTTACTGCTCAGCCCTGAGGCAGATGCACACAGGCTGGATCTGGGGCTCTCAGCAGAGGGAAGCTGTCATGTTCTCCTCGTATAAGCCAGACCAGAGGTGGAAAATGGAAAATCTGAAAGGGAACAGTACTTTATGATTTCAGTCTGTCTCAATTCTATTTCAAAGGAGAGTTTGACAGATTTAACAGCCCATGAAAGTGCAAAATAATTTAACTGTTACTTCTCTTTCCTTTTCCCCCTTTCTTTCTCACTCCCACCCTGCCTATTTATTTCTGCTCTTTTTCTATTTTTTCATAGAACCATAGAATCATTAGGGATTGGAAGTGACCCCGAAAGATCATCCAGTACAATCCCCCTGCCACAGCAGGATCACCTCACTAGAGAGGTTACGGAATCAGAATCACTCAGGGTTGGAAGGGACCACCTGATCATCCAGTTCCAACCCCCCCACCAAGCTGAGACACCCCACCCTAGACCAGGTTGACCAGAGCCCCATCCAGCCTGGCCTTAAACACCTGCAGGGATGGGGCCCCAACCACCTCCCTGGGCAACCCATTCCAGGCTCTCACCACTCTCACGGTGAAGAACTTCCTCCTCACATCCACTCTGAATCTACCCATCTCCAGCTTTGCTCCATTCCCCTAGTCCTGTCGCTACCTGACATCCTAAAAAGTCCCTCCCCAGCCCTTTTGTAGGCCCCCTTCAGATACTGGAAGGCCANGGTGTTGTCAGCAAACTTGCTGAGGGTACACTCAATGCCTCTGTCCATGTCATCAACAAAGATGTTGAACAAGACTGGTCCCAGGACTGATCCCTGAGGGCCTCCACTTGGACATGGATCCATCGACAACCACTCTCAGGGTGTGGCCATCAAGCCAGTTCTTTACCCATCTAGTGGTCCACCCATCAAACCCATGGTCCACCAGCTTGGAGACCAGAATATGGTGCAGAACAGTGTTAAAGGCTTTGCTCAGGTCCAGGTAAATGACATCAGTCGCCCGCTCCTCATCCATTAATGTTGTCACTTGTTGATAGAAGGCCACCAGATTTGTCAGCCAGGATCTGCCCTTGGTGAAGCCATGCTGATTGTACCCAATCAGCTCTTCACTGTTCTCCTGTCTCAGCAGTGCCTTCAGGAGAATCTCCTCCATGATCTTACCGGGCACAGAGGTGAGACTGACTGGCCTGGAGTTTCCTGGCTCCTCCTTCCTACCCTTTTTGAAAATAAGAGTTATGTTCCCCCCCCCTTTTTTTTGCCTTTCCCTTTTTTGTCTATCCTTTTACTTTCTTTTGAAATGGCTTAGAGGGAAAAAGACATAAACTATCAGATCATTCACATTGTTCTTTTCAAAATTCGGGGCCTTTATTGTTATAGTTTCATGACAACATGTTATTAATGCTAATTTAATGCTAGCAAAAGTTCCTGAGCTGACATGCAGAGTATCTGCTCTCTAAGAGACACGTCAGAAGAGCAAGACATACTGTCTCCTTTAATTTCACAATATTTGACAGCTTTTGGATTTTTTCATAGGGGAATAATCTAAAGGATGATACGTAAAAGTGAAGCTTAAATGTCTCCTTATCATCAAGGAGATCTCTGTGATTTGCTTACAGAAAAGGGTGTTATCTGCAGTTAGATCACTTTCAGAAAACGACACTGTGTTTTCTTGAAGACGCTCATACAAACCAAGTCAGCTTGTTCAATGCTGAGCTGGATTCAGAGGAGGATTTCACAGGACAGAGAGCCCTGTATCTTCAGGTTCTTAAGTGTATTTTTGGTGGGAATTGCCTCACTTAACTTTACCTTCTTGAAAGTAAAACATCTTCTGTAAAAGAGATGCTCAAGTTCTGTCAATTTTAAGTGCAGAAAGAAAATGATGCATTCCACCCCAAAACTGAAACAGCAGTAGGGAATGCTAAAACAGCTCAGATTAGCTTGGAACTTCTGAGTACCCAGTGTAATGCATCAATTCTTGGTGTGTTCCCTCTGAAATGAAGTCTGACTGTGACTAAGGGCATCTTCTGAGAGTATAAACTTGCTGAAGAATTTTAAGTGTTTCCATCTTTTTCTCTAAAGGTCACTCAGAAGAGGTTGTTTCTCTCAGCTATAAAGGAAGTCTAGGGAGTGTTTCTATGCAAAAGTTAGACTTTGTGAGTGCCTGAGCCAACTATCTGCTTCTGTCAAAACCAGCAATGCTCCACCAGGCACACAGTCACCATAAGATGTGTGAGCATCTTCTGGAAGCACTCAGAATACATTTCCCCTAATTAATAATTCTAAATTATTGAAGAAATGAAAGGACACAATACAGTCTCCCCAAGCCTTCTCTTTTCCATGTGAAAGACCATATCTTCTCATCCTGTCCTCACATGAGTGTTCCAGCCCTTGGATCGTTTCAGTGACCTTCTCTGGACTTGTTGCAACAGGTCCATGTCTTTCTTGTGCTGGGGACCCCAGAGCTGGACACAGTACTCTAGGTGGGGTTTCAGCAGAGTGGAAGGGCAGAATCACCTCCCTGAGTCTGCTAGCCATGCTGCTTTTGATGAAACCCAAAACAGTTAGTTTTCTGATCTGAGCACATATTGCCAGGTCTTTTTGATCTTGCTGTCAACCAACACCTTTTGCACTGCTCTCAATTCATCCTGTATTGATACTGAGGATTTCTCCAATGCAGGGCAGGACCTTGCTCTTGGCTTTATTGTGCCTCAGGAGGTTCATATCAGTCCACTCCTCCAGCTTGTCCAGATCCCTCTGGATGACATCCTGCCCCTCAGGCATGTAAATCACACCATTCATGTGCTGTTGTCTGCAAACAGAATCACAGAATTTAGGCTGGAAAAGACCTAAGAAAGTTTTTTTTGAGATCATCAAGTCAAGCCCATCACCTAACATCACCACATTGGCCAGACCATGACACTAAGTGTCACATCCAGTCTGTCCTTAGACACCTCTAGGTATGGTGAGCTCCCTGGGCAGTCCATTCCACTCATATACGCAGAGAACTTCCTACTGAAACACTCACAGGACTATAACATTTTCTCTAAAAGAAAAATAAAATTGCATCATTCACAGAACTTCTTCCCAGTGAGGGTGATGGAGCACTGGAACAGGCTGCCCAGGGGAGTTGTAGACTTTCCTTCACTGGGGATGTTTAAAACCTGCCTGGACATGTTCCTGTACGACTTGGTGATCCTGCTGTGACATGGGGGTTGGACCAGATGATCTTTCAAAGTCCCTTCCAGTCCCTAACGATTCTATGATTCTGTGTGTATAGGCCAGTTTACCAGAAAAACACTGATAGACACCAAAGCCAGTGATTATTACAGAATGGGACTGATGTTTCCCTGTTCAAGGATTCTAATTTTATGAGAGAGGTGTCATCTAACAAAACTAATTCCTTTCTGTGGAAAATGACAATTTGGTTGATGTGGTAACTGTGTGGGTTTAATACGTTTGCTGTCAGCCGTTGTCTTTGCACACTGAATGACGTTTGCAAGTCACCCTCTGTGGTGGAGTAAGTGCTGACTGGTTTCATGCAGCAAGTGTCAGTGGAAAGTCGTCATTTTTAGTGCAGCTGTAAGAGAGAAACCACATGGATTCACATGTCTAATGTTAAGATGTAAGTGGGTTTGAGCATGTCAAACCCTGGCTTTCAAACCCACAGACACCAGGGAGTTAAGGAGACCTCTCGTTAAAGTTTGCATGGAGTGTCAGTTCCTGGTGTGGTGGAAAGTGTTACCTGGAGAAGCAGCAGCCCTAGAGATTTGAAATTCCCTGGATAACATGCCCTTGCATGCAAAATCAGTCTCTGGCCTCCCCACTGCTGCAGAAAAGGGGTGGCTGAATGAATCTGGCAGGTTTTGATTGCTGTGTTGGCGGCTGGTGCTTCTGGCAATGACTTTTATAGTCCCCTTTATTTCCACTGAGCTGAATGTGCCTCATCTGCAGCCGATGATCTGAACTATAAATTCATTAGCACAATAAAGCAGGAAAATTATCTGATTTCATTGCTTGGCTTTACCAACCATTGTGGGAGATTGGATTTTTTTCTTGTGGGTCAGGAAGCAGGAGGGGAGATATAGGGTCTCCTGGCAGTGTCCTTAGAGAAGCCATTTTTATCTTATGATTTGGATGTATCTTCACTAACAAGTCAAGGTAGACCTGCTGAAGAAACCTTTTAGAGAAACTTGTAAGATGGTGCCGCAGTGATGAGAGGACTGCCTGGGTTTCAGTCACCTTCAGCTCCTGGCTTCCCATCCCACAGGGAGCAGTTGATCTTTGCTAGTCCTTTATAAGCACAACAGTTAATGACACTGGAGGAATAATGTACTGAACAGCGGGTGAAGATAATGCTAAACACCATGTGCATCAAAATGAGTGTTACATCTCCAGAGGACCTGTGTATCATCAGGTTTGCAACTGGACAAATGAAGGAGCAAGTCTAGAGTGTACTCACCTGGTTGTTTTTTAAATCAGAGAAAGACATGGGGAAAGAAGTTCAAGCAGGGAAAAGTCAGGGGTTCATTTTTATTTTCTCATTAAACTGATTCTTTGAGCGACCCGTCCCCACTGTTTAGAAGTGTGCAAGTTCCTATTGATCTGGGAAAACAAAGCACAAATAAATGTTACTTCAAAATATGACTGGAAAGAGGTGGGTAGGTAGATAGTTCTCTGCAGAACAACATTTACCTGCAGTTGTGTTGACACTAATTGGGAGCATGAGGAATCTCTGACGAAGGCTGGATATTTTCATGACTCTTATTGAAGCCTGTGTGTAGGGGTGAACATCCTTAGTCATATTTAACTCTGCTTTCTGCTTGAGCAAACTCAACGAACAAGCACATAAATAGCACTGGAGGAGTGTTAACAGGGGAATTACACATGGCAGAGTAAGATGTAGGAGAGTGATCTTCAGTTTTTATGTCTAACACTGATCTGTGACTGGGATCTTGGTGTGATTTGTTTAATCATTCCATGCTCTGGGGCAGTACCCAATGTCATCGGGGCCTTCAGAACTTCTCTTCCACCCTATCTGAGGGTTGAATAATATTCTGTATTTTCTTAAGTTTTTGTGATTTTTTTTTTCCTGTAGATTTACAGACTGATGAAAGACAAGAGCCCAGAGTGATGTCCTAGCTGAGGGAAAAGGCTCAGGTCACCTTTTCTGTTTGGTTTTTGTGGCTGGCCAGCCAGCCAAAGGTGGCTCAAAACCAAGCATCATGTACTGGGTGCCTTGCCCAGCATGTAGATAGGGGCATAGCATAGAGGAAACATGTTTAGGACGTGTGTGGACTGGGAACAGAATTACTGTGGTGGGACCATGTGCAAGTGTTGGACAAACACCAAGAGGTCAGCATTTGTTATTTCTAGAGCGTCCACAATGATGTATTTACTCGTGATAATTTTGTACTGGTTCTTCTGCTTTTCAGATGTCCTGTGCCCAAATGTCCATGTGGAAGGAGATCGATTCAAACACACCAGTGGAGGAACTGATGAGATTCCAGGTAAAGGGACAAACTCGGGGAATGGAAATAGTATAACTGTAGGTTTCTATTGTGATGTTCTGATTCACTACTCATTCCCTAGTTGGCGATCCAACACATTGAGTGGTGATGAAGTATACGAGACACTGTGGGGCTGGAAAAGGTTGACTTTTAATAGGAAATTAATCCTGAGCTTTCGTTTGATACGGCGGCAAGTGAAAAGCTAATGAATCTCAGTGTAGTAGGTAGAGCAATGCAGTAAGTCTTGAAGATGACTTGTTTTTTATTGCTCTACATTTAGTGAGCTTTAATATGCATTTATTTATTGTATGAGTACTGTGGGACATCCAAGCACAAGGATAATTACCATTGAATAAATGCTTACTTATGTGTGTGTAAGAAAAAATAGGTGCCAAGAACTGTCTTTTCTGAAGTACTCATGAAAGATCAAGAAGAAAGCCAGTCTGGTGGCTTTTCTGTGAGCTCTGATACATCTTTCTAGCCAGCTGAAGGACTTAATCTGTCAGATATATGCATGGGCTGCACCTCTTTTTAGCCCCCAAGACTGACTGAGCTGTTGGCAGAGAAAACCTGCCTGTCAAGGATGCACTGTGAGTATCTGTGTCTGACCTAAGAACACAAGTCACTGCAGTGGGAGGCTGGAGGCTCTACTGCTACTTGATTATGAGTAGAAATGGTCAAGGTTTGACAGTTTTGCTACTCACAGATTTGCTTTTGGGGCTTTTCACTGCCTGCACAAAATGCCAGTTCCAAACGGGCTGTCTGTAGGCAGTTTATTTTGGCTGCAGTCTGATCACATCGAACCCTGTGATAATGCTGGGTGGTAACATCTTTGCTGGTTGTTAGACCCAAACTCATCATTTTCAAACATTCCTTTTTAACTGCTGTCTATTGCTAGGTCTTGTATTAACCTGTTGTGTCAGTCCTGTCAAACAGTGGAGCCATCCAGCAAACAGACTTATCCATTCTGAGTGAACCTATTAGGGATGAACCTGTTTGCGGTGGAAGCTGGAGCTCCAAATGGGTAGAACTGTCTCTCTCTTCAGACGACCATCTTCTAGGTGATCCTTTCCAGAAGAATGGAATTGCAAACTGCTTGCTGTATCTAGTTCATATGTGTCTGTCTAGTTCATGTTTGTCTCAATTTTAATTCAAGTACCAGTTTATAGGAAATCATATATAAACAAAAGTCTTTCTGGGGATGTTTTTCTTACATTTTTATTGGGTGAAATGCACCAGCAGATGGCACAGGCAGCTGTTTCACAGAGAGCATCAGCAGTGCCAGCCCTTATACACCCTACCTGTATGCAACTTGTTATGACCTGCTACCTTTAAGTCTCTGTCTGCACTTGAGTGTTCGTGGACCGAGTCGCTCTGGATTAGCAGGAGTAAAAATAGAAGCTAAACTATAAAATGAACTGCAAAAGGGAAAACTTTAGGAGATAAAGGGAACTAGTGGTGTCAATGAGAGGTGGAAGACGTGGCATTTTGTTAAGTTAGATGGTAAAAGTAGGGATGAGGGTGAGGCCAGGCACATGCATAATCAAATGAATAACTGCATCATTAACTGAGCTGGAGGAGAACCAACAAACTAAACTGATATTTTCTTTTTAAAAGGTGACTTGTTTTTTTTCCTTTAGACAAACAGAACTGAGTAAATCTCATCTATTTGGTCTTCAGCAGGCGTTTGTTAGAGTACTGTGTTGAAAGTCACTGCTAAAGTGAAAAGGGGTTGACATTAGTGAATCTTGTAAAGTGAGCCAGAAACTTGTTTGCAGGAAAGTAATGATGAAGCTTCTTGGAAAGGAAACAAGCAGCCAGAAGGCAGACAGTGGTGGACCTCCTGAGGATCCAGTTGTAGGTCTGATCTCTTTGTGGGTTTCCACTCTATAGATTTGGATCAGAGTATCTTTGAAGGAGGAACAGGTTGACCTCAAACACCTGGGAGTTTTTCCAACTGTCTTGAGAATATTAGTTTAAAGGACTTGTTACAGTACACGTGGATCAATAACAGGACTTTGTGCTATAAACTCAGACTCTGGAGACTGATGGTACCTTAGTGAGCAGATGTTTGTAATTCAGTGCTGCACAGGCGGCGGGAAAGGCAAGGGTCCTTACTGAACCTTGTAAAAGTAGGCCTTGTAGAGATAGAGAAGGATTCATGAGGGTGGGTACAGGACTGCAGTCACAGCTGATCTAGAAAAGTGTATCTAGGCTCCCTTAGGTCAGGAAAGATGGATCAGCTTTGAGAAGCTATTAGTGCATTCAGGAGCCAGAGAGACTACTTTCAACTAGGAGATTAAAATGTGAGCCTGGCTAATCTTGCACACTGCAGGTGGAAAGATCCTATCACTTTCTGCAAAGAACAGGGCACTAGTGGGAGGAAGAGGACTCACTCAGGCCAAAGGACAAGCTGGATAATACAAAATGGGTGGCAGCTGTTTGAGAGACATGCAGGATTTCAGACTGTCAGAGATATGAAGTCCTGGAACAAGCAGTGAATTAGTAGTAATGGAGACAAATAAACAGTGATAGATAGTCACAAGTCCTCTCACAGCAGAGGACTGTACTCTATGACCCTCTGGTATCACAGCATTTAAATGAAGTCACTACCTGTAGCATTCAATAAAGGCTGCCACAGTGACACAGAATTGCACAAAGGGCATCCAGGCAGCTTTACTTTACTACTGATAAGAATTTTAGCAGTGAAGTGAAGCAGCATTGGCATAACTGCTCATAGCATGTAAATTCAGAAGATAAATGTTGCTCCACATGTTAGAAATCACACAGGGAATTTTGAAAGGAAGCAAGGAATCGGGTTAGAATACCAGAATAATCACTGTTTCTCTTCCAGAAAGTCTGATATTTTACATCAATGCTGAACGATACTTTAAACAGTTCTTACAGCATCCTTGTGGGTATCATGCAGGTTTTTTCCTGTAGTAGAGAAATGAGGACAAAGGACGTTTAAACTCATTTGCCCTGAAGTATTCAGAATAAAACCCCAGTTGTAATACTTTGTACCAATTACGTTGCTGAATTGTCATTTTAGTTCTATCAGTATTTAGCAAAGCATCATGGCCTGCTATTAATCACAAGGAGGCAGGAAACCACAATGATATAAGTTTATGCCCTGAAGATGTGCCCCTTGTGTTTTGATGAACCATTACATGGCATGGAAACAGCATGTGAAAGCCACTGAAAGTTAGTGTAACTTCTTGAGGTCTTAAAACTTCACATTTTAATTATTTGTAGGCCATGGGATTTGTTTGCAGAAATCTGGATGATCTCTAGAATTAAAAATGGACTGAGCTCTAGTCCTCAAAACCGTCCCCCAGAGGAGATAGTCCTCACCAGATGCTGGCTGCTCTTTTCAGAGGGAATTTACTGCAGAAGTAAGAAAGACTTGCAGTGATTTCTGTGAAGTGCTTGGAAAAATTAACACTGGGGAGAGATACTTCCAACCATCTCTCCCACACAGGGTGGTGTTAATGGGGCAAAGAGGGAACATAAAAGCCCTGGCTCTCAACCCTTAAGTACCAGCCCAGGCTGCGTGTATGAAAACCAACAGAAATCACATTATTGTGGTTGTGCCACAGATTGACCTCAAGCTCTAACTCCCTCATCACAGAAACCTCCATGCAAAGTGCCTGTTTGTGACCCCTCTTTTTCTGTTGCTCTATAAGGGGTGTTTGGGCATTTTACGATGGAGGCAGTGGTTGTAAAACCCCAGTATCCTACAATTATAGCCTGCAGTGGCTGTGTTTAACTGTCAGCATGGCTCTAGTGTCCTGGTTTGCAGCACAGGCTTTGCATTCCTCAAATGCCAGTGACTCACTGGCTAATTACAATATCCTGGGACTATTTATATTTGCCCACTAAGACAAGTGGTAGCAGAAGGAAATTGGAGTGTCCAGTCTGTTGAACCGGAGGAACGAGCACATTAGACCAGTCTTCCTGGAGACAAAAGTCTGGTTTAGTGGTGCCTGTGTGACAGCGTTTTGCCCTCCCTTTGCACCTGGCAGTCTTTAGTGTCTCTCCCATCATCTCCTTGGGAAGCCCATAAGAGGCAAGTGGCAAATCCATGAATAGCTGCAGGGATTTGTAACGGATCACTGTCTTCAGACAGCAGATTCACGGACACGGTGGTCATCAGCAAAGACTGGTGACCAGTGGCCTGCATCAGAAATACTGTGACCAGCAGGACCAAGGAGCCAAAGCCACACTGAGTACTGAGTGCAGTTCTGAGCACTGCAGTATGGGAGGGACATGGAGGTGCTGGAAAGGGTGCAGAGAAGGGCAACTGGGCTAATCAGGGGTCTGGAAAACAGGTCTGGAAGAGGCTGATGGAGCAAGGGCTGTTCAGCTTGGAGAAGAGGAGGCTGAGAGGGGACCTTGCTGCTCCCTACAACTACCTGAAGGGAGGTTGTAGTGAGGTGGGTGTTGGCCTCTTCTCCCTAGTGACTAGCAGGAAATGGGGTCAAGTTGTGCCAGGGGAGGTTCAGATTAGATATTAGGAAAAATGTCTTCCCTGAAAAATTGTTGGAGCCTTGGAACAGGTTGCCCAGGGAGGGTTTTGGGGCACCGTCTGTGGAAGCATTCAAACAGCAGGCAGACAGGGTGTTTCAGGAGATGGCTTACTGGTTAGAGGTTTTAGGACAGATGGTTAGACTTGATGATCTTGAAGGTTTTTTCCAACCTTGATTCTATGACAGCATATGTGCAGTCAATAAACCTCTCCTAATATCTGGAGTTAAATCAGTCTGTCTCTGAGGACTGTTGTTGCCAGGTTTTGGTGTACCTGTAGGTCTAACCTGTCTTAATCTGTCATGAAGCAACCAACACAGTCTATTAGAGGGCATTTTGTACTTGCTTACCTATTAGACCTTTCTCGTGGCATCTAACATTAATGAGAATATTTTTGTTTTAATGAATAACGTCTTGATGGCATTTTCATGTAGCCCAGGTAGTAGCATTACAAGGAGAATTTGCCTGGTTCTGTCTTAGTAAGGTGTTTTTCCACATAACTTTTGCCCTGAAAATAATACTATGTGGAACCAGTAAGAATAGTATCAGGTAATGTTGAATTCATCAGTCCTGCCACTCTGCTCTGCTCGTAAGCACTTATCCACTCATTTTTCTCAGCTATATGCAGACAGTCCTCTTGGGTGCTACCAGCAAAACCTTCAAAGCCGTGTCAAGTCCTCTCTGCTGCTCTCCTAAGTGATGAGTTGGCAGTTTGCTGTTTTATGGCTTTCCAGAGGAACACAGAGCACCTTAAGGCTTGAGGTACCCAAAAGGGAACTTCAAAATAGAGGAACTAATTAAAATCAGAACCTAATACAAGTAGTCGTGGTAAGTTCAGCTGGTGCAAGCCTGTTTGGCATACAAGGACATCAAAGGAATAATGAACCTGCTTAATCTTGTAAACCACTGGAGCAGGAAGGGAGCTGAAAGAGGGCCCGTGGCAGTCAGCCAAATGTCCATCACTGAGAAAATGGGGAATGACTTATACACAGAAAGCCCTTCAGTAATGAGGCAAAGAGTCCAGTGGCAAAAGCAGCTTTCAGTGGTTTTTGATATGCCACTTGCCACTGGCCGAAAACTGAGAGGCCAACAGGTAAGAGTGGACTGATGTAGATAAACAGAACAACACATCAAATCAAGCGGTGCGTTATTAACCTGAGATCAGGTGTTGCAAGGTGCTACCTCAGAGGCAGCCTCTGGGGACGTGTATTTATTTCCTGGTTAACTACAAGCTTGCGCTAGATTACGACAGCCCTTCTTAGCAGGTGGGATGGCTATAGCTGTGCAACCATTTACTTCCTCATGGCTTTGACCTCTTTCTCTCTTGTGCCATGTCTTTTGGAGTAATTTTCTTGCTGGTTTTACATCCCTCTTATTTTTGATGAGATCTTAACCTTCCTGTGTAAGGGTACCAAGTTCAGCATCTGTCCCCGCTGTTTTGGACTGAACCTCTGGCTGACGTTTCTGAAATAGTGGCCCGTTGTTCAACCTGGCAACTGCCTCCTTACCTGTGTCAGTCACTGCCTTCTGATTGTTACTCTTCTTGGAGTATGTGTGTGATATACCTGAAGCAAATCTGATCATTCCAGAATCAGATACCAGAATTGTCCCGGAATCATATCAGAATCCCTGATTCTGATGATCCCAAATGTAGACTGGTGCTCGAGCTGAGATCAAGCTCTTTTCATGACCTGCACAGGACTTGTGGTGACGTTTTTCAAGTACCTAGAAAAAGTGTAAATTTTCTCCCAAATGCTGTGATGCAGAGGGATCATTGGACCATCCTCTTGAGTTATGGTATCATGTGATGGGTAAATTTAATTTCTTGTTCTTTCAAAACTGAAATGATATAAAAGGTAGTGGGCTCGCTAGAAGATACTTTTATTCTGGAGTAAGTGCTGTTCCTTGAGCTTCAACAAAACCTTGTTATTAGCTTAAGCTCTCAGCTTCTGTGTCTTCACTGAAGTGCAGTTGTTCTGCTGAGGAAGTCAGACCAGCACGAAGTGCTGCTTAAATCCCAGCAAAAAAAATCTGTGGAAACACAAGGCAACTGGTTAATGGCAAGAATCTCTTTTAAAAGCTCTAGAAGCCCCTTAATCTATAGGCTTTGGGAAATGTCATAGTTCCAAAATCCCCTTGCAAGCTTCTTGTAAAATACAGCAAATTAATTTTTCTAATGATTTGTACAACCCCTTTACTCACCATGCGGCTTCGTGCAGCCCTTGTGGGCAGCCACTGAATCTCTCTGGTTTGTTCCTCCAGAGGTGCAGTCCTGAATGCTCTGGGAGTAAGAGAACCACTGCTGGCTGATGATGCTGAATCAAACAGTTAAGTTGGGAGGATTGGCAGTGCAAAAACTAAGGTGCTACTGCTTTTGTCTTTGCTGGAGAGGTGAACTGGAGGGAAGTAAAACAGTTCAAGAAGTCAGAATCACTTATTCCTATAGGTAGAGAGAATTGGAAAGAGTTATTGCAGTGAAAGACTTCCATAAAAGACTTTTCTACAATCATTCACAATGAGACAGGTCTAACCAGTATCTGAGTGCAGGGCTCATACCTACCACAGGCAGACAAAGGGCACCCATGTGCCCCAGAGGGATGTGCAAATCCCTTTTCTGGCTGCTTTGACATTGACCCCATTGTTGTCATCACAGACGCCTCACCAACCCAAGCAGCTGGTCATCAAGAAGGAAGAAAGGGGCTTTCTGACTGCCTCTTGCCATCATGCCAGGAAAACTAGAACACTGAAGTATGATAGCATGAGTGTGCCACTCACCACCTCCTACATTCTATTTCATTTTGCTGAGTGGAACTATGGTGGTGACACTGATATACTGATACAGATGTGAGTAATTTTAATGTGATGGAAGGAAGGGCTGTGGAGATGGAAGCTTCAGTGAGCTCTTAAAAAAAACCCTCTAAAATCTGGTAATCATAGAATCATTAAGGTTAGCAGAGATCTACAAGATCATCAAATCCAACCATCAGCCCAGTCCTACCATGCTCACTAAACTGTGCTTTCAAGCACAAGACCTACAAGGTATTTTTAACACCTCCAGGGATGGCAATTCCACCACCTCCCTGAACATCCTGTTCCAATACGTGACCACTCTTTTAGTGCAGAGATTTTTCCTGATGTCCAAACATCAAATCATGTCAGCTCTTGATGAGATTTCCTTTTGTGTGGAGAAAGGAGTATCAGGAACAGCAACAATGCTGAAGCAGATGATTGCTAGCATAACAATAACAGCACATGCTGAATAAAATACCTGGTCTCTCCTTCAGGATTTGGAGTATTGTGTCCAGTTCTGGGCCCCTCAGTGCAAGACGGATGTGGAGCTGCTGGAGGGAGTCCAGTGTAGAGCAACGAAGATGATAAAGGAAGTAGGACAACTCTCTTATGAGGAGAGGCTGAGGGAGCTGGGTCTCTTTAGCTTGGAGAAGAGGAGACTGAGAGGTGACCTCATTAATGTCTATAAATATGGGAGGGTGGGTGTCAGGAGGATGGAGTCAGGCTCTTCTAGGATGAGGGGCAATGGGTGTAAGCTGGAACATAGGAGGTTCCACTTAAATATGAGAAGGAACTTTTTCACGGTGAGGGTGATGGAGCACTGAAATGGGCTGCCCAGGGAGGTTGTGGAGTCTCCCCCACTGGAGATGTTCAAGACCTGCCCAGGGAGGTGTTCCTGTGTGACTTGGTCTAGGTGATCCTGCTGTGTCAGGGGGATTGGACTAGATGATCTTTTGAAGTCCCTTCCAATCCCTAATGATTCTATGAGTCTGTCCCAAGCCTGAATTAAGACACATGTAGGAATTTCTGTGTAGAAATAGCTGTTTTCAGCCTAGAGCACTATGGAAGGGAAGAATGCTGAATTTTTAGGTACGGTAGAATAAAAACAATCCAAAACTACACTCTGTTCAAGAAATTAATTGCCAGGCATAGCTGGATGAAAACACTATTTAACTGTGGATCATGGCATTGATAGCTTTATTTTTTTCTTGTTCTTTTCAAATTACTGAGATAAGTGGGGACTTTTTGTAGCGGTAAGAGCCTTGCAAACCACACAGGAGGAACTGGAAGGGGTACTCTGGATTTAGTGAGCTCACAGGCTCTTTCTTGTAAGCACAGGCAATCTGTGAAAGCTGAACTTTCAAGGCTGCAGGAATGCTAGGAAGAAAATTGATAAGGTCGTGTATTTGCTGAAAGACTCCCAAGTGATACCATTCATCCTAGGAATTTATACACTGCTCTAGTCTGCTGTAAAGTTTATTAGGACTGACCTGCTGCTAGTAAAAGTAACACATGCAGTTTTGTCACAGGCAATACAGATTGCTATTTCTAGTCTCACAGAACAGACTGCTGATGACCAACCTCCTTCACCTTGGTGATAGTTCATCAGTGCATGAAGCAAGACCAGACTCTGGCACATTGGCTGAAAAAAGCCACTTTGTTTTGTATCAGCACATGTGTCTGGAAGCTTTCCATAATAAATGTGTTTTGGAAGCATCATTTGAGGCTCTGATGCCCAATGCTATTCTGATTCCTTTCTCACCTACTTCCCATGTTTTTCTCCAGGCTGTTTTCTCACCAGAAACTATCACAATTTAAAGCAGAACAGTGGTTCCTGTACTGGGCACTAGTGAGGCCTCACCTTGAGTGCTGGGGGCAGTTCTGGCCCCCTCACTTCAAAACAGATATTGAGATGCTGGAGCAGGTCCAGAGGAGCAATAAGGCTGGAGAAAGGATTGAAGGGAAAGTATGATGAGGAGAGGCTAAGGGAGTTGGAGATTGCTTAGCCTGCAGAAGAAGAGACTCAGGGGAAAACTTTTCTCTCTTTACAACTCCTTGAAGGGAGGTTGTAGCCAGGTGGGGGTCAGGCTCTTCTCCCAGACAACTAGCACCAGGATGACAGGGCAGGGCCTGAAGCTGCCAGGGGAGAATTAAGTTGGATATTAGGAAGCACTTCCTCACAGAAAGGGTTATCAGACACTGGACTGAACTGCCCAGTGCAGTGGTGGAGTCCCCATCCCTGGAGTTGTTTAAAGACAGACTGGATGTGACACTGAGTGGTCATGGGCTGGGCTGGATGAGCTCAGAAGTCTTTTCCACCCTCAATAACTCTGTGATTTCCCTGTGAGTATTTTCTTGGGATCTTTGCAAATGAAAGCTGAAGACTTTTATCAGGTTCCTTCTCATATTTAAGTGGAACCTCCTATGTTCCAGCTTACAAGCATTGCCCCTTGTCATATCACTACATGACACTGAGAAGCGACTTGCTCCGTAGTCCTGACACCCACCCTTCACATATTTATAGACATTAATGAGGTCACCCCTTAGCCTCCTCTTCTCCAAGCTGAAGGGACCCAGCTCCCTCAGCCTCTTCTCATAAGGGAATTGTCTTACTTCCTACATCATCTTCATTGTTCTACACTGGACTCCCTCCAGCAGCTCCACATCCCTCTTGCACTGAGGGGCCCAGAACTGGACACAATACTCCAGATGTGGTCTCACCAGGGCAGAGAAGAGGGAGAGTGGCTTAGCAATGACTTCTCAGTTGCATTCTAGCTGCCATGATGCTGTCCTTAGTGCAGTGAGACAGAAATTTATACTTGGAGTAACCAACCATGGCCCCTTTAGCCTAGTCTTGAAGTAATTATCATGAAACAAGTGTTGTAGGATCATTGGACAAGTGCATAGCTGCTTCATCGTGTTTTGGTTACACTCTAGGCTGTGGTTGTGTGCAGCACAGAAATCTTTACTGTAAAGAGGATGAGGGTGCATACTACACCTAGATAATGTAGAAATTGGCCAGGGCCAAGTTTTGCCATCTTCTCCTTCTAACAGGCAGGTCTCATGTTTTCTGATTCTGGAAAAACACAGTTTCCTGTAAGGGGGTTATGACTTGCAAGTAGAGAGACCTTCAGCTGATTTGATCAGCAGAGCAGTGCAGAAGAAATTGCTTTTCAAGCCAAGTATGCCGTTAGGAATCTGAACTTCTCATTCAGGTCACTATTTTAAATTTAATTCTAATGGGCTAGGGTGTGCTGCTTCTCAAGATATGTAATCATGATCGAGTGTTTCGGAGGCCCCATATTGTTTTAGTAGCTGTAATGAAGTAAGAGGCTCATGATCAAAGAGCATTATTTGTCCTATTAACTGCCATATTTATGGCATTACTGATTAAATAGTTTAGAAACCAGCTGGGTTACCACAGCTGCCTGGTACACAAATAACCCATCTTTCAAATAAAATAGCTCAGATCAGGAAAGACCCACCCTTTCATCCTGTGCTTGAGCATGGTGCCATAGTCTAGTTATGTTCTTTCCAAATTTGCTTGTGGGGATGACTGGGAAGCTGTGTGTAGAATCTCTTTTCCATATGGCACTAATAATTTGGTACCTCCTTGGTGATGGAAGAGCCAATGGACAGCACAGGTTTCTTCCATCCCATAAATGATACACATTAAATGACAAGTGAGATGTTTGGGGCAAGATCTACGTGAGCTCTTTCCACTATTAGTAGTCAAACACTGTTGGGAGAAAAGTCTGTCTGAAGCGTTGCAGGAGTAATTACAGCATCACTTATTTTTTCATTAACGTTGTGGTTCAAGATGAAATTAAAAGCACCGTGCTCTCTCTCTCAAAATCCCAGTTCCTAGAGTCAGCAACGTGACCAGTTCAGAGTGCTTTCAGGCACAGGAACGAAACAAAATAATAATACTTGCTGTACATGTTTTCCTGTCCTTCAGCTGAAATAATCTCAGAGGTTTCTTTAAAGCACAGTTTAATCTGAAATTTTATCTAGCTGTCTTCTCAGTCCTGCCTGGGCAATCTGCCTTGACTGATTTCTCAGCTCAAAGGACAATATTCTGTGTTTGCTTCTTCTCCTGCCTAGAAATGGAACATTACCCGTTCAAGGAGACATACAGTGACTGCTCAAGGTACTGAGCTTTGGGTACTGCTAGCATGAATGCAAACAACTTTTATTCAATCCTGGTCGCACATGAAAGTGCGTTAACATATCACAGTATCACAGTATCACAGTATTATCAAGGTTGGAAGAGACCTCATAGATCATCAAGTCCAACCTGTCACCACAGAGCTCAAGGCTAGACCATGGCACCAAGTGCCACGTCCAATCGTGCCTTGAACAGCTCCAGAGTTGGTGACTCCACCACCTCCCTGGGCAGGCCATTCCAGTGGCCAATGACTCTCTCAGTGAAGAACTTTCTCCTCCCCTCAAGCCTAAATTTCCCCTGGCGCAGCTTGAGGCTCTGTCCTCTTGTTCTGGTGCTGGCTGCCTGAGAGAAGAGAGCAACCTCCTCCTGGCCACAACCACCCCTCAGGTAGTTGTAGACAGCAATAAGGTCTCCCCTGAGCCTCCTCTTCTCAAGGCTAAACAATCCCAGCTCCCTCAGCCTCTCCTCATAGGGCTTGTGCTCAAGGCCTCTCACCAGCCTCGTTGCCCTTCTCTGGACACGTTCAAGCACCTCAATGTCCTTCCTAAACTGAGGGGCCCAGAACTGGACACAGTACTCAAGGTGCGGCCTAACCAGTGCAGAGTACAGGGGCAGAATGACCTCCCTGCTCCTGCTGGCCACACCATTCCTGATGCAGGCCAGGATGCCATTGGCCCTCTTGGCCACCTGGGCACACTGCTGGCTCATGCGACACGCGATTAGTTAACACTCTTCCTCTTTGTTTCTGATTCATTCCCTGCACAGAATGGATAGCATTCCCTAGGAGCAGAATATATCCCACCCAACTTCAGCAGTCCGAAAATTGCTGACTCTCTGGGCTCCCTGTCTGCTGAACAGAAGGTAGTAGGCACTGTGTTTGATAGGCCCAAGACAGGAGCTTCTCAGAGATTCCTGCATTTCTCTGCTGACCCGCAAGGGAGCTGAGGCAACCTGCATACATCAGATGGCTTCTTTTCAGACATCTAAAATTAGTTGAGATGCCTCTCATCCTTGGCAGAGATTTTCGTTGTTTAGTGTATGGCCTGGTGCAACGTGTTCTGTAATTCTGTGGAAATCCTTCAGCGACCAAAGTGTACGTTCCCTCCATGGGCTTTGGCTGGCACTGTAGCACCTAAGAGTGGAGGTTATCTCACCAGCTACAGACCTTTCCTAGGTGAGGTTTAGTGTGTGGCCTCGGTGTCCTAAGCCCTCTTTATGTGCATGGAGAGAAACGTGTGTTTTTAGCATGTGTTATAGTATGAGATTAATCTTTGCCTAGGAATGCCTCTGTTTGACACAGTCTGCATAACCAGGTAAGAGTCTCTGTTATTACCCTGTCTAGAGAGCTAACTTTTAGCCAGATGAATCCCACGTGAAGTGCTCTGTGAACATGAATTAATTTGTTTCACAGCTCTCTCTAAGGAAAGTGGAGGATGTATCTGAATTTGACAGAGAACAAATTTGTAGGGTGATTAAAATAACCTCAATATCTGCTGTTTGTGTGGACTCTGACACTTTAGGTCTTATTTTTCTTTAAACCTACATGGCATTGTCAAAGAATAAACCTCATTCTTTCTTTTATGAAATATAGGTCAAGAAATTTGCAATTAGCTGGTCCGTAGTCTGTATCAGAAAAATCCTGTTACGATTTACTTGTTTTACCCAGTCCTCAATGCAAATGAAATAATCTAACTTGTGAGCAAGGCTTATTTCCACTACTGCAAGTTGTGCTTGCAAAGTACTTTTTGCATGAGTTTCATGGTGTTACTGAGGCTTTCTAAGCTGCATGTTGTTAGGAAATCTGAAAACACTAAAAGTATATTGATTGACTCTGTTCTTTTTTCTGTTGGAAAAGCATCCCTGCGTGCTCACCTCCACAGCTGTTTATGATGTGAAGGTTATCTTGACCTGCTAGAGAAAGAAGAGAGGAAGTTTTGTATCTGAGCTAACGGTGGGAGAGCTTTGCAAGGAGTTCTTCTCAGTGTGTCTTGCACTTGTGAATTCAGAGCAATGGAGCTTTACAAGCTCTGAGAGGAGCAGTACTGCACATCTTGAGAGCTTTGGTGACTTAATGTCATCATTTGAGCAGCATCACAATCTTCACTGTCCACAGCTCAGCTCCTGGGAGATGTTTACGATCTCACTTCCCAGTCAGTGTGGTCTCTTCTTCCCAGCACTGCTCAGCTGCCTGCCTTACATGTCTGTGATTGGTGTAGATGAGGGATATGGTTTAGGGGTGACATGGCAGTGCTGGACTGATGGCTGGACTTGATGACCTTAAAGGTCTCTTCTAGCCAAAGTGATTCTGTGGTTCTGTTTCACTACACGGTGAAATAGGGTTATGCGAGAGCTTCTGTGGACAGGACATACCTGTTTATATGTGATGGGGAGAGGTGTCACATGCTGGAAGGGTCTATTTGCCATGATTTATAGCTGCAGTCATGTCTCATTACAGTATGTCAGAAGGGTGCTTCACTAGAGTTGTTACAGAGGTGATTATGAGGGGGACCTGTGAGGCCCTGGAGCACCTGCACTGCCTTATTTGCCCTCTTGAAAGTGCAGTAATAGCTGAAAACAGTGAACAGGTGGGAAAAGCTGTTGACAGCTAAGCAAGTTACTGTAATACAAAAAAGCTGAGCTTGACACCAGGCAACCATTTCTGTCTTTGTAAACAATTAAGGTTGTATTTACTGGGTGGGGGGACAGGAAGCTATTTCTTCAGAAAGAGCTCTGTGGTGGAAGTTTTATGTTTTGTTTGTTGTCTGCTGTCACATCTTGATTTGCCTTGGGACTGGCGTACACAGGCTTTTTTCAACCATTTCTTTACATACATGTGAAGAAAAATATCGTTAGATAAGTTGCTATTCTTATTGCAGCTGCTTTCAAGCCCTGAAAGGTTAATGAGGGCAACTAAGAAACCCAGGGATCTTGAGGTCAACATACCTCATACGTATTTTTCTATCCTCTAAGCATTTTAGAAGGTCACTAACTGGGCAAAGTTGCCCTAGTTTAAAACCAGTTTGTCAAAATACGCTGTTACTACCGTCAGGGTTGTGTGCTGGAACGACACACACAGGAGTTACCCTGTGTGATTGTGCATGTTCCAGGGGGAGAAGCCGTTGGAATGAAAGGGAAGAACAGATTCTGTGTTCAGTTGCTCACCTGCCTTCTGCAGTGGCTTTGCCTCTAAGCCCTCAGTGTGTTTGGTGATGTTAATTTGGACACATGTCCCGTGGAGCAAGTTTGGAGCTAAAACTAGGGTGTTTACATCCACATGATAATGCGTCCTCATGGAATGGATGTGTCCTGGAGCATGGAACAGCTGTACCCCCACTTTCTCTGGTAGAGTTTAGCAGCTTCCTGTCACAAATATCTGGGTTTGTGGTGGCCAAGACCATACTGAAACTGGAATTGCACAGACCCATGTGTGTATTTATGATTGAGATAATAAGTCTTGTCAGAACAAAGTCAGAAGCCTCACACAATGTGCAATCAAGATAGCTCATGATAATGGTCAGTTGATTGGACTCAGTAAAATTATATGAAATGAAGTGTCTGTGACTGGCAGCTCTCAATAGAGACATGGATGTATTAAACTGGATCCAGAGGAGGGCTGTGAAAATGATCAGAGGGCTGGAACACTTCTGCTATAAAGATGATTCTGTGATTCAAAATGTTGTACTAAGTAGATTAGACCATGTCCGAGTTGTGTTCTGGCTTTTCCCAACAGGAGCAAAGTTAATCTCTGAAGTACTGTGTGTTGTGGGATTTGATAACTACCTAACTATAGTTGAAGACATGTCCCATTGCCTGATCAATGTCTTGTATTTATGCTTCCATTACGGACAGGATTTGACCTGATGGATTCATTCAGCGTGAAACAGCTTTTTGGAATGAAAGAGAATGGAGTTCAGAGTGCTTACGTCCGACTTGGAAGCTTCCCAGTTGTTCAGAAGACTGAGTGAGTAGCCTGTATTTTCACTTTATTTTCATCTGAGCCTCTACTTTATGTTGTTTGGTTCCTTGAAGTGGTTATCTAGTACCTGCAGATACACTGCTGCCTGGATCAGCTCTTTTTGGTCCTGACAGAACTGAATTTATGTAACATAGCTGCAAGCCTCCACATGAACTACAGGCCCCATCCTGGCAGAGTGTGAGCTGGTTTTCATGTATCTCACTTGTTGTGAGGACCAATATCAAGGAATTCACAAGGAACCTGCGACTTAATAAATTGCTTCTCAGAAGAATATTGCATAGTACTTCTATTGAGATCAAATTTGCTAGTCATAGAAGACCAGTTCCTAGTAGAGATTGTTATCAATGCTAATATAAGGTTTAGCCTCCTAAAAGAATGAGCAGTTTTTATCCTCTGCAAACAGGGATCCAGTCCTTGGAGCCTTTTGTGACCCAAGGTTGACACTTGTGTTGTAGCCTATCCAAATGGTTTTCCTTTGGGTTGTCCTTTGAATCTTGCTGGAGTGAGTGCATTCTTTGATTGAGCAACCAAGAGCCACAGATTGAGCTATCATCACTAGCAATTTTGGCAGTAAATTTCTCTGTGATGGTTTGAACTTCTGCTTAAAAAATCTATAGTGTAATTATTTTCCTTTTTATTGACGAGGGCTGATAGTTTTTACTCTCTATTACTCAGCTTACTGGATCTTTGAGATTGTCCTGAGACTTTTATTTATTTGATTTTGCAATACTTTTTTGTCCTTGAGCCGATCTTGAGCTTGATTTGCTCTTCTTACCCCCACTCCCATCCCTGCTTTCTCCTTGTAGAATTATTATAGAATTATTATAGACTCATCAAGGTTAGAAAAAGACCTTCAGATCATCAAGTCCAACCATCCACACTAACAACCCTGAACCACTAAACCATCTCCCAAAACACCTGTCTACCTGGCTTTTTTTAACGTCTCCAGGGATGATGCCTCCGCTCCATCCCTGGGCATTCAAGGCCTCCTCACTCCTTCTATGAAGCAATTTTTCCTAATATCCACTCTGCACCTCCCCTGATGAAACTGGATGCCCATAGTTTAAAAATCCTATAGGTATTATTTCAGCTGAATGCTCTAAGGACAAGTGATTCTTTAGAAGCTGATGTCCTCAGTGGGGAGAAAAACAGAAGGAAAAATGCCTTTTTCCAACAGGCAGAAAATTATTTATTAGAAGACTATTTGCATACTTGCAAAGTATTAAAAAAAACAAAGTACAAATCTGTTGTACTGCAAGAAAGAGATTTGCTCTGATATGTTCCTTTGCGACTTGGTCTAGGTGATCCTGCTCTGACAGGTGGATTGGACTAGATGATCTTCTGAGATCCCTTCCAATCCCTAATGGTCTGTGACTTTGTGAAGTCCGTAAATGTGTCAAATAAGTAAATTTATGCTTTAGGAAAAGACAGTCCAACTGAAGACACATTGGTCTTGATAACTGGTTCGTGGAGGAAGAGAAGCCTGTTTGGCTCACAGGAGTCTCTGAGTAGAATCTCTGCTCGTCTCAACGTGGAATAGCTAGTGGTAGTGTGCTTCATCACCACGTGTGCATTACCACCAGGGCTGTGTAGAAAGAAGCCCATAAAGTAAAGAAGTCCAGTTTGCACGCAAGAAATGCTAGGAATGATGATTTACTGAATCTGAGCTCTGGTTGTATCAAGTACTCCTCACAGAACATTAGGGATTATAAGGGACTTAGAAAGATCATCTAGCCCAATCCCCCTGCCACAGCAGTATCGTCTAGATCCTGTTTGCACAGAAACATATGCAGGTGTGTTTTAAATGTCTCCAGAGAAGGAGACTCCACTACCTCCCCTGGGCAGCCTGTCTCTGTCTCTTGGGATGTCCAGTCTCTGTTTCCCTAATTCAGTAGAAAGAAATGGAAGGAATGGAAGCTTAAAGAACTATAAGGCAAGTTTAATAGAGAAAAATTCAAGAAGTTCAGCAGGGTCATGTAAACTTCAGAAGCAGTTAGCAACTGAGGTGATTGCTTTCTGTAAGAAGCTGAGAAATCAGAGTTTAGTAAAGGGTTTTTATTGCTAAGGGTAGTGGTAGACTGAAAGTCAGTGCCTACCTGTTAATGACAGCACAGAGCAGCACAGAAGAAAGGCATTATGGAGAGTTGTCCATTTGCATTCCTTTTTCAAATTAAAGGTTGGACTATGCTGTTTCTGTTGTTCTCCCAAAAACAATGAGGGAGTGAAGCCAGACCCACTAGCTATGATGACTTTCTGTCTGCTCAGATTGATCCCATTTATTTGTTGTAGTTGTTTTTAATATAAGCAGAGTATTTGATTGCCCAGGCTAATTAGAAAGAAAGCATCCTTCATTAGTAATTTGAAATGATAGAGGTTCCTTTTGAATGATTAACTGAAAGATGAAATTAAAGAAGAACTTTCATATTTTCATCCTTTTGTATTTTACTTCTACACTTCCATGGTTTGGGAATGAATCCAAATGGATATGACACCATGGAATGTGGCTGCACATGTGGTTCATTTTAGCTTTTGGATGTCAGAATTTGGAGATGCTTCCTATAGGGTCACTGCTCACAGAAAATGAAGTCTTGCAAAGCTGGAATAATAAACAAAACACAAGCATCTGTCCTGTCTCGCAGATAACCTCAAGCAGTGTTTAGCAACTGGTAGCAACGTCTCATCATTGGATACAAAATCATCAACTGAGCAGTATGTGTAATTCACTTTATTGTGTGCTTTAAGGATTTGTATCCTTTGATGTAAGTACTAGTACTTTTACAAAGTGCTAGCTTACTCGCCTGCAATGTGTTCATAACCACCTTCCTATCTGGCGTCTACAACTTTGAGCTTTCTTCCTCTTTGTCGTGAGGCTTCCTGTGATGGTTCTGTGAGAAAGGAAACAGCAGCCAGGAACTTGGCCAGGATCAATGTCATGGTCATTGAAGGTCTTCCAGGTCTCTTCTGAGGGCTGGTCCGTAAATCTGGCTGGTGCTTCTGCCCACTCCTTGGGTAATCACTTTGGTGGGATAATTTGAGTCCAACCATCTACCCTACTGTGCAAGTTCACCCCTAAACCATATCCCTCAACATCTCATCCAAACAATCTTTAAACACATCCAGGGATCATGACTCAACCATCTCTCTGGGAAGCCCATTCCAGTGCTTGACCACCCTTTCTGCGAAAGATTTTTTCGTAATATCAAGTCTAAACCTACCCTGTTGTAGCTTGAACCCATTCTGTCTTGTTCTATCACTAACTGCCTGTGAGAAGAGACCAGCACCAGCCTCTCTACAAAATCCTTTCAGGTAGTTGTAGAGAGTGATGAGGTCTCCCCTCAGCCTTCTTTCCTTCAAACTAAAGAGCTCTAGCTCTCTCAGTCTTTCCTCTTAAGATTTATTCTCCAGGCCCTTCACCAACCTATGCCCTCCTCTGCACCCATTCCAGTACCTCCACATCTCTCTTGTATTAAGGTGCCCAAAACTGAACACAATACTCAAGATGTGGCCTCACCAATGCCAAATACAGGGGGACAATAACCTCTCTCTTCCTGTTGGTCACACTATTTGTAATACACAAGCCAGGATGCCATTGGCCTTCTTGGCCACCTGGGCACATTGCTGGCTCATATTCATCTTCCTGTCCCTCTCTGCCAGACAGATCTCCAGTCACACCTCCCCAAGCCTGCAGTGTTGCAGGGGGTTGTTGTGGCTTAAGTGCAGGACCTGGCACTTGGCCTTATTGAAGCTCAAGCCATTAACATTAGCCCATTGCTCCAATCTATCCAAGTCTCTGTGAAGAGCCTCCCTACCCTCTGGCAGCTGGACACTCCCACCTAACTTGGTGTCACCTGCAAACTCACTAATGATACACTCTGTGTCCTAATCAAGAACATCAGTAAAGATATTAAACAGAGATGGTCCCAACACCAAGCTCTGAGGCACACCACTTGTGACAGGCACACCACCTGCAGTGGGTTGTGCTACTTCCATTCACGTCTCCTCTGGATCTTCTGGCCAAATCTCTGCCTGAAGATTCTTGGTAAGGAGAACCAAGCATGTTTCTCAGTATGGTTGTCTTGACTAGTGCCAAAGTTTTGTGTTATTTTCTTCTGTAACCCACCTGTTTCTTCTAGACCTGACTCCAAAGCCTTCCTTCTAGACATGCCATCCCTCACCTGGTCAGGCTTCAGCCTGGCTTTGTCCTCAACTGAGCTGCCTCCTCTACTGAACTTCCTGATGCTTGGCCTAGTTTCTTATGCTCTATTTGTGCTCTATATTTGTAGAGTATTTTCTTCTGCAGTTTCTGAGTCTTGAGTTGTTAGGGCATGTGTACTTTGGTGTGTTTGGAGATGCTGTGTCCTGACATCAATTTTGACTTCAGTTACCTACTTTGGGGTTTTTTTAATGAGATCTCACTGTGGTCTGATGATACTTTTTTTTCTGCTTCACAGAGGAGAACATTCTGCATAAAGCCACCAAATACTTCTACACTAACCATGAAACATTTTAGTTTTGTTTGGTGCCAGTGTTATTCCAGACAAAGCCTGGGTCTGGTGTGGAGGACAGAGGCTGACAGAGAGCACCGTTTGTGTACTGTCAGGCTCCTTGGGAAAGGAACATTTGGCCAAACTGCGCTCACACCCAGTGAAGAGGCTCTGAGCATTATTTCCTGGTGTGAGTCTTCTACCAAGGTGAAGGAAATTAAGCATGGCTGAGGTGGACTGAAGGCTTCTTTGGTCTTCTAGAGAGTACTCCACTGGGGGTAGAGCTGACAAATTTGTAAAAGGCTGCAGCAAAGGAAGGAGAACAAGATTTTACATGGTTCCTTCTGAAAAAAATGTTGCTTCAGAAAGGTTGAAGTACAGCAAGTGAGATTTAGTACAGCCTTGTTTTACAGCACATAGGTGAGGGAGACAGAGGAAGACGTTGCCTAGAGAGGTTGTATCATCTATTTTGTCACTGAGGCTTCTGAAGTAGAGATCAGAAAATTGCCTGCCAAGGATGTAGGTATGGGGTTACTTCTGTGTTTTTCTTTTCTGTCGTTGTAAGAGCCCCTGGAGATGTGACGTGTCATACGGAAACAAACTGTTCCTCCAACTTTGTTTCACAGCCTTAGGAAGTTATATCTCATATTAGCCGTTCACAGTCGTTGTAAAATCTTTAGATTTCCCAAAGACAGTAATCATTCCACAGTGCAGACCCCCTATTCTCTGTTGTTGCATTCGGTGTCTGATAATCCTCTCTTCCTTCATTCTGTTATGGCAGATGTAGGCTCTCGTGCTGATTATCACTGATTGTAGGCTCTGATGCCAGACAAAAGCATGTAGGAAGAAGCCCAGATACCAAAAACGAGCAATGGCTAAAGAGTCCTCTGCCTATTTATTCTAATTTATTTTTTTTGGTAGAAGTTGTGATTCACCTGACCTTGTGGCTGAGTTAATTAACTCCTAGACTAACCTGCAGCACTGGGGGATTCTCTTGTCTTGGAGTGTTATATGGGCTTCCTCTGCAATCTATCCTGCTGTCAGAATTATAGACCAAGGAGCTGGCAGAGAGCTCCCTGTAGGTACCAGGCATCCAGCAAAGCTCCATAATATGGATCATCAGTTCAATTCAGCCTTGGGTGAAAGAAGGAAATAAAACATTTCTGGGGACAGCAATTCCTGCTCTTGGATTCCTAAGTGAAGCTGAACTTTTAGATGGAGATTTCTTTTTAGTGACAAAATAAATGTAAACTCGTAAGCAAAAGTTTTGATATTTGTGCTGTAATGCATCTCTGTAAAAAATGCAGAGACCAAGGACTGCAGAAACAGCTTTTATCTTATCTTCAGAGCATCTAGAGTGTCTCTGTTTGCTTTTGGCTCAAAGCCTTTCTCTAGCAGGAACTTGCAGCCAGGTCTTCAGCACCTTTAATAGCTGGTTGTGGGTGACAGCACATTTATAGCTTTCTATCACTTTAAATCTACCTGATGGGCCATTTTTCAGTCTGTGTGATGAGATGTGTTCAGACTCACAAGAATATTAAGACACCTACCTCCAAATTCTTTTTCTGGGCCTTAAGTGTCTGAGAAGCCTTTCCTAAGATTGACTTAGGATAGAGGCCATCAGGTGGCTCTTCCAGATTTGGTTGTAGGTTGCCACTGCCAGGGATCAGTATGGTATCTTGAGAGTTTAATTTCAGTCTTGCTGCTCAGCAAAGCGGTGATGCCACAGACCCAGCCCCAAGCACACCTGAATGTCAGAGCTGGAAAACCATCAGGGAAGGGCAGCATTGAAGGATGTGTTCTGCTGCTGATGATGTGGTGTGATGACAGAAAACTTACTCTGGATCAAGAAGAGAACTAAGCGTCCCCAGAGCTGTAACTGCTACCTCGTGCCACCAGAGGCTTAAATGAGGAGACATTTCTCTACTTGTTTTATATTCAGTAGGAATTTGGAGTGGATGGAGGGTTGTAGCTAGGAAAGTGCGTCAGAGTCTGAACTGAGGAGACAGAGAGAGTACTCACTGTATGCAGCTGTGATGGTGAAGGTAAATGCATGTGTGCTGAATGACAGGGTTTGAGGAGCAGAGACACATGGAGATTTCCCCACTGTCAGCGCTCACATGTAAAAGCATCTATGGTTTTCGCGCAGGAGGATGGAGTGCTAAGCCTTTTCAGCTCTCTGATCTGTACCTTGCTGTCCAAGCTGTCAATGATGTTGACATCAGGCTGAGGCATGTGTTTCTTTCTTTGACCAACTGGGGCACAATGAGTGCCCAAAGCCGTTTCTGACAGGAAACTTGCACCAGGGTTTGTCAATGGTGAAGGAGACCTGGCATGTGGCCCAGCTGGGAGGGCTGATGTGAAGACCTGATTCTCTTTTGGCAAACAGCCTGGAAGGTTTCTTGGTGGCTTTCAGCGCCCTAGTCATGGCAGTTTTATTCTCCATGGCAACTATGCCTCTAGAGTGACAGCTGACTGCCTTTAGGATGTCAGGTAGTGACAGGACTAGGGGGAATGGAGCAAAGCTGGAGCTGGGTAGATTTAGAGTGGATGTGAGGAGGAAGTTCTTCACCGTGAGAGTGGTGAGAGCCTGGAATGGGTTGCCCAGGGAGGTGGTGGAGGCCCTGTCCTTGGAGGTGTTTACAGCGAGGCTGGATGAGGCCCTCCTGCTTATTCCCCGTGCTGCGTGCACTGGTGTACAGGCATTTCAGGGAGCGAGCTGAGTGCTCCGATTTCACCCTAGGACAGCGAGAGGCCATCTGGTTTCATCAAGACCAGAGCTCTGTCTCACTGGTGGACACCCATCAACTATCCCACCCCTCTTTGAATCTCTGAATTAAAGCCCTCTGAATGAGCCCTGCCAATTCCTACCCCAGAACCCATTTTTTCCCTCTGAGATAAACCTCTTTCACAGGTACCCATCAGATCTGGTATTTTGTAGAACGCGTCATTATCAAAGAACCCAAAGCCCTGCCTGTAACACCAGTCTCTTAGCCAGGCATTAATGGACTGAGTCCTTCTATTCCTGCCTGTGTCCTCACCCCAAAATGGAAGTAATGCAGAAAATACAATTTGTGCCCCAGACTCTCTTTCTAAACTTCCCAAGGCCTTGTAGTCTTTCTTCATTCCCCTCAGACTATGTAATGCAGTTTCCCCCCCACCTGTCTGGAAGATCAGCAGTGGGTAATAGTCAGCTGATCTCCCCAGGTTAGGGAGCATCCTAGTGATATCCCTATCATGCAGACTTCCCTATCATGAGGGTCAGCTCTGCATATTTGGCCCTCAGTCCTTTCAGGAGCAAGTCTCCAATATCTAGGACCCTTCTCTTCTTTGTGGAGGAGGTTGCCATGTTACTGGAAGACGTCCTGGACTTATGCTACCTTGCTAATATTTCCGGTATGGGTTCTGTGTACTCTATATCCTTATTAGACCGGATGCCTTCCAACAGGGGCTGATACCTATTACTCAGTGGTAACTGATAAGGTGAGGCAGGCAAGGGCAGTGCTCACCTTGTGCTGCAGCCCTTCACTTTGCTTCACTCATCCCTTCTATTTGGGCTTCTGTTCTCCATCTCAGAGGTGCAGGATACTTGGGCTCCTTGTTCCTGGCTCTTATCTGGCTGTTGTCCAGACTGGTTCCACTAGTCTACCTCTATTTTAGCCTTTCCAATTCTTCTTAGCCTTTCTACTTCCTCTTGTAGCTTTTCAGCCTGATCTTGTAGATGTGTTGCTTGGTTAAGCAGATAATCTACCTGCTCGCACCGTACGCAGCCAGAAAAACATGAGAGTGTGGTACGTTCCTGGCAGCCTGTCACCCGCACTGAGTCATCTTGTTACAGACTATATCAAGTATTCCTTAAGAAAATCTGTCTTCACTGTTTTGCTCATCATTAATTGCTGCTGTTGTGTTTTGTTTTCTAAGGGGTGGTTATACCTGACTGCTCAGATGTCTGCAAGCAAAGACAGGGTATTTAGGAAAAGTCTATTCAGAAATGCTGAGAGGAGGAGGCAGGCTTGGGCAATGTAAAAATGGGAAAGAATGTGTTCATTTTGTTATCCCTTATAAAACAGAGTTAGGCCCCAAACTAACAAGGGGAGGCTCATTATACTGTAGGTAGCTGAGCTGTGTGATTCCTTGCCACAGGGTACTGGGAGTGTTAACTAGTTTACCTAAGTTAAAGGGGAAACTGGAGAAGTTCATGCAAGATCATTTCATTAGAAGTTATTAATATAAAAATCACAGTTGTCTGTGAATTGGACCCCTGGATCCCAAAGAATTGGACGACTGGGGGTGTGTTCTGTTTGTTTTCATTATTAGGCTTCCAATAATGGTACTGGGATAGTCATCCCTTCTGTCCAGCCCTGCATGCTCATGTTGTGGTGTCTTCTTACGTTGGAGCTGGGCTAAACACTTCTGGATTGGGATGCCTATGCATTGATGATAGTGTTACATAGAGTAGTGTGGTTACAGTGTTTGATTTGAAAAGGTTGTTCTTTTTTCCTGCTCTATCAGTCATTGAACATCTTTCTGGACAAGGGTTACTTGGAGTCTCTGTTTTGAGGCACATATTACAGTATTTACTGCTACAACTGGTACATTGGTTGAGAGTTTCAGGTGTGTCTGCCCATTCTCAGATTTAAACAGGTCTCCAGTGCACCTGGAGAAGAACAGAGTGAACAGAAGTTGTTGAAGGGCTGGAGCTCCTGTCTGATGAGGACAGGCTCAGAGAATTGGGGTTGTTCAGCCTGAAGAAGAGAAGGGTCTTGAAGGTTGCTATAAAGTCACCCTCCCTGATCCCTGAAAGGGGCCCATAAGAAGACTGGGGAAGACTGCTCCCAGTCTTCTCAGGGCTGGGAAACAATTGAAGGAGGGGTCATGGTTTTAAGCTGGAAAAGGATAGATTTATGTTAGACATCAGGAAAAGTTCTTTACTCTGAGGGGTGGTGGATCCCTTTAACAGGCTGCCTAGAGAAGCGATGGAGGCCCCATCCATGGAGACATTCAAGTTTAGGCTGGATGGGGCTCTGGGCAATCTGGTCTGGTGAGAGATGTCCCTCCTTGTTGTAGGGAGGTTGGATTACATGACCTTTGGAGGTCCCTTCCAACCCTATGATTTTATGATTCTATGATTTACAGACTGCATGAGCTAAAGCATCAAGTGAAAAACACCACAATACATACTAGGCTGCAGATTTTCCCTGTTTCTTATTTAATCTGAGGGTTTCATCACTGAAATTGAAGAGGGCTCTTCAAAGACAGGTCCACTTATAAGGTAAAAACTCATTTTCACCTGTCTGCAGGCTGCCAAATACAGCAGATTTTGTATTAAATATATGATGTGTTTGAGAATTGTTGTTGGGACTTGCAGAGATAGAAGTTCTGCTTTTCACTGCTAAGCCTGATACGTTGCTCTCTTTTCCTATCTCAATACCAGAGATGTTTTCCCACAAGGTCTCCCTGATGAATATGCCTTTGTAACGACTTTCAAATTCCGGAAGGCTTCCAGGAAAGAAGACTGGTACATTTGGCAGATTATTGACAAGTATGGAATACCACAGGTAGGAGGCCCTTTGCAGCCAGCAAGAACAGCCTTGGTTCTCTTCCATGGCATAAACCAACTGTTCCACCTTAACCTTCCACTCCTTTTCCTTTTTGGACTAGTAAAAATCCCTCTACCTGTCTTTAGTTCATTTTACTGAAAATCATTTACTTTTATTTCAGATGCTGAAGAAAAATTTGCATAGATCACAGTATCCCAGTAGACCAGGTTGGAAGGGAACCCAAGGATCATAGAGTTCAACCCGTTAAATTAAAGAAATACAGTTTAAGTGAGACAGCCCAGCACTCTGTCAGGTTGAGCCTTAAAACTGTCTGTATTTGTGGATCCACTACTTCCCTGGGAAGACCATTCCAGTATCTAATTACTCTCACAGTAAAAAATTTTGCTCGGGAGTACAATCAGAATCTCCCCAGGAGCAACTTATATCCATTACCCCTTGTCCTTTCTGAGAGATTCTTTGTGAAAAGGGACTTTCAGTCTTTTTGGTGTGCACCCTTTGTTTACTGGCACGTGGTAATGAGATCTTGATTGTTGTTGGTATGCAGATAGACGAGTTGGTTGGAAAGGAGGAGGAAAGTATACTATCCTTGCTCTTGAAATCAATTTTGGATTCTCAGATGTTTTATTCAGGTACTTCTCTTTGGGGGAGTATTTTACCTGATTGAAAATGATTGCTACATGGATGTACTAGAGAGCAGTGACATATGCCAAGCTTTCAACAGACTTCTAGACATCAGGCAAAGGCCCTTTGGGTTCTCTGCTTAAGGACACAGAAGTTCACAGCCCTGACCCTTGGCTGTGGAGGAATTTCATCTAATACCTTTAGTCAAGTATTCTTAGGTTCTCAGAAGGAAAATATTGTAAAAGTACCATAACAAATGTTAAAAAATGGCTGCTCTATGTTTTTAGCATCATGCTACAGCTTAGGGGTTTGAGCGTGCCTGAGGAGGGAGTGGCTAGTATTGGCCAAGTGTTTTCTGCTCAGTATAAATATGGTGCTGCTGGCATTACCCATGGCTACAAACTGGGCTTTGGTATAGGCTCATGTAGTCACATAATGCAGTATTGCTGCTTTGAGACTGGTATGGAAAGACATTTTGGGAACATGCAGTGAAGGATCCAAGTTCAGAATGCAGACTTACTTAACTGAGTTCTAGACAATGGTGAAAGGTTTGTAAGGAAATTATCGTTACCTGAGTCTTGTTAAATGGAACATGACTTACTGTGCTACATGCATTCCTTGTTCCTGCAGAGTGGGAATGTGTGTGCTACTCCTTGCTTAGAAACTGCTGTGAACATGAACTCCATAGGTGTGGAGAACAAAAAGTACTAGAATTTCTCGGTAATATTTTTTTGACTGTGTTTTAAGTTGTGGTGCCAGAGCCTCATGAGTCCTACTTCATGTAAAGTCAGTGATGGTTTGGCCACTGTGTTGCAGACTTACACAGCTTTTAGGCTGCAGACACTTCAGAGCTAACCTTGATCCAAGCTGCCTTTCCAGCCAGCGGACTATTTAGCTGCATGGAGATGTTAGGTCAGATCTGTAGTCATCCTACCCTTGGCTACTTATACCAGCCACAGCTCAGTGCCAGTGTGACCAAAGTCCATCCAGCTCTGCAGGAATCATTAGGGATTGGAAGGGACCTCAAAAGATCATCTAGTTCAATGCCCCTGCCACAGCAGGATCACCTAGACCAAGCTGCAGGCACACTATTTCTTCGTCTGGCTCTGTGCTTTGCTCCATTCCCTCCTGTTTGCTGGTAATGGCCCAACTTTGGGAAAAGTACGTTTCAAATGAACACAAAGTATAATGTCTTCAAAAGCCTTTTTTCCCCCCTCTGTATTGCTTGCAACATAGTGGTAGGGGTCATGGTTTTAAGCTGGAAAAGGGTAACTTTAGGTTGGACATCAGGAAAACATTCTTTAATCTGAGGGTGGTAGACCCCTGGAACAGGCTGCCCAGTAAGGTGGTGGAGGCCCTGCCTCTGGAAACATTCAAGGTCAGCTGGAACATAGGAGGTTCCACATAAATATGATAAGGAACTTCTTCCCAGTGAGGGTGATGGAGCACTGAAACAGGCTGTCTAGGGGAGCTGTGGAGTCTCCTTCACTGGAGATGTTTAAGACCCACATGGATGTGTTCCTGTGTGACTTGGCCTAGGTGATCCTGCTGTGTCAGGGGGATTGGACTAGATGGTCCTTCGAAATCTCTTCCAATCCCTAATGATTCTATGATTCTATGGATGAGGGTCTGGGCAGTCTGGTCTAGTGAGTGATGTCCCTGCTTGTTGCAGAGGGGTTAGACTAGATGACCTCTGGTGGTCCCCTCTAACCTAATATATGATGTGATTCTATATGATGTTTGTAGCTGCAGTTTCCTTTCCAAAGCACCTGAAATAAAATGTGGACCGTGGCAAGGTTTAGCAGTCTGGTTTTGTACCAGGCATTGAGATATCTGACTGTGCCTCATGGGGTGACTGAAAACATATGGTGTGAGTACACAGCACAGAGCCTGCTGGCAAGTAGTGAAGTGCACAGAATGCAGGGATCCAGAAGGTGTTCAACTTTGTCTGTCTGCCTTCGGCAAGGTGTCTGTGACAGGTGCTGTCACCCAGACATGCCCAAGCATTGACTGGGAGGCATCAAGGAGGCATGTGCTGAGACAATCAAGGATTGTTCTCTCAAGATAAGGCTTTAAGTGGTTATGGGTCTGCACCTAAGCCTGTGAACCGATCCATCTTATTTTGTGGAACAGTTGTAGGTTCCACTGTCCGTATGTCACACAAAGCTCCATCTTATGATCCTGCTTGGTCTTCCCACATGTTGTGCCACCCTTGACTTTGGGATGTCAGTCATTATGGAAATCAGGCAGAAGGAAGGAGAAGGATTTATACTTTCTCAGCAAAATTACTTCTGTCTGCTTGCAGGTCTCGATTCGACTGGATGGAGAGAACAAAGCTCTAGAGTACAATGCCATTGGACTCACCAAGGATGCCGTGAGAGTGGTCTTCCGAAATGTTCGAGTTGGGGACCTTTTTGACCGCAACTGGCACAAAATTGCCCTCAGCATTCAGTCCAAGGCTGTCTCCCTTTATATAGACTGCAGACTGGTGCAGATACTGCCTATTGAAGAGAGAGAAAACATTGACATTCAAGGAAAGACTGTGATTGGCAAACGTTTGTATGATAGTGTCCCCATTGATGTAAGTACTGAGTGTGCTGATGAGAGCTGGGGTAACATTCAGCATTGAGTTTGCAGCACGTGAATGGGGTTGTGGAGGTTATATCGTAACTGACCCTTTTCCTGAAGCAGCATCATGGTGACATTGCCGGTGTTAAACAGCTACCACAGATTGACATCTCATCATGTACAAGACCAACTGTTGTCTTGTATGAGACTTTCAGTATCTCCATAATAGGAATTAAAAATGAGAAAGCCATTTTGCCTTTCTGTGTAGTCTCAGAATGTGCTGTGGTTAAAATCGGGGACAAAATCATCCAGAGATAACATCGCACTGGGTACTTAGGTACAAACATGAAGGTCTTCTGCTGTCTGATCTTGACATGATGAATGTTTCCACTTGTTGTAGGAATAGATGGTGGCGGGGGAAAAAAGAGCTCGTTAACTCAGAAGAGTCATTATATGTTCTCAGTTCTTCAGAAACAATACTTGATATTAATTTTGCTCCAGTTGAACCAAAGTTGACACCAGCAGGTTGGACCCGGTTGTCCAGTAGCAGTGTTAGCTCAATGTATCTTACGCATGATCATTTGCTGTCGTGAGATTTGCCTAATCTTCCTTAGCTGTGTAAAGTGGATGGAATGTGCACGTTGAGTGTGCTAATAGCATTACTCACACAGGGGTAAATGCAACACACCACAAAAGAAAAGCTTCCTTTATGTCTACATGAAATTCTAGGAAAGGCAGAAGCGGCAAGGACATATCTTCTCAGTCAGAAATTTGACAAGGATGTGTGGATTAGCATGTCTCCTTGTTTGTAGGAAAACCTGCACCAAAATTTCTATAGGCATATTCAGAGTCTCATTAGCTCAGCAACCTGTGAGCAAGCTGAGATACTGGTCTATTATTGAGAGAGAGATATTGACTACAGGATCCACAAAATCAGTATGAAGTTAGCCCCATCTGGTTTCTGTTTGTATTTGTCAGCTCTGTTTGTATCCAAGCAAAAGGACATGCAGTCTTTAATAATTCACTCTCTGAGACTATTGCCTCACTTTGTCTTCTAGTTTGATCTTCAGCGGATGGTTATTTACTGTGATTCTCGGCATGCTGAGCTGGAGACCTGCTGTGACATCCCCTCTGGACCAGTAAGCTTTCTTTTGCCATTTATTCATTCTCACATGAACACTCTTCATTGAAACCTATTACATAAATCAGGGAATATATGGCAGTGTGGGGTTGTAATTTTTTTTAAATAATGATGAATGAAAGCTGACTCCATAATTGATAATGTAGTAGCACCAGAAGAGGACTACTGCAAAGGGAGAAGTATGAGGAGTTTGATGTCTCCAAGTTTCTCTTCCATGTCAAACTGTCAGGGGAAACAAAACCCTGAAGTGATGATGGAACAACAGAAAAGCAGCATGAAATATTCAGCATGTTTCCCACTGGCTTTATCTGGGAAGAGCTAACATAGTGCACATTACTGCTTAGTTTCCTGTGCCCAACTCTCATTGGAAACTTTAACCCTCTTTTCATTCTTCTCCCCTCAAACTTGGTTCAGGAGATTCATTGTTCATTTTGCCAATGTTTTTCCTATTGCTTGAGTGACAGTCTTCTGTGGGATTTTGTTCCTCACTAGGGCTCATATAGCTGTGTGTTGTCCAGTAATGCCTATGTGGTTTCTCTAGGGAGTTGAAGAAGCAGCTTTCTAGTATCAAAATCTTTGTCACTGAAGGTTGGATTTGATGATCTAAGAGGCGCTGTGATTTTGTCATAACCTTGGGTGTGTGTTCATAGTGCCAGGTCACGGTCCTGACAGAAGCACCTCCTGTGGAAGTGAGGCCCTCTCTTGGTAGTGAGCAAGTTGGCCATCTCAAGGCTTTCAACTGCTCCTGTCCTGCTGGACCAAAGGTGAGTGTTTGGATGAGTTTGTTTGATTTGAGGCATACTGGATGGGTTTGACACCATGTGAGTAGTGCTGTATTTGTTTGTGAAACGCTGGAGGTAGAAAACACTTCAAGAAAGAGCCATGTGTCATTCAGAGGTGGGATGTCTGTGGAGGTGATTGGAGTCTTCTCAGGTAGTTTCTCTTTACCTAATTCGGAGGTTTTGGTTGTGCTGGTAGTCCTGGTAACAGCATTGAAACCAAAGTGTTTATTTCTATCCAGCTCAGATATTTGCATCATTCTTCAACTAAAAAAGAATAGATTCTGGAGATGAAAATAACCAAACTGAATAGAAATACCATAGCTTTTAAAAGCAGTGTGCTTACGTTTATTGGCTGAGACTTGGACGTCCAAAAAGCCACCATCATTAGTGCAACATAGAGCCTGTTGATTCCTGTGTGTTCTTCCCTAAAACCTGAAAAGATTTTTATTGTCCTCAATTCTTCTGGTTGTCTCAGTTGTTTTGTTATATAATGAAAAAATCAGTCTGACTAAACATGAGTTTTTTATTTTAGGGGGAGAGAGGTCCAATTGGTCATTCGGGTCCTAAAGGACAAAAGGTCAGTAATATGTGCCAGTTCATTTGTTTAATGAAAACAAAACCAACAGAAAACCAGAGTAAGTAGAGAAGTTAAAGACTTTGGGAAATAAAGGTCAATTGGCATGTGGCTAAGTACAGTTAGTTTGGAATCAGCCTGAGGCTACAGGAGACTGGCCATCTTATACCTTTACTTCTTGCATTTGAGCCTCTCTGATGCTGCTTCACACAGTTCTTAAAGTAACTGTATTCCAGAATCTTTTCCAGAGCTCCTAAACTGACACTTTTGCAAGTTAATGTCATTCACTAGGTCACACACAACTCCCATCATACACCACCTGGAAAACCTTGTGCTGTTTCTGTGCTGTGCCTTGCTCAGCAGTACTAGATATCCATAGGTTGGGAAGTAGCCTCCCAGTCTCACTCTACAAGATTTCCTGAGTCTAGAAGAAAGTCTTAAGCCACAATCTGTTATCCTTAGCATGACTGTCTGAGTAATAGTATTAAATACAGGCCACGTTCTTCAGTACTCTTGTTCCTAGGTGACAGGGTAGGAGAGTGGTTGTGTGTCACAGTGCAGCCTCTGTTATCCTGCGTATTGTGGGAGCGTCTTTGATCTGCACGTGTGTGCGTTCAGCATACCCATGTCTTCCTTCTGCGCTGGGGTACAAATAGAGCTGTGAGACAATTGACTTAGAGGGACCACTTGTACTGAAAGAAAACAAAGATGCACCACACCACTGAAGAGCTGCAAGTTGTTGATTTTTCCATTTCACCACCTGTGGAATTGAAAAGGTGCTAGCTTTCAATACGACTTGTTCCCTATTTCCATCTGAATCACTTCAGATTCAGTCACTGAATTTGTACCTGTTTGGGGAACAAACAAATTACATCCCACCAAAAGTTACTGAGTTGTTACGAAACACTGTGGAAGGAGGGGAAAGGAGATATCTCTGGCTTTTGAAAGATCAGACATCCTCAGCAATGTGTTTTTGAGAAGGCTTGGCTTGCTGTCTGCAGGGAGAAGTTTGAATGGTGAGATGTGTTTTGGAGTGTGTTTTCTGCTGGCATGAGAGAACATGGATGCATCAATGCTCAGATGTGCCTGACTGAAACTGCAGGAAAAGTTTCCTTATGCCTCCATGCATCTATAAATAGGAACTTTCTGTGACAACTTAAATAATGATGGGTGTTTTTGAAGAATGGCAGAGCCATGACTGTTGTGAGGAGGTTGCAGAAGGACTGTGATGACAATAATAATAAAAGTGTCCTGCAGCAACATCCCGCTGTCTTTCATCTCTTTGACAAGGTCTATGTGCTGGTGAGGATGTCTGTACTATGAAACATGGCATGCTGCTGGGATACAGGAGATGCGAGGTGAATACTAAACAGTGTATATCCTGCTCTGTGTGCAGAGACTGAGAGCACCCTTGTCCTCTCTGTGCAGCAGCGCTGAGCTACCCATGCTGGAATGCTGGCCATGGGGAAGAAAGGGATTGCTGTTTGCAGCTTCCCAATATTATCACCTGGCACTTTATTAAGGAAAGACTAAGAGAGTAGGTGTCAGGAGCATTGAGCCAGGCTATCATATAATGATAGGACGAGGGGCAATGGGTGTAAGCAGGAACATAGGAGGTTCCATGTAAATATGAGAAGGAACTTCTTCACAGTGAGGGTGACAGAGCACTGGAACAGGCTGCCCAGGGAGGTTGTGGGGTCTGCGTCTCTGGAGACATTTAAGACCTGCCTGGGTGTGTTCCTGTTCAACTTGATCTAGCTGATCCTGCTGTGGCAGGGGGATTGGACTAGATGGTCTTTTGAGGTCCCTTCCAATCCCTATTGTTCTATGATTCTATGAAAGACTGAGACACCCCCAAAAACATTAGTGGCTTCTGCTATAGGAGGTTGTAAGGGTTCATAATATATGCTAGGATTGTTCAGCTAGACTCCTCATTTCTAAGGTGTAATCTTCCCTAGGGTATCGTGCTCTAGCAGCAAGGCTGGACTAGATGATCCCCAGAGGTCCCTTCCAAGCCCTACCATTCATAAATCAAGATTTATGATTCTGCGAACAGTTGTGTTTTAAAGCCGTGGTGTTGTCTAATGAGGAGGGCTGGAAAAACAGCAATGTCTGGACTCTGGAGTCAAAATGAATAATTTTCTCTATAGAAATCATTACTACTGAGCATCTCTTATCTGGGATTAATTGTAAAGCTGAAATCTACCCCTAAGTAACTGGGCACAGTGGAGGTTTAGGTAGGCTGCAGGGATGTAAGCATTATCCACAATTATAATCTCTCTGGGAGAGACTATATGGTCCTGTAAGAACCCAAGAAACGATCTGGTTCAGCTGTTATCAGAAAAAGAGCTGGTGGGAGTTTGAAAGTCAGGTAAGTAAACTGAAAGTGGTTTTTCTCTGTCTGTCTTGAAGACACAGAAACTGGTGTTCAGGTTCCGCTGTTGTGAGCGGGATCCCGTAGCATATCCCTTCTTTTAGGAGAGGAGGTTTGACAGGCATTTCTTACCACACTGTGTGACCAGTGGAAAAATTCAAAGTGCATCACCAGTGTAGGAAGATAATGAGTTTCTGTCCCTCTCTAACTTAATTCTCCAAAGTCAAGGCAAACAGCAGCGATTGCAGTTATTAGAAGAAATGTAAAACTCCCTTGGAGATGAACTCCTCTGCCTCAGTCACCTGTGCTGCCAGACTGAAGCTAATCTGTGCAGACACAGTGTGCTTGCTTTGGAGGGAGATAGAATAAACGATGATATTGGGGAAGAGAGAAGCACAAAATAGCTTCAGAAGAACTAGTTAACATGCCTGAAGCAGTGTCCTATGGATGAATTTTAGATGCTAACAGCCCAGTCTGATTAGTTTTCCTTCCCTACTCACTCTGCATGCTGTATTGTTTCCAGACAGCCAGGCTGGCTGGTTGGTGTCCTGGTTGGATGATGAACAAGCTTCTCCTCTCTCGCAGTGTTACTGTGGATCCCANAAGCGACCCCGGCCGCAACTTGCCGCGGGTGCGAGGTCCCGCCACGTCGCAGCTTCACCGCCGCCACACCGGAGAAGCGACTGCTCGCCGCCGCACCACACTCGGACGGGAGAAGCAAGACTGGTGCAGATTTGCCATCACGACCCCCCACCATGGACAGCCTTCAGCATTGGTGAGCTGGGCTACTCCTCTTCCCCTTGGAGCTGAGACAGGAGAGGGA
>VXBP01007102.1:461-140866 GCA_013400115.1 Rhinopomastus cyanomelas | reverse complement strand
GGTTTGGGGGAGAGCTCCTTCGTGCTTAGCTGAAGAAAGCAGGAGGACTGGAGAATCCTCAAACCTTGGATGTGAAAGACAGAGACTGGGTATTTTGAAAACGCATGCAGCTGCAGAGAGGGATGCAGGTGTGGGCGCTGATCAGTCAGGCCATCCTGGACTGACATGATCTCTTTCCCAGGTCTCTAAACTGGAAGAAGATCCAAGGCCCAAACTATAGTGATCTCCCATTATATTTTCCTCAGGTTGTGTGATGGCATTTATGACACAGTTTCTAGTTTGTGTGCACCGACTTGCGTAACCTTTTCTCCCACTCTGTGTTTAGTTATAGTGTTAATAAACCTTTCTGGAGTTTCCCTAAGCCATCCGTTGTCTGACAGATTTTATCCGAGATGTCATCGAGACCTCACTGCTTTGCTTTCCTTTCTTTTATCTTGAATTGTGGTCCTGAACCCACCACACCAGTTTATAGAAAATAATTTCTCCAAGAGAATTGATTTAGTCCACATCATAGAAATGACATGCCTTTGGAAAGTTTGTGAAGGTCAGTGTATTAACCATGCTCTAGCCAATGCTTTTCCTACAAACTAGAAAGGAACATAGGTGTACTTTAAGTGACTTAAAAGAGATGCTTATACAAAAACTTCTGAGAATTTTGCTACAGCCTACTTCCTGCTCCAGGCAGGAGCAAGGTAGAGGTGTGTGGTTAGAGCTCTCTGCATTCCAGCAGGTCTTGGTGCAACACTGCATGTAGCCTCAAACTAGCCTTGGTAAAGGGCATATCCTCAGCTGGTCCTTTGTCAAGGTTTGTGTCTGCAGAACAGTATGGTAGTGACTTTCAGGTATTTTTTCTGCACTCGTTGGTTTTGGCACCGCTTTTAGTTCTCTATCTGGTGAATATGTATGAAATTACGCATTTTCTTTGATTCTTTGTCCCTTCCAACCCTGTCCGTTTTAGGAGACAAGTTAGGAAAAAAATTTGCATGAGTTTTGATTGACCTTCTTTCTCTTTTCTTCTCTATGTATTCGCTTCACCAGTTTTCATTCCCCTACACATCGTAATTTGTACATTTTCAGCTGTGATTTTTATTGTGTTTTATTGTGTGGAATTAGCTGATCATGAAAATTTAGTGTGAATGATCTCAATAGTTTTTATTTTTACAAAAATAGCTCTAAAATCTTGATGGAAAAAGCAAACCAGTTAATCCCGTATTTTCGGTGCCTCAGGTCTTGGGCAAAGCAGTTTTCTGAGTCCTTCCTGGCTTAATAGAAAATAAGGACTTTTGAAATACCTCACAGAAGAAAGTTCTTTGTCTTGCAAGTGCACTCTGAAGGCTTTTATCAGTATTTTCATATGAAAAGTAGAATATAAAAACCAGTCTGAGAACATGAGCATTCACATCGGTGTATGTGCAATGATGGACACCGAGTCCTTAATGGCAGGAGCTGAAGTCTTTGCCACAGAGACCTGTGGGACCACAGAAGTGTCGACAGTCTCAGTGAAGCTCTTGTTGCATTCTTTCACAAAAAATTGAAGCGATAGATAGGTGACCACAAGATAGAAACTAATATGTGTCACAGATTAGTCCAACAGGAAGCTCTAAGAAGAAATCTCATTGATTGTTTCTCTGCCTGTCAAGAAGTAATGAATTAACTCTGTATTATTTACACACTCTCTTTTTTTCAAGGGAGAAAGCGGCTTCCCGGGGCTTCCTGGACTCAGAGGAGAAAAAGGAGAGTCAGTAAGTAGGAAATACCAGAATAATCTTATTTGAGGAGTTGGGAATGCAAGTAGTTTTTTATTCTCTTTTGTGGTGAGAACTTGCTCATGGTGGCATTGTCTCTTTTGATAATGATCCCTTTGCTGGGCCTTAGTTTCAAGGAGCAGCTATCTTTCGTGCACCTCCTGTCATTTCCTGGAGTGGGGGAGAGGGATGCCTTTATCCCTGAATACAGCTGATAAATGACTTAGTATTGGTCTTCTAATTAAAATATGTAACTTGGTTGTACTTAATTATAGCACAGCTGCACATCCAAAGGAGACAGTGAGGTGACTGAACACAAAGAAAATGCAAATCTGTCTCAGTTCCTTTGCATTCAGATGACCAAGACACAGCTTTTCCCAGCTGAAATTAGTGCAAATGCCAGACTGGGGTTTTAGGCAAGAAAATCTTTAACCCATGTAAAATTCCATCTGATAAGGGTTGTTGGAATCTTTGATTTTGGAAATGTAATATCGTACTCTGCCCTGAATAGAAAACAAGATATTTTCTTGGCTGCAATAGGAGAATTTGGGATAGTATTTGTCTATCTAATTGTCACTGAATATTACTTCCCCTGTAGTAGCTCTCTTGTGACTTGCATGCGTAGGTATATATAGATATATAGATGATAAAGATATCTTATGTACGTAACACAGAAGAACTTGAAATAACTATCTGTAGTGGTGTTTGACATCCTTGCTTTCAAGTGTAATTTTTTCCTCTCTTCTTTCATTCCCAGGGCAGAGCCTATGGCAGAGGCGAGAAAGGAGAAAAGGTAAGATCTAATCCTTCTCTGGACTGATTAAATGAGACTTGCTTGCAGTTCCCTTCCATAGCTCAGTGGATGCTCTTGGAGTGCACAGGATTCAAGAGATGTGCTACTGTTAGATCTTTCTGAGGAACTTTTGCTTTGTGATATGTCTTCTACAGAAAAGCTGTTGAGTATTCATTGGCTTTGCTCTTTGTGTTCTTTGGGCTTCCTTTCTATTTTCAATAGGATTAAATTGTGGTCATGAAGAGAATGCCCGTTTCTTTTCATTGAGTATTTTCTTTAGTAACCTGACAGACAAAAGCCAGAGCATTTTCTTACTGTATGTATTAGGCAGGACAGCATATTAAGACCTTGAGGTTAAAGCTAAGAATATTCATAGAACCATAGAATCATTAGGGATTGGAAGGGACCGCGAAAGATCATCCACTCTAATCCCCTTGACACAGCAGGATCACCTAGACCGAGTCACACAGGAACATGTCCAGGCAGGTTTTTAACATCTCCAGAGAAGGAGTCTCCATAACCTCCCTGGGCAGCCTGTTCCAGTGCTCTGTCACCCTCACTGGGAAGAAGTTCCTTCTCATATTGATGTGGAACCTCCTATGTTCCAGCTTACAACCATTGCCCCTCGTCCTATCACTAGATGACATTGAGAAGAGCCTGGCGCCATCCTCGTGACACCCACCCTTCACATATTTGTAGACATTCATGAGGTCACCCCTCAGTCTCCTTGCTAGGTTAAGTGTCTTGGGAAGTGCATTCAACGGTGATCGACAATGGGTAACAAGCAGCATGACTGGATTAATTTGCATTTCAAATTATGTTGTTTTCCAGGCAAGTCTGTCCGCAAACTTTCCGTTTCTTACAGGAAAATGAGGCTGCAGACCTAGACTGCAGAGGAGAAGTAGCTCCATATCACACCTAGCTCTGAGTATTTTCTTTATCACCAAAATGAGATTTCAAGTTGTGGGGAACAATAGAAAAAGATTGACAGGAAGGCCTAGGAGATAGGTGGATATGTTAAGGAACAAGTCATAGTTCATACTGAAAGTGAGAAAAAGAATCTGTGGAGCTGTTTTCCATGGGGTTTGCAGCTACCTGATTGCTCAGGGAATTTAAAATGCTATAGGATTTGTGGTCTGAAAGGAAGAATACTGCAATAGTGAGAACATAGCATTTATGGCCATTGCATCTTCTCATTTGTTCTTTCTGTGATTATGACATATTGATTGTATACAGTGGTAATGCATCATGTGAAATTACAAACTAAATGAGGGTTGCTAATGGCAGGAAATATTATCGAGCCAGGCTAGAGGCATGTGGGCTATAAAGTGCGCATTTCTGCATCCATCTTCCTGCAGTCCGCCCACGGACACTCGCTGTTTAGCCTTTGAAAGTCAAGATTCAGCCTTTGGAAACCAGCTCCTGCTTGGCAGGTGTGGAGAGTCAGCAGTCTTGTGGGAAACATGATGTTTACAATATGAGTTGTGCTGCAGTTGAAGCCAGTTCTTGTTTTCTTATGTTTTGATCTCAGCAGAAAAGTGTGCAAAACATCGCTCCGTCTGTGTTATTGGCATGCCTAGAAAAAATAGGTCTGCAGGTCTGGATTGAAGGGTATGAAATGAAAAGACCACACAGTATCTGCTGAACTTTATTGACTGGGATAGCCAAACACCGACTGGCCCACATGAATGTGCAGGCACAGAGACCTCTGAGTTTATGGCCAGTTCCTTATGTTTATGTGGTACTCCTACAGCATGTTCTCACCTGTGGAGGAAGCGTATTTGGTATCCGGTGTGTTTGAGCTCCATGTCTGCCCAGTGGCTGAGTGTCAGTACTGTTGCTGATGTATCAGCTGTACATGGCTTGATTAAAAAGAAGCCAGTAGATATAGAATCACAGAATATCTCAATTTGGATAGAACCCATAAGGATCACCAAGTCCACCTCCCTGCTCCTCACAGGTCTACCTACAACTAAACCACATGACTAAATGCATTGTCCCAGATGCTCCTTGAACTCTCACAGGCTTGGTTTTGTGACCTTGGGCAGTCTGTTCCAGTGACAGTCACTCTTTCAAAGAAGAACCTTTTCTTACTGTCCAATCTGAATTTCACCTGATGAAGCTTCATTCCATTTCCTTGTGGCCTATCGCTGGCTGTCAGGGAAAGATCAGCAACTCTTCCTCCTCTGCCCTCCTTGAGGAAGTGTAAACTGTGATGATGTCACTCCTCACCCTTCTCTTCTCCAAGCTGAACAAGCCAAGTCACCTCAGCCACTCCTGGGCTACACTCTTGAGACCTTCCAGCATCTTGGTTGCCTTCTTCTAGGCACACTGGTACTTTGTCTCTCTTCTATCCAGGCATCCAGAACTGCACACAGGATTTGAGGTGAGGCTGCACCTGCGTAGGGTGGGACAATTTCTTCCCTCAACTAGCTGGCAGTTTTCCACTAGATCTATGGCCCTTCCAAACTCTCACTTCTCCTTCCAGGCAGCTGCTCTCCAGCCTCTTGCCCCACAGTTATGTGGGTTATGTGTAACCACGATTACCCTGTCCCAGGTGGAGAATGCTGCACTCAATCTTGTTAACTTTTGTATGGCTGGCAATTGCCCAGCTCTCTAGTGGCTGAGGGAGCTGGGGCTATTTAGTCTGAAAGAGAATGAGCCTATGATTCTAGTTTTCATCTATACTCCTGAAAAATAGAGGAGAACTTATGAAATTAAACCCCTCACAGACAGAATACCTGGAAGGAGAAATTTGATATGGCTCCAGTGTGCTACAGTGGCTGCCTGGCTGTGAACCCTTGTTTTCACTCTGGCTGTGCCAGTTTTACATTTCTCTGGTTTTTATGGGTATAGCCTACTGCTGGGAGACTGGATCAGAGATGCTGGACTTCAGACACCTGCAGTCTGAGCAGTTACTGTGCATGGGCTGTGAGATCCTCTAAAAGGACAAGGTTCTCATCTCAAGTTTTGATAGAATGATGTTACCTGACCTATGAAAAGACTGAGATAAGATTAAATTCCTCCTCTTGTGGTGGCACTGCTTTCCAGCTGTGCTAGTGCCAAACACCTGCCAGATCATTGCCAAGTATTGTGTATCAGGCAGTTTTGTGATTCTGTGTGATTCTGTGATTCGTTAGAGAGCAAATCCTGTGCTTTTCCAGGAGGAGAGCAGAGGCACTGGCTTGGCTTCTCCAGGTCATTAGCTCTGTACATCCCTAAGCTAAAGCCCCAGAGATGCCTGCATTAGAATACGTAACATGCCAAGCACGTCATTAGTGGTAAAGCAAAAGATAGCAGCAGCCTTTGCTAAAAACCTAATCCATGTTGATGTGAGGTCTTGTGTGACTTTGAAAACCAGGAAATTCACTGTGATGGCTCGAGCAGCTCAGTGTGTTCTGCCAGGCCAAAAAATCTCAGCCTGACAGGGATGTTTTTTATGTACAGAAACACACCTGTACAGGGCAAGTAATTGTGCTTAGAAATAATTTGAGAAAGAACATAACAAAATGCATCTACAGGTTCTCATGTAAACTGCTCCAAAGTGGATTTCCTAGTTGTGTATGATTCAGCTGCCGCTGATCTGCACTGGATTTTACATTTCCCGTGCTGACCATCACCCTCCAGGTGGCCCGTTACCTTCATGCTTGTGAATCTGTGTCCCCTTAGTGTGTGCTGATTCATGTGTTTTGCACACACTTTTGTTATTGAACAGATTATTGGCAAACATCTGATTCTATAACATGGTCACCATGAAAGGCAATGTTTTATTTGCATTTGAGGTCATTCAAATGGGTTTTTGCTAGACTAGGTCCTGCAAGGGTTGTCACTGAAGTCTCCAAACCTCTGTTGATCCAAGAGTGGTGCAGGAGAGGAGGAGGAAGGGCAGAAGGAACAGCTGTCGAGCACTTTTAAGGATGATTCAAGCAAGACAGGGTGCTTCTTGATCAAAGTCAGGGAAATCAAGTTTGACAAGGGAGGTTCTGTGAGTATGAAATCTGCATTCCTGGGGCACAGCCATCCACGTCATAGGATCATAGGCTGTTAGGGGTTGGAAGGGACCCAAAGAGATCATCGAGACTGCCTTTCTAACACCTCTGTCCAAATTGTAACGTACAGGTTTCCAGAAACTGACACTCTTGTCTTGCAAAGCCCCAGTGCTCAGACCCTCGAGCATCCTAAAGGCCAACGGTTGTGAGAAAGCTGAGCAGGTGGGAGGGTGCTTGGAAAAGCGATGACTTTGGAGAGTATGTAATGAGAAATGTGTCAAACTGAGTGGTTTGGAGATACCAGTAGGAAATTCTTTTTCAATGTTTCTTCTGTTGTAAAATCTAAGGGGAGGCAAATCAAACTGGTTACTGGCAAGCTTGAAATGAAAGTGCTTTTCACATGCTAGGTATGGGAGCTCCTCTTTGCAGTCAGCTCTGGAGGTTACAGTTTTGTCTGTTTGAGGAAGTGCATGAGAGTTAATTAAAAAGAGGCATCTGTAAACATCTAGTCAGTACAAAGACATTGCCTCTGCTTCAGGATGTAAGCAAGTCTCTGCAACCTGTGATAGCAGGACAGGAGGCTGAAGAAGTCTTCAATAAGGCTTCTGCTGTAGATGGACCAGGAGCTGGACCTTTAGCCTGATGGCTAGCCCTCACTGGGCAGCCTGTTCCAAGGCCTTCACACTCTTACTGTTAAGGTTTTCCTAATATTCAGTCTGAACCTTGCCTGGCACAACTTGACCCCTATCGTCCTATTGCTAGTGACTAGGGAGAAGAGGCCAACACTTGCCCCACTACACCTGCCCTGAGTAGTTGTACAGAGCAATGAGGTCTCCCCTCAGCTGCCTCTTTTCCAGGCTGAACCATGCAGCAATGAATATGAGAAAAAGCTTTGGTAGATCAAGTCTATAGTCTCCTAACAATGTTTTTTCATGGTAATGGCTTACTGATTAAAATGCAGAAGTATTATTACACAATTTCTAATGAGGAAAAAACCCACTCTGAAGTGGCTTGGCTTATTAGAGATGCAGGGACTGCAAGACCAAGCATAGAAAAGAAAAGTGGGCAGATAGTTAAGGCTCTGGGCTAGGCTGCAGGAGATCGAGAAACTTGGCTTCAACAGATTTGCTGACCTTGGGCAAAGCAGCTAGTCTTTGTTCCTGCAAAATGAAGCTGGAGAACCACTTTCCCTTCAGGCTTTGTATCTCTTCTTGCCTGCTAGATCTTTCAAACAAAGGCTTTGATTCCCTTTTCCTCACTTGTCTTCCAAGTTGGAGTTATTGACATTTTTAGGGCTTCTGGAAAAGCTGTGGAAATCCACCCTGTCAGACGCAGTCTATCTGCACACAGCCCTCCCTGTGCATTCTCTGTGCCCTGAGGCAACTGAATATAAGAATGGTCTGACTGAAAGCCATATAACTCTGTTTTAATGGCTTTTGATTTTACCAAACACTCACAAGTGCAGTGCCTCTGGCTTGGGACTGGCTAGCATCCAGTAACTTGGGGCATGAGAACTTGAGTTCAGTTCTGTCTGCAGAAGATGCTCACGGCTGGCTTGATGGCAAAGGAGAGCTTTTGCTTGGGCATTTGTAGAGGAAACCATTCGGGGATTAAAAGGGCTGTGTGTGACTTGGTTGGTGGTGAGTTCAGGCTGGAAGTGGTATTTTAGACACACAGAGCTCTAATAATGTTTGAGAGTCAGGCCTCAGTGTCAATGCAGCAAGGACTCTGAAGATCATCAAGTCCAAACCCCCTGCCAGAGAGCAAAGATCCCTTCCAACTCTTAACTTTGTGATTCTGTGGACAGCTGTGTCCCAAGGGAGGTGGAGCTGGGACCAATACCATTGCTGGCAGGGCAGGAACCTCAACAGCCAGGGCTTGTCCTCTAGCACCCCAGCAAGGATGGTCCAGCCGAGTCCAGATCAGACTGGTCCATGGCTGATGAAGGCAGAAAAGTGATTCTGCACGTCAGGGTTAGCAGGGTGCCTGGCCAGGCTGCTGCAGTGTAGATCAAGCAAGGGCCAAAGGCCAAAGCTTAAAAACACCGTCAGTGCAAAGGAAGGGGAACAACCATCTGGACTTCTAGCAGCATGGTGAGCTCTCTGAGCACCTGTGTGATATGGAGTCTAAGCTCACATGAACAAAGAATCTGTCCTTATTTCTACAACTTCTTCAAGTGATGATGTGTGTGGCCTTTTTACTGCTGAAATGTTGAGCCTGCTGCGGGGAGGGTGCTCCAGTGAGGTTACAGGACTTGCTTAATCTGCTGTGGTGTTCCTACCTTGTCAGTAAGTCACAAAACTGGGATTAAGTGCCACACGTTTTACTCTGAGACTCCAAGGAAGCAGCAGGAGCCTTTGTGCATCAGCATCCCTGTTTGCAGGAATTGCTGTTTCAGGCAGCACATCTTGATGGTAACAAGATGGGAAAACATCTCTAAGTTTAGAGATACAATTGACCTGGAAATTTGAAAACAAAAGAAAACCAAACCCCAACTGCCCAGTAACTGGTGCTCCTTGGAAACGCTGGCTGTGGGAACATTACCTCCTCAGGGTTTGGCTCTTAATGCTCAGATCTTCTTACTTTATTGCAGAATAAAAAAATAATGTGAGCATAGCTCAAACTGACCTGGTAATGAAAAGTGAAAGTGCAATATCTGCAGCTTTACTTTCTTATTATTTTTTGTGCTGGGAGCCATCTCTCTCAGGGATTGTTCTTGGCTGCTGGCTTCATCTGGTTAAGGTCACTCAGCACTTAACCTCTCAATCCAGCAGTTAAACATCTGTGTAATAAACCTCATCTACTTTATAAGCTGTCTGCTGGCTCACCAGGGTCATTCACATCCGTGACTTCCTTTCCCAATCTTCTGATTAAAAGGTGAGGTGTGTCAATGTTGGTGTCTGCCTTAGTAATCCAAGTGTGGGGTGTGCGCCAGCAGTTTGAGTCCACACACTGAGTGTTTTCGAGTCCTCTTAGCTGTTGTTAGAATGCATTTTGCACAGCTAAATAACCATGGTTTCACTGAGCTCTTTCCCTTAATAATAGTTAGAAGGGTTTAGATAAATTCAGTGGTTTTCTGTGACCCGGAATAGCAGCTGCAGCTCAAAGCCAGATCACATACTAATTGTGCATAGAGACAGCTTAACTCTCAAAAGTGCAAGAATACTAGTAACTTGGGGTATTTTCCTTCCATACACTTAGAAAATCTGCTTTTCTTTTTGGCCTTAGTCGCTGGCTGGCACATTGCTGGTATGTAATGACATCTACTGGCAGACAGAAAGTGTGCAGAGTCTCCAGTACTGTTTAGAAGATTTCTTTGCCCAGATGCACTGGCAGTATGGAAAAGGAAGCACATGAGAAAGATTTGCCAGCTTTGTGCCTCTTTTGATGGAAGGGATGGGAGGCAGGGGGAAAGATACAGATTGCCGTGATTCTATTGTTGGTAAATGTTGTTCAAATGTGGGATGCTCCTGTGAGCAATATTGCAGTGGATAGGTATGGATTAGCTGCCTGTTAGCTGGAAAATAAAACAGCTTTTCTAGCAGAGTGGAGTGTACACCCATACGTTCTTAATTGGATCTTGTAGCCTAACGAATCACAGAGCTGAAGTATTACATGAAGCAAGTTGCTATCACCAGTCTATCAAAGGCATCCTAAGTGTTCCCTGCCTCTCTCTCTGCTACACATTCCCTAGCCAAGCAGCCAGATTTCCCCCTTTCCATTGATTGAAGCTGTTGCCAGGCTGAGTTTCCTTGTTCGTGACTGAGAAGGTGCAGTTGCCTTGTTCATGGGCTCTCTGAAGGTGTAGGTGAAGGCAAGTGAGACCATGGCAGCACTGTGTTTCAGGCTGTTCTCACCCAGGTACAACCCTGGGCAGCTTTAATTTTCTCTTTTATGTCTCTCACCCTTTTTCTTAGTACTACCTAGAGATTTTATGTCTCACAAAGTGCACAAGGTCTGTGGTTTCTAGGTTTGACATATAAATGGTGATTTGTGTCCCAGACCCTGCTAGATAATGAACATACATGTAGTAGCAAGTGCCAGAAGAGAAGAAACATGGCATTTTTTTCATAGCAAATGTTGATTTTCCTGGTGAAATGTTGCATGGACCATGAGTGAGTGTTATTTCAAGAAAATCTCGTGTCTGGTGTTGTAAGTGCGTTTGGGTTTCTGGAGACTGCTTCTGGCTCGATGTCAATGGCTCCTTAGGAGATCTTGAACTTAGATTTTCCCCTGCTTGCGTCTCAAGCAAAATGAGAAAAACAGTGAGGACTTTTGTAATGCACTCTGAAAAGGAAAAGACCTGAGGAGCAGCATCACTTCATAAACAAATATGTCTGGCTGGACCAAAATAACTTATGATTTTGGCAGGGACTTCACTAAGCAGCTTTAGGTACAACTGGCAGTTAACAAAGGTAGATCAGTGCAGTTGTGAGTGGTGACAGGAGTTCAGGTAGGATTTCCAGTTTGAGCATGACATTGAAAGGGAAACATTTCTCATTGCTGAAGTGCTGAGAACTGAGGCTGACACATGGATGATTCCTTTTTCCTGTGAGAGACCACAAGTACCCAGATTCTCGTGGGGGAGTATGGAGAAAAAAAACTCCCCTGGCTTGCTTTCCCAGAGGCAGGCAGTCTTGAGAGAGAGAATCTGGATTGGGTGCCAACAGATATCTGCTTCAGAGGGGAAGTTGTTGAAGCAGTATCACAATATAAAAGGGAGGCTCCTTGCAGAGACCTTCTGGGGAGATAGAGTTCTGCTGTCTCTGTAGGACCCTCCTTCTCCTCCTCTGCAGACAGGCTGCAGCAGACAGTGGACCTAACTTGGCTAATGTCTTGGACTGTGAGTTTAATGGATATTTTCTGTGATAGATTCAGGTGGGCTTTCCTTTTGTTACAGACTTTCTCGGTACCTCTGGGTTTTCTGTCGGGGTATTTTTGGTCAGAGGTATTCTCCTTTGTTTCAATGGTGATAAGTTATGTAACCTTATCCTTACACTATACAAAAACAGACAACAAAACTGTGCTTTCTGCTCATGGCAGTGCTAATTGGGCTAGATTACAGATTTGTCAAAACAATTGCAGAGAGGAAAGATCAAAGTCCCATGGGCTAAGGCTCTGGAAGGGAGGGGAGCGCAGGAAAGTTGGCTGATTTTTAAAGACCACTTCCTCCAGGCTCAAGCTAGGTGCATTCCCCTGAATAAAAAATCAGGCAGACGTGCTAGGAGACCTGCATGGTTGAATAAGGAGCTCCTGAAGGTAATCTCAGGCAAGAGGGAATCTTACAACTCATGGAAGAAGGGATTGGTCACTTGGGAGAACTATAGGGAAGTAGTCAGGGATTGTAGGAAAGCAACAAGGAAGGCCAAGGCCCTTTTGGAACTGAAGCTGGCAAGGGAGGTAAAACAGAACAAGAAAGGCTTCTACAAATACATCAGTAGAAAGAGGAAGAACAAGGAAGGTGCAGGGGCACTACTGAGCGAGGAGGCAGCCTTGATAACTGAGGATGCAGAGAAGGCAGAGTTGCTGAATGCCTTCTTTGCTTCGGTCTTTACATCTAAGGCCGAACTCTCCTATGTCCCCCAGAACTTGGATGAAGGAGAGGAAGCCTGGAGGAGGGAGTGCTCCCCACTGGTCAGCGTGGACTGGGTTAGGGATCAGCTATGCAAATTGAACATTAACAAGTCCATGGGCCCTGATGAGATGCACCCAAGGGTGCTGAGAGAGCTGGCTGATATTATTGCCCTCCCGCTATCTATCATCTTTGCCAAATCGTGGCAGACAGGAGAGGTGCCTGAGGACTGGAGGAGAGCCAATGTCACTCCAGTCTTCAAGAAGGGCAAGAAAGAAGTTCCAGGAAACTATAGACCAGTCAGCCTCACCTCCATCCCTGGAAAAATGATGGAGCGGCTCCTGCTGGAGGGCATCTCAAGGCACTTGGAAGAGAAGAAGGTTATCAGGAGTAGTCAGCACGGCTTTATGAAGGGGAAGTCCTGCTTGACTAACCTGATAGCATTCTATAATGCAATAACTGAATGGTTAGATTCAGGGAAACCAGTGGATGTGGTCTACCTTGACCTTAGCAAGGCCTTTGACACTGTCTCCCATGAAATTTTAGTGAGCAAGCTGAGGAGGTGTGGGATGGAAGAGCAGACAGTGAGGTGGGTTAGGAACTGGTTGCAGGATAGAGTTCAGAGGGTGGTGATCAATGGTGCCAGGTCCAGCTGGAGAGCTGTGACTAGTGGTGTCCCTCAGGGATCGGTGCTGGGACCGGTCTTGTTCAACATCTTCATCAATGACATTGATGAGGGCACAGAGTGTCTGCTCAGCAAGTTTGCCGACGACACCAAGCTGGGAGGCTTGGCTGATACGGCTGAGGGCTGTGCTGCCATCCAGAGAGACCTGGACAGACTGGAGGGCTGGGCACAGAGAAACCAGATGAGGTTCAACAGGGACAAGTGCAGAGTCCTGCATCTGGGGAGGAATAACAAACTCCACCAGTACAGGCTGGGAGGTGATCTACTGGAAAGCAGTCCTGTGGAGAGGGACCTGGGGGTCCTGGTGGACAACAGGTTAACCATGGCACAGCAATGTGCCCTGGTGGCCAAGAAGGCCAATGGGATCCTGGGGTGTATTAGGAGGAGTGTGTCCAGCAGATCGAGGGAAGTTCTTCTCCCCCTCTACTCTGCCCTGGTGAGGCCTCATCTTGAGGACTGTGTTCAGTTTTGGGCCCCCCGGTTTAAGAGGGACAAGGATCTACTGGAGAGGGTCCAGCGGAGGGCTACGAGGATGATTAGGGGACAGGAGGGCAAGGCTTATGAAGAGAGGCTGAGGGACTTGGGGCTTTTTAGTCTGGAGAAGAGAAGACTTAGGGGAGATTTGATCAATGTTTATAAGTATCTGAAGGCTGGCCAGGAGGGGGGGGACAGGCTCTTTTCACTTGCTCCCTGTGACAGGACAAGGAGCAATGGGTGTAAGTTGCAGCAGAGGAGGTTCCGCCTCAACACAAGGGGGAACTTCTTTGCTGTGAGGGTCACGGAGCACTGGAACAGACTCCCCAGGGGGGTGGTGGACTCTCCTTCTCTGGGGACTTTCAAGGCCCCCTGGATGTGTTCCTCTGTGATCTGTGTTAGATAGTTTTCTCCTGCTGAGGCAGGGGGGTTGGACTCGATGATCTCTTGGGTCCCTTCCAACCCCTAACATCCTATGATCCTATGATCAGTGGATTTGCAGAGGTTGAAAGGAATGGGCTCTGCAGGGAGGGGAGAAATGAAGGATCAGGTGATGTGCTTCATTTTGAGGAAAAGCTTTCTATGTAGCTCAGTGAGATGCCAGGATAAACACTGTGGGGCAAATACGGAATATAAGTAGCAGCAGATGCTTCAGAGCATATCAGTACTGGAGATTGGAGTGCTCTGACACAGTGCTGCTCTGCCCTGATGTGCTCTTGAAGAGAGGTATGTGGAGATCTGAAGCATCAGGAAATTCCCAGAAGCAGGGCAAATGGAATTAATTTTTTTTAACAGCAAAATATCAACTAGTACATGAAAATCATCTGCAAGACCATTACTGTTTTCTGTGTGCTGTTTATAGACATAAGAACATAGATTAACCACTGTCATGATACATGACTGGGTCAAGACAAGGAACTTTTCTGAGCAGACCTTTTATGGTTCTCACATTTCAAAGTATCTGACAAATGTATCTTTAATGGAGGACTCTTTTACCCCAAACCTACAAACAAGAATACATGGAATTTTAGGAACTACTAATTCTGCTTCTGGGAATCCAAGTTATTTTATTCCAATTTATTTCTCATGTTATTCCTGTCTGTAATGGGATTTTGGTACCAACTGATTCCAGCAAGCTTCTACCTCCTGTTCAGCATGTTCAATCATAAAGAGGTCTGCAAACCACCTCACGGTTTCTTAGTTTGAATATTTCAGTGATTGATCGAGCAACTCTTCTCACTCTTGAACAGAAATATTTGAAATAAAACAGCTCCCCTACCAGGTTTCTTCAGAGGAAAGCATCTGTTTGCATTCCTGAAAAGTGATGCACCTGCTCTCCTCTAAAGAATGATGACAAGTATCATATGATGAAGGGTTAGAGGGACCTTTTCCGATCTCGTGGTAGGATCCACAATGTTCATTACAAGGTTCAAGGATTCAGAGACTTTGAAAAAGAAGGCCTACTGAATTTCACCTAGGAATTGCCTTCTGAGGAGAAACTAGCTTCTATGCAATACACTGAAAAAACCTCAAGCCTTCACGACGTTGACAGTAAAAACAAATAATACCACAAACTATCATTTAATCTGCATACTGGGCTGGGTTTTCTGATAGACTGCCCAAACCTGTGACTTTACTGACCCGTGTGTCTCATGTCCACGTGACCTTTCTGGCTGTTACATCAAAATATAATACAGAGGCCCAGGAGTTTTTCTTCTTAGATTGAGCTACTGTTAACTCCAAGTTCAGATTAATGTCTTATTTCATGTGGAAGCAGAAGGCAAGGCCAGTTTGGGTGTCAGGCTTGCATCGTTAGGCTAATAGGATCTTGCATCTGTGCATTGGAGAAGGCAGTCATTTGTGCTGCCTGTCTGGTCAGCAGCTTTTGGAAATGAAGCTGGGTGACATACATCCACTCTGGCTCTGCTTCTGGGTTGATCTGCAAATCATCCCTGACTCTTAATGAAACATTCTTCTGTGCCTTCTGCTGTAAAAAGAGACAACCACAACATTTTCAATATCTTTTTCCTAGAAAATACTTATTTTGAATGGCTACTGGCAGCAATACCATGAAATCTTTCATTTTGGCCTCCTCAGGTTGGTATCTCTTGAAGAGAAAAACCTTCACTAGGAAGATCCTTCCAGATCTTGTGGGCTCTTGGAAGTCTTCTCAGAAATTTGAACTTGAAGGCCAGATTCCGCTTGTCCACCTTCACTTACCCCAGTGAAAGCTGTTTAGCTTGTAACCACGGATCAGCTGTAAACTCTGTTCTTCTAGTTTTCTCTTTGCCCCAATGGTTGTGAAGTTAAATGCAGGCCAAAGAGTCAGGAGAGAGAAAGAATAAGGTCATGGTTAGGGCACTGGCCAAGGACACAGGAAATCTAGTCTAAGTTTCTATCTTTCTTCCAGACTCTGTGACCTTCCATATGACTTCTGCTCAGTTCTGCTTCTGACTCATCATGGTACAGTGGCTGTAACCTCCCTCTCCTTTCACAAGGATGCTGTGAAATTAATTAACAGAGGAGAGAGGGGTGTATTCATGGTGGTGACACTGCATAGTTGAGTTTTGCTTCTGTTTACCTTTCGTCTTACTCTCTTTGTTCTGTTTCTCTTCAGCTCTTGCTATTCTGTCCCCTACCTTTGCTATAGATCCCCCAGTTTGTGCAGCTGTCAACGTGCTGAGTGTGTGATTCATGGGGTTCTGCTTGACAGATTCTGAAGGTCTTCCAATAACACCTTTTATTGACATGTTGTGACACTGTTAGATGTTTTTATTTCATTTTAGGGTAAGAAAACTGACAATTCTGTGATAGATGTAGACCCTTTTAGAAGAGTAAATAAATAAAATGTATTGAATTGAACTTAGAGGGATCTGTCTTGTCTCATCCACTTTGTGGACTGAAGGAGAACTCCAGTGATCTACTGGAATTTGACAGAAAAATGAGAATCTAACTGTGTTTTCAACTGATGTTTTTCCACCTTTATTTTCTTGTGTAGTTTGCTCTCATTCCATTAACATGGGCCACAACCCAGAGTCTGAAAGAAAATATGTGATTACAGGCCACAGCTGTTCTTGAATTGGAAGAAATGTTTGTAAACTTGGCAGCTGCTTGAGGGGCTGCAAAGTGGAGGACAGAAAAGCATTTAAGCTTGAGTAGATTGCTTAGAAACTTCACTGAGGGATTATGCCTTTGTGTGCTTCTGATCTCTCTCTAGGATCAGATAACACCAAACGGTTTTGTCTCGGTGCCTCTCCATATACCTGCAGGTCCTTTCCTTCTCCATTTCATATCTTTTTCAGAAAGGTTCTGTTTTGTCAAAAAATGACTACATCCCTATATTAGTTGTTCCTGCTTCAAGGAAGTATCACCTAGCAATGTGCACAAGGTGAACACGTAGGAGAAGGGTTTGGGTTAAAAAAAAAGCCTTCTTGATCTCAGAGGGATCACTAACCTAGAGCTGAAGTGATCTCATCTATCTATGTGAGGTGGTTGTACCAAGAAGGCATCCTTTCTGAAACCCAGAAATGGGATCATTCTGATGTGCACAAACTAATAAAGGAATCTGTAGGCTGTGTCTAGACTTCCCCTGCTTCTTTCCATTCTCAGCGTGTGCTAGGCTGGGACCCAAGGTGAGTGTCTTTATTCTTTGTCATGCCAGTCCTTTGCAGCAGTTAGCTCTGAATTTCTTCATGGTGTGGCTTTTCCTTTTATCCATTGACTCTGGAAAAACCATGTGCCCACATAAGCCCAGCTTTGAAGTACTCTCCTAAGGAGGACAAAAGTAGTGCTTAGGCCTTGCTCTGTTTTATGGTTCTGAACATTCCATTACCAAGTAAATGCAAGTAAATTCAAAATTCTGTCCCTTTCACCAAATTTTGCTTTAGCTTTTTTCTTCTGAGCTTGGCATGGCTCAGAAAATCTTCCTAATTTGCTTGCTGAGTTTATATCAGTTTTCAAGGAATGAAAGATGGGGTTTCCAGAGTGACTTGTCTAGTGCTGAGTCTCCAGAGCTTCAGTATTTTAGGCATTTCTCAAGCCAAGCTGCTGTATTTTTTGATGCTCTCCCTCACACGTACAGCTACCTATGCATTCAAGTTTTTGTCCTCAATGCTATTGAGGAGGGAAGCAATCAGCATAAAACTACCCCGGAAAGCGTAAGCTAAGCCTAAAGGAAGCTGCTTAAGAAATTATGTTGCCCCCCTTAACCAGTTTCTTCTGCCTTTGTTGCTTCTTCCCAGTTCCGTGGAGAGCCTGGTCGTTGTTACCTTCTATTCTGAACCGAATGTTTCTCCAGAAAGAGAAGTTTCTGGAAACTTCTGAAGTTCAGACCTCCATGAGGTATAGGCTGATGTCAGTAGATCAGCAGAAGATGAACAGAGAGGTGTGGTTCATGCCAGGAGCTAATGGTGCTGAAGCTGGGATCACAGCCAGCCTGTGGGCATGGATAGTGCTATTTTTATCCCTCTTAGTGGCACCACCAGGTTTGGCCTCGGTGCAAGGAATGCAATGGGGTTTTCTTCCCCAGGGCTTGATGCCAGCTGCCAGAGCAAACCTCATTTTCCCATGGTACTGCCTGGATCGTTCCAGCCCAGCACTTGCAGAGAGTGTCTTCTTGGCAGCTGGTCCGCTGGCCTGTGCTCTCTGCCTCTGATATTTACACGTTGCTTGCAGTTTTAAATTGAGCTTAGAAGAGTAGTGACTGTCATTTAATATTTATTCACAGAGTGTCCAGCAGAGTGCCACAACCAGGGAATGAGTGAGTCGCTGCTGGAATTCAAGTAAATAATCATAGGCTCACTACTGGAAAGTGAAAAATGGCAGTGGTGCACATGTGTGGCTACTTGTGTTCTGAGTAGCCTCCGTACTCACGGTCTCTGTCAGTACATGAGTTCAGTGCTTGCAGTACCTGCCTGCATACTGTCTCACCTGGTAGCATCTGCTTCCATTGGAGCCATACTGCAAGACAAGTCCTCTGGTTGCCTTAGGTCAGATCGATTCTTGCCAAATCTGGGTCTTTTGACAAATATTTCATCAATGGTGAACTAATGAAGGTGTTTATTCTCTTATTGACCTTGTTGTAAATGTTTGAATATAGGCCTCTGGCAGTGCAACACAGAGGATGAAGCTAAACCCTGGTGTCTGGATTTCTAGTGGTTTAGAAAAAGGCAGGAGGATGCTCATGAGCCTGCAAAGGGGAAAGAACTCGGGAAAATCTGCTGCCTTCCTTTTGACAGTAATTGCTGGAGCTGTAACCTCCCGAGCAAGAATTCCTTGTGGTGATGTTGTTTCTTCTTTCACCAGTTGTCTAATTGCAGCTTTCCCTAGCTTTAGAAAGTGTTTTCCAGGGTAGATGGATTAGTAGAGCCTCCCGATCCTCAAGTGCTGTACAGAGAGGTGAACTCTTCTGTTAACCACTGACCTAACTGGAGAGGTTGAGGGAAAGGAACAGGCACCTTTTGCTTCCATCAGCACTTCCTCAGGTGTGAGCAGCACGCTGAGCACAGTTCCTGGGATCTTACCTGATTAAACTACCTGGTGGGCAAGTGAAAAAAAACAGGTGATTGTTCTGCAATGCAGTTCATTAATTTTGTGGAGTTTTAAAGCAAACAGAAAGTTATTTAGGGAAGCAAATAGCTCTGGCAACAGGACTCCGTTCCAGTTAGCTGCATCCTCAGTGGGGGATTTGGCAACTGCCTGTGAGTGAAGGGCACAAGCTGTTGGTTGCTTTCCCATCCCTGCCTGTCACAGCTACTTTGGCCCTATGCAAGCACAGCAGCCCCAGTGCTTTTCTGCTTCCTGCTCTCCTCTGCCTCTCCCTCCTGTAGGTTATGGAGTTCACTTTGTGAACATGAGCTTTTTGGCATAGGCAACACAATCTCTTCTTGTGCTTTACTGAGGTTCAAACATTTGCTGAACCTACCCTTATTAACCTGACAAGTTTTTCTACTCATCTAGGAATACAGAACAGCTAGGCAGGGTTAATGGGGAGTCAGTGAGAGGAGCAGAAGTAGGAGCTATGCCTGGTGAGGTGCAGTGGTGGTTCCCCCAGGAGTCATTACACCTGTCTGTAGAGTCTGGGTTGTTTCTGTGCATATTTATCCTTGGGAAAGAATTGTTAAAGCTTGGTGGACATAAGATTTCTACTGTAAGAAGCAAAAGTCTGTAGTTTTATTTCCAGTAGAGGGTCAGCCGTGTGTCAGTGTGTCTCATGTGTGACTTGAAGCGCTTCAATTTCTGCATCAGGAGATACAGGTAAAAAAACTGTCTTCAGTGCATTCCCAAAGTCCTTCTTCCCTGCTGAGTGATCCTGGTAGTGGTAACAGATTTTTTTCTCTGGCATGTGTGGTCACCAAGTCATGGAGAGACTCTGTAGAGCCTTTCTGCAAATGCTCATGCAGCCTCTTGGCTGCGACAGCCAACAGATTTTTGCTCTGGGCTCCACATCTTTGTGGGCAGCTGCTTGAGGTCTGTTGAAAGGCACAGTTGAAAGGACAAAATCACACTGCTTTACTTAATTAAAAAAAAATATGAAAGGAAAAGCTTTTTTCTCTTTCTGGGATGCTGTTGGCTTAGGAGGCAAGTTGCTATTTTCATCTGGGAAGAGGAGCCTTATTGTTCAAAGTTTTCAGCACCAAAACGGATAAACTGAACAAATTGGTCAGAATTCACTCTTGACAGTGTTTTGAGTTGGAGACTGGACTTGACCTCGTAAGAGCTCATTCAGCATGAATTGCTCTTATGCAATTATCCTGTGCATCAAATTCATTGAGGATACACATAATTTGTTCTCCTGTGCCAATGAGTTGCTTCTGCATGGGAAAAAAACCTTAAAGGAAAAAAAAGCAAGAGAAGAATCTAATAAACCATATTCCTTTACTTTTTAGACACAAATCATTCTCCTACCTATGCTACACACTTTGGAACAACAGTTCCTTCAAGTTATATTGACCTCTGACAGAAAATGATTTCCTTAAAAATTGCATTTGCTATTCAATGGGTTCTCTGTTTCATTAGGAAGCCATTCAAATACGGTAGATCTGATTTTTACCAGCGACTGCATTGCAAATTCTAGAACTTCATGAAGGCTCAGTTAGCGAGGAATGTGATTATAGCAGTATCTGATGACTTTAACTTCCATTAAAATTACAAAGTACAAATTCTTTCCAGGTACTTTTATTAACCTTTAAGTGACAAGTACACCCATCAATAAATAAGGCTGGATTTTGTCAGAGCGTCTGACATTGACTAGAATCTTGTCTAGGACTACGTCCCTCTAAGTCTGCTGGAGTACTCACAAAGAAAGCAAACACTACAAAGAAAGCAGAATGTGGCAGGATTTGTCCTGAAATGTAGGTAGGTAGCCCAAGGGCACATGCAGGCACCTTATGAATATAGGCATCAACTGCGTAGCACTTCAGTGGGATGCTTCCGTGTTACCAGGCTTTTACAAAAGCAGATGGGGAACAAGCTCTCAGTTGATTACCTCTGCTCTGTGGCCTGTTATTTGCTGCAGTGATAGTGGCTTTACATTCCACATATGGATGTCTGCTGGCCAGGTAGCACAGGCACCTGCTACAGTCTGTTGGAAGGACTCATGCCAGCATCTCTTGTACAATCCAGCAGTGATGGGAGCTAGGTGCCACCACTCAGAGCATAAAGCACAGACATAGACAGGCTTCTGGACTGTGTCCAAGCACCTCATGCCAGCAGGCATAATCCTGGTCTATTCACAAACTCTAGATGAAACCTACTCTGAATGTTTGATGAAGTTAGCTTTTGGCTCTAAAATTAACTGATTGATAGGGTCTGAATGGAGCAGCTTCCAGGGTTGCACTTTGCCTTAATGTGAGCAGGCAAAGTGGAAAAAATTCCTGCATCTGAGATTTTCTAAAAAATACCCTGCCAGTGGAAATGTGGTGTGGCAGTAAGCTGGTTGTGTCAAATTTTGAGTCCCCATCCCTGGAGGTGTTTAAGACCAGGCTGGATAAGGCTCTGGCCAGCCTGATCTAGGGTGGGGTGTCCCAGCCTTGTGGGGGGGTTGGAACAGGATGATCCTGTGGTCCCTTCTAACTCAGACTGACTGTATGACTTGGTCTAGGTGATCCTGCTGTGGCAGGGGGATTGGACTAGATGATCTTCTGAGGTCCCTTCCAATCCCTAATGATTCTGTTATTCCATGATGGGAGATTTTCTCAATGAATTGTTTCTGTGCTTCACGTGCTTTTATTTAAAAATACAGTTTTCCAATCTCATTCTTGGAAAAAGACTGGTTATGGATGGTATTTACAAAAAAGGGTGAGGAGTGGGATCACGCACAGGAAGACACTTGAATGGAAAATTGAAAGTGAACCTGTTCAGGTATGAGCAAGTTATAGATGACTGTGAGCAGCATCATTACAGCAAGGCAGAGAAGTTGTCCTCTGCTCTCAATAGGTGACGCAGATGCCATCTATCTAAAATGCACAACTGTAATACACAAATGTACCACAGAATGGTATGTTGTTTCACACACAGAATCCTTTTCATTGGTGTTTCAGGGTGAAGAAGGTCTCCCTGGATTTCCTGGCCTGAAAGGGGATAAAGGTGAAAAAGTAAGTCCAAGTTTTTATTAGTTATACTGTGAAAAGTTAATTTTAAGCTATTGTGGAGAACTGATGAAAACAGGTCCTCTTTTATGTCTTTTCTTTCTTCTTGTTTTCTCTGTATTTTCTTGTTTAGTGTTAACAACAGGCTGAGAAAAGGACTCAGCTTTGGACTATTTGTTGGACTATTTTTCAGCAGAGTACACCTTAAAATTTTTTAGATCTGTTGATGATGCTCAGCCACATTGGACAAATGTGTGGAGATCTCAGGGGCATGAACTTTGTCTAAGCTTTGTAAAACTCCACAACAGAGCAGAAGAGTGAAAAGGAGTAGAAGCTCAGTGCTGTTGCATCCACGCACAGAAACACCAGTGTTTCTTCAATATGAGACATGGAAGGCCACAGATTATCAGGTCCTTTCTTTCAGTGAACATAACTAACTTCTGGACTGAGACAGTCTTTGGCTGCTTGCTGTGTCATCTCCGAAAAGAAAGCTTGCACTATCACCTAGTGTTTACTTTGGAACCTTTTGTCAGAAAAGCCTCGAGCAACATTTACAGGAGCAAGTTTAGGAAGTTAAACTTCTTCCACCTCCTGTAAAATAGCAGATGTTCAGGACTGCAAGGCGAGATCCACCTCCAAGTAACACACAGCAAACCAGTTCAGTGCCCAGAAATGAAAACAGTTCCTTACCCTGTACATTGGGTTACCTGATGTGTAGATATCATTTTTCCATTCTCCATTTTTCTTCAAATTGCCCTTTCTGTGTGTTTGCTGCAGCCCACCTTAGCTGTGGTTCTGCCAGCCTCAAGACATTTGTCTCTGTTTGTCCTGATGCACAGGAAGGTTTAAAAGGTGGTGCCTAGTTTTCTTTTCCTTTGTTTTCCATGGCTTTGCATATTCACATCTCAGAGGCTGATTCCCAGTGCCAGGGTAGTTTGTAAGAGTAGTTTGAGTCTTTCAAGTCTTCTTTTCTATTTTTGTTTTTAGGCTCTTGTCTGCCTTATGGTGTGCCTAGATGCTTCTGAGCTTTGAGGTGGATGCTGTACAAGCAGGATTAAAAACAATAAAAACCAAAGAAAAAGTAAAAATATTGGCGTTTAGTTTAGCAGGTTTTTGAAACAATGGACGTGTAGAAAGACTGAGAGGACACGATGCTAAGAAGACTCAATGGTTGTGTTTTTAGTTGGCTGCAGAGCTTTTAAATTAATTTATTCTTAAAGGAGGTGAGTGGCCAGGAGCTCCTAGTTCCTCTACCAGCTCATCAGCTGGCCATGGTGTGTTAATGGCAGCAGCAGGTCCTCGAGAGACTGTAAATAATAAACATTTGTGTTGAAATGATTCTCCTCATCCCTTATTCTAGTTTTAATGCATTACTCATCTCCATGCACTTGCAGCGGGTGGTAGTATTGTGTTGATGATAATTCTGTTGTTGTTACAGGGGTCCCTGGGCTCACCTGGTCCTCCTGGGAAGGATGGAGCAAAAGGAGAAGCCGTAAGCCTTTTTGTTCCTCCCCTGTAATCCTTGCCTTTCAGTGTAAGGGAGTCGGTGGAAATCAATCTGTATTGAGTGGAACGTGTTGTGGGGATTTGTACGGCTGTTTTAGGAGAGGCAGAAATAAACAGCAGGAGGTTAATAGCCCCAGCACTCTCCCTCACACATCTGCAGCGATGACAGGAGTCCTATGGATCAGCCATCCCGAGAGGCTCCCGGGGCAGCTCTGTTACCAGTCATTAAGATGGGAAAGTGGGCATCGTGGCAGCCTGTGGTTTGGGACCAGCTTCTGTCTGTGCTGCTGTTGGTTAATAGCTGTAGAGCCTGGCCATTTGTTTGAAGACTGGCAAAGAGTCATCAGCTAGTGGAGGTGGCAGGGATGCGGGGAACTATCCTGTACTTGCACAGCCCACAGGGGTGAAAGAAATAGATGTGTTGGTCACAGAAGCAAGGAGATGAATTCCTGCTATGCACTGGTACAAGCGAAGAGAAGCTCCAGACACCAAAGGAAGAAGAGCAGGGTTAGGTCCAAGATGTGTGAAGCATACCAAGCTTTTAGGAGGACTTACACTTGATTCATAAAGAAATAAACACATTTGCCAGAATCTAATATGCGTGCTTCAGAGCTTTTCCTCACTTTGACCATCTCTTTGAATTGCCTTCATCTCAATGATGGGCCTTTATCATCTCATTCAGTGTCCCTTTATGGCATCTGTTTGGTGGTGACTGGAGGAACTGGGGAAAGGGCTGTTTGGCCGGTCAGGCGTAATAAAAGCAGTGGTACACAGCAGTAAAGCTCTTTCCCCCCCCCCATCCCATGGCAGAAAAACTGGCAATTTTGCAACACAGCTCCCAGAAATTGTACAACTACAACACATCATACGTAGCGTGTTCTGGGATTGGCCAGTGATGTACTTGAACTTGCAGAATTTCTTATAGGGATGTCTGCTGTGCTTCAAGGTGACTATGCAAGATTAAACTTATTACCTTATCTCCAGGAAACCTGTAACTGTAGCCTGTAGTTGGCACGAGTTCTTCACAATCAAGGAAACTCAATTCTTGCTTCTTAGGTGGTTGTTTGAAGAAGAGATTAATAGCTGCTTCAGGGTTTGTCTCTTTCTGCTTTCATTCTTGTAAAGAAAGCTCACAGTAAGCATTCAAGTCTCTGGATAGTGGTACTCAGGGCTGTAAATACTGGACAGAGCTTCCATTTTAAGCCTGCATGTAGAACTGTTCTGAGCCATCCAAGCCTTCATAGATGGAAGATTAGCATTTAACACTGATATTACTGTAACTTGCAGGGTGAACCAGGACGTCCAGGAGCATTTGGACTGCCTGGGCCACCTGGTCCAAAGGTAAGATTTCCAGGGATAGGTTTGGGTGTTTTATCACTGATTTTGTGGATCTGTGGATCACTTGAATTATTTGTTTTTATTTGTGAATTTCAATACTCTACCTGGTTAAAGAAGAAAGTCAAATTGATCATTTCCATCAGGGCTTCGCTAAGGTATCAGCAACTTGGCAATGTATGGAAAAAGAAGAAATACCTTTATTCAATCAACTGCACAGATGGAGAAGGTGAAGGGAACATGTTTTGGAGCGTATAAGCCTTGCTTGGTTGTCTTCTGTAAGCCTTCCCAACTCTTACAAGGGTGCTGGTGAGAATTATTATGCCTACTCTATGACTAGGAGGCAAAAAACCTCTGAGAGATCCTAGTCTGGATGTTTTTATGTTTGGTTTAAACCTATAGACACAGGCAAAGTGATTCAGAACTTGAGCCTATGCTTATACCATGGGGCTTGATTCAAAAAAGTAGCTTCTGAACGGGGATCTCATGAAACAGATGAATGACAGAACTGTGCTTACGTTTTGAAACCCTTCTCATGAGCTATTCTTTACCCTCCTTTCCAAGTCTCAGCTATTCTTGGTTTGTTCCCTGGTTACTGAGGGCATAACTGCATAGCAGTTCTTTTCAGTCTCATAGCTATAACACAAGATGGTGCACTAGATTGGCAGGTTTTGGTGGGGGAGCATCACACACAGAAAGTTCAGCTCAACCTATGAAAGATGCTACAAGGAAAACAGATTGATTGCCTGAATTAATTTTACCCAGTTCTGCTCCTGTACAAGCAAAGAGCTCCAAGGATCAGATCTTTCTGGAAGGGCCTTATCTGGTTACCTGAACCCCCCACTGAGTACACTGATGCCTTTAATAGGAGTTAAGTAGCTGACACATTTCCAGACGTAGTCCTGACTGGCACTTGGCTCAATGTGAGAGGATTCTGCAGCAGTTCATGTATGTGAGTCCTTCTGGGTTCCTCAGCTATGAAGAGCAGCTTTCTCCAAAGTATCTGTTCTCTTCACAGAGGGGAGTGTTCTTCAGTTCCTAAAGTCTCATCAGGAGAGTATTGGAACTGTTGGTGTTTTTGTGGATAAACTTGGCAGCCATCCTACAGTTCTCTGTGGGAGACATATTGCCTGCAGCAACACAAAGGGGTTGATTGTGGAGCTGCATGGCAGCATGTTCAGCAGGGGATAAGTGAGAGCTGTGAAGCAGGGCTGAGCTGAGTGAAGACACTCTGGATATCATTTTGCCCTTCAATGGGATTTGAGAGTGGATCAAATTAACTGGAATTTTCACCCACAAATGCCCGCTAACAATCCTATCTTATAAATAAATAGGTACGTACATATTTTCTCTCTGTTCTCATGTTTCCTGTAGTGGAATTACAACCAGTAGGCTGTATGATGCTCCTCTTGGTATGAAGTTCCTCATTCTTGCTTTGCACAGCTTTTTCAAGCCAAGCTAGACTGGGGCATCTACAGCTATCTCCAGAAGGACCTGATCCTGGAAAATGGTCCATAGTCCACTGAGGATCATCAGGCAATGCAGAGCAGACCTTCAGCACTATGGACAGGGCAGGACTCTTGCCGCAGGACCTAAAGCCATCCATCCGGTTGAGCAGTACCCAGTGCGCACCGGGCAGCAGTGAGCTTGGCTAACTCCAGCCTCTCAGCTGCACTGGTTAAATACAAAACCATCATGTGCTTTCACAGTCACTTTTATTTACTTCAGTGGGTGTGCTGGCTGTATGCAGTGTCCTTGAGCTGGATTCTGGCTTGAGCTATTTTAAGAAACAATCCTGACTTGGCTGACAAGGCTTTAAAATCTAAAATATGATTCCACACTCCTTTAGTGTAAAGCCCAACCACCTCACTGGTGTGGAACGGGGTGTGTAGAGATGGGTGGAGACAGAGCAATCAGAAAGGTCAACTCTCCAGATACTGGTTTTATGATTGCTTTTTGCCAGATCACTTACTTCTATTTAAAATCATCAGCATCAGTACAGTGGCTCTGGATTCTACCCCATGCTCTATGGAAAGCTACTTTGCACTTTCTCTCTTTGGTTTTTCTTGGTCCTTCTCACCTCAATCCCTCTTCATTTACTTTGAGCCAGGCAAGTGCAGTGCACACTCATCAGCTGTATGTGCAGCCCAAGAAATTCAGCCCCCTCTTTACTCAAAAAGGATTGGAAATCCTTCATACCTTAGTGGGGATTGCCAACATTTTCCTTCAAGGAGGTGCTTTGCAGCTTTTACACAGCTCATTAATTGTGGGAAGATTCCAGTAGCATAGGTAAGGGCTCTTTAATCCACAGAGGTACTGTAATGGATGATGAGCCCATTAGGGTACATGCATGGGTTACAGGAATGAAATGGCCTCACTATGTCATCCCTGCTTTTACTGCTTCTGCTGCTCAGTGAAGTCTCCAGGGGAGTTTGTTCCTAGTTCAGTGTCTTCATTCTAAAAATATATGGGCATGGGTTGGTGTTGGTTTTGCTTATTTTTTTCTTTTTCATCCAAGTTGTATGGGTAAGCTTCATTACTCAACAAGAAGTGTGTCTGATCTTGCTGGCTGTGAACCAGCAGAAGCAAAGAACAGCCCTCAAAGTCAGCCTTTTGCTAATTGGATGTGGAGCTTATGGTTACAGAATACACTGTAGTGGTCTGAGATGTGGCAAGAAATATCTACTGGTCAATGGAGGAAGCTCCCCATATGGGACCTGGCAGGTTAATTTGAATGGGGTGAGTCCAGAGATGAAAGGCCATAACTCAGGTCCCTCATAGTATGGGATTATAGCAGTGAACCAAAGCTTGAGTTTTCTCCACTATGTTTAATAAAAGCTTAAAGAGATTTTTGGCTGTCAGTGCAATGACACTGACATTGCTGTAGCATTCCCACCTGAACTGACAGTTATCTGCACTTGATAAGAAAAACAGAAGGAGAGAGGAGAAAAACAAGCCTTTGAAATATGAAGTATTAGGTAAGAGTTCTGTGATGACAAATTTTTCTCATTTGCTGCAGCTGTCGAAGGTCTCACATTCCTCTGGTTTAGCAGACATGATCTCAGCAGCAGCCTTGAGTGGGATCAACAAGTCTTATAGTCCAGACAAACCCAGTGTCTCTCGCTCTAACTTTTGCTGCGTGTTATAACCATGTTTTGTTAATAGTGCTGAGCTGGACTTTGTTTATTTGGACAACTTGGAGCAAGCCTGTATTTCTATAGAGGTTTTGCCTAGACTTGGGGAGTGATATTATTCTGCAGGCTGAAGAGAGAGATTCAACCATGTGCCTGTTGCCATCTGCCTTAGAGGACTTGCACCTCTTCCTGGCTTTGAAATTGTCTTCAGGTGCCTGATGATGTAGAGACCTCAGAACCATTTTGCTCGTGCTTAAAACCAGCTCTTGTTGACCTGCTAGTAAATCTCCTCTGCCTCCACCCCGAGCTTGCTGTGTAGTGTCCTTCCGTACTTTACAAAGGTTCAGCTGTGTTAGAGCTGGGCTCACTCACTTCGGGGCACAGCTGCACCTGCTTTAACGAGTCACGGCCTCTCTGGCAGTGAATTCCTTAAAGGGGTGATGAAACGCTAGGCAAGTACAGTCCACTCAGCCTGCCAGGTCTGTGCTTAAAGACTGCTCCCACTGGGATTGTCATTTGGGTTAAGGCGGGAGTAAACAGTGGTGTGACATGACCAGTGCTTGCATGAGGACTCAGAATTGCTAATAGTTAATTATAAACACATCTTGCATTTTTGTAATTAATATGGGATGCAGCAACAGTGTGAAAATAAAATTTTAATCTGTTTGAAATGTATCCACTGCAGCCACTCAAACCAGGATGAGATAGGGAGGATGGAGGAGAGTGACATAAGTAAGAACATAATCAAACAAGTGATATAAGGTGCCAAAACATCTCTCATGGTCAGACCTGGGCTGTCTCCATAGGGTGGCTCTGAGGGCTGAGCCTGTTCAGCTGTGGATCCAGAACACTTGCAGGCGTTACTGCAAGACACAGAAGCACACAGTGACAGTGTTGTCCACTTCAGCCCACCTTCTCTGAGGAGAGAGTCACTGTGCAACCAGCTGAAGCACTGCTGAATGTACTTGATCCTTTTGCACTTCTTCCAATTACACTGAAAACAAACAATGAAGAATATAGTTCTGACTGTTCCTTTTAATTTACACTTCAAAACACATAACATTTTGAAGTCTTCTTTTATGCTGGGAGGTAGCCTTTACTGCAGTGTTTGCAGCAGTGTGTGCCCTGTGCTACGTTCCACCAACACTGTGTTGAGGAGCGAGGACAGAGGTCTGCACAAACAGGAAGGCAACAAGTGACGTTGCCAAAACTTCTGTAATAACCTGCAGAGGAGCTTGTGTGGCAGAGCTTGCCTTTGTAGGACAAAACTGAAAGTAGAGGGATAAAACTCTGTTCATCTCTGAGTGCTGAGGACAGAAGCAAATGTTGGGATGTCACTTTGGGTAAGTAGCTGGGAAGTCAAGTAGCACTCTGTGTATTAGTGCTGAGACAGTCGAGAAGCCTCAATAGCCCACTATGAGCCCAAGAGTGAAACTTACTGTTCTGAACAACGGATTTTATTCTTGGTCTTCTATGTCAAACAGTTTCTGGTGTTTTACTGTATGTCTGTGTTTTGCCAGGGGTCCGAGGGTAAACCAGGTCTTCCAGGGATTAAAGGCTACGTAGGTGCCCCAGTAAGTCATGACTCTTGCTATAATTTAGTGCTCTAGAAACTTTCTGTACTTTTTCAGGCGTTCTGTCCACTTGTGGGGGGGGTTGGGTTTTGATTTGTTTGGGGTTGTTTTTTTATTAAAAGTATTAGGCTATGTCTGACCACTTAACTGCGTTATGTCCACATAGTGACATTTTCCTGACTTCCTAGAGTTGCTTCTGACTTTTCTAAAGGAGAACAGACCCGTAGCCAGTAGAGAGATGACAGCTGGAATTGCTTGATTACCAAGATAACAGCTGGTGATTTTGTGATGCTCCCAAAGCAATTGCTTTGGTCTGTGTTGATGCATCATTTATATGGCGCTTGAAAAGTTCATCATAACACCAACCAAGAGTATCACCTTTCCAATCAAATTTTCCAAACTGCTGGGGAATAGCCATTGTGCCCAGGGGACAAACCTGCCTCCAACGAACCAATAGCAAGACCCAAGCAAATCAGCTGTCAGGTTAGCATGTCTGTCCTGTGGTCTCTCTGTGGTAATTCTGGAGGCAGCCTTTAAGCTGGTGTTGTGAAGACTAATTTTCTGAGGTTTAATGACCCAGCTGTACATCAGTGTGCTTTACTGGCATTCCAGATGTGCTCACATACTGGAAGATTTCCCTGTGCTGCTGGAAGATCTGCTGTACATGGCCACGAAGAGGCACAGTGTGTTCAAAAGAACTTGGGCACCTTTGGCTTTGCCCAAGAGCATGCTGTTTCCCTGGCTAGTCTAACGTTGGTTTATACTGGGTTTGGAGATGAGGGGTTATAGACTCTTGCACTGTTAATAAGATCAATGGACAAAGCTCTAAGGACACATGCTTCTTGCTTTTGAGTCACCTCTTTGTGTGAGAAGCAAACCACTCAACCTGGAAAGCAGTGCAGGCTCAGTTTGGATTGTTAGAGATGGACATGGCTATACACAGTTTGCTTACCATGGCCTGAACTCTGAAGATATTAATTATTTAATTCATCATAGAGGCCAGAATAAGCCCAGATATGTAGTTCTTGTTAGCCTGGGTGTAAGCCTCCTCTATGCTGTAAGGTAGGTTGAAGTTTAAATAAAAATGCATTATTAGAACAGGAAGCATTTCAAGCTTTGCACTGATCTCTGCTACTGACTGAGCATATTCTTCTGCCTGTAGCCATTAGTAGGCTGCTTAGTTGCTTTGATAAAAGTGAAGTACAAGGTACTTCCCATGCCAAGGGAAGGTGGAGTCTGTTCCTACCCATTGCTGACTTTTCTCGAACGAAGCCTCAGCAAATGGTTCTGATGTACCTAGGAGGACTTAAATTGTGCAGTCCAGGTGAGCATTGGCGTTGGATTCAAAGTACAAAAATGTTATTGGGCCTCCAGGACAGGGATTATCTAGCATTTGCCAGTGTTTGGAGGCATCTGATGTCTGCGTAGCTGCTGCTTCCAACCCCACCAGGAATGGGCATTCTTGTTTGTTTATGCAATAGGTTTTTCCATCAGTATTATTCTCTACCTAAGTCCTCTTTGTTTATGAGCAACATGAAAAATGCAGAGCATTGGTGGTTTTCCAGACCATCTGCAGCTGTGGTGAGTTCCCTGTCCCTCCACACTGCTCTTGGCAGGAGGGTCATGTGTCTGCGGGCAATATAATATTACAGATGATCTTGAGAACTGCAGGTCATCCCTGCTCTGTGAGTCTGTTTAGACCGTGCTTGTGGCCAGATCTGAGGACTGGCAACACAGAAAACATCCTTGAGGTTCACTTGAATTGTTGTGCAGACATCCACAGTGCTTTGGTGAATAATTAGAGAAGGTAACTATGCTCCTACTTGGACTGAGCTTAATAATCTCTTTCTTTTTAGGGTCTGCAAGGAGAAAGAGGAGAAAAGGGAACACGAGGAGACAAGGTATTTCTGTTGCATGTGAGGACAAGACAGGGTGGGCTGCAAGACCAGCAACGATGGAGGGTGACTGCTAATGGAATTTCCTCACTGTGCCAGATGTCCCTGTGTCATCTGGGAATGGGCTCCCAAGGGAGTGCAGGAGGGATCTCTGCTGTCTACTAAGCACATGTTTAGGGACTTCTTGTCTGTATATAGCTAGGGATGGGAGAGAGAGAAGAGGGCTGGGGTGAAGGGGTGCTTCTGAGGAGATGTAGCAGGCTGTCCACACAGTGTACACCACCTGAGACCTGTGAATGACTACCAGCTACTTCCAGAATTTCCCCATCTCTCTGCCATTGGTTAGGTATGAGTATCAGATAGTTTCTCTGTTAAAACCTTCATCCCAGTGGTGGTCTTCACAGTTCTCTGGTCTTTTTTGTCTGTGAATAGATGTATTACATAACACAGGACTCTCTGGGATCTGAATCACATTCATGTCTCACTAAAAAGTCAAATGGCTGTTATATCTGGAAGAAGCATTTAAAAGGAGAGCTGGGTGGATGCAAGGTACTTGTGTTGCTCATCATGTTGGGAAACACCTTCGACATGCCCACACCTCTCCTGCAGACCTGTGAGATGGTACTTGAGGTTCCCTAGAAATGCCCCCAAAATACATTTTGCTGCCCCTGCTTGGTACTGGCCTCTGCCCTGACAAGCACTCCATCTCCTTCTGGAGAAGAAACTCAGATTTACATCAAGTTTTTCCCTGCTGGGAAAAGTGATCCCCAGACCCTTAGTGTGAGATACTGTGTTTTGCATTACCATGTGTTAAGGTGTCTGGTGAGACCACACCTGGAGTATTGTGTCCAGTTCTGGGCTCCTCAGTTCAAGAGGGATGTGGAGCTTCTGGAGAGGGGCCAGCGTAGGGCGACAAAGATGATGAAGGAGGTGGAGCACCTCCCTTACAAGGAGAGGCTGAGGGAGCTGGGTCTCTTGAGCTTGGAGAAGAGGAGACTGAGGGCTGACCTCATTAATGTCTACAAATATTTGAGGGATGGGTGTCAGGAGGATGGAGCTGGGCTGTTCTCGGTGTCATGTAGTGATAGGACGAGGGACAATGGTTGTATGCTGGAACATAGAAGGTTCCACATCAACCTGAGAAGGAACTTCTTCACAGTGAGGGTGACAGAGCACTGGAACAGGTTGCCCAGGGAGGTTGTGGAGTCTCCTTCACTGGAGATGTTCAAGACCCGCCTGGATGTGTTCCTGTGCGACTTGGTCTAGGTGATCCTGCTGTTGTGGAGGGATTGGACTAGATGATCTTTCGAGGTCCCTTCCAATCTGTAGTGATTCTATGATTCTGTGTTCCCAGAGTCTATTTTATTGTTCATGATGAAAATATCCAGAAGATGTTTTGTATTATCTGTCCTTGCTGCTTCAGCTAGGGCGAAAGCCTGGGTCGCACTTTATCTTCCTCAAGCTTTTGCCTCAGCCCTTTGCTGGGCTAGCTCAGCGTGCTGTGTCTAGCCAGCGCCTCTGCTGCCTTTCCGGAGGCGAGGTTGTCTAATCTGCTGGAATATTTGGTTCCCGGAAGAAAATCCATCTTTCTGACATCACCGTGATGGGAGAGGAAGCTGGAGCAGTGTGTGGGCAGGCAGCTGACTAAGCTAGAGGAAGATGAAAGTAGAGAAGAAACGGACTGGGCTTTGCTTGTTAAAAGGATCTGCACAGTTACAGCTCCCGGTTATTATCCTTTTTTGTTTCCTGGAGTGGCCAAATCTCTGCTACAACAATTGTACTTTGGCTTGTCCAAGACTTTAATGATGGTCGTGAAGCACTCACTGCCAGCGCTTCAGCTTCTCCCAGTCAGTGCTACTGTGAAAGCTGTGGGTGTGAATTCGACAGGCCAAATATTTCCTTGTCTGCTCCTCAGTCTGTAACTTGAACGCTGACGCCTACGCAACCTGTGGTTCTTTGTGCCTGCAAAGAAGTGCTCATTTTATCAGAGGAGACTACTAGCCCATGAACTGAGCACTGCTTTATCAAATCTGCACCCTAGTATCAAACAAAAGCTACATATCCCATAACATCCTGCTGCTGTATTTCTTGTATCCTGGGATCTCAGATCTAAACATTGAAGCTTTCTACTGAGATAGCTGATGCTACTGGATTGGACAATCCCTACACTTTAGAATCATTGAATCAGAGAATGGTTTGGGTTGGAAGAGGCCTTAAAGATCCAACTCCCTGCCATGGGCAGGGACACCTTCCACCAGACCAGATTGTCCAGAGCCCCAAGCAACCTGGCTTTGAAGATTGCCAGGGATGGAGCAGCCATGACTTATCTGAGCAACCTGTTCCAGTGCCTGAGCACCAGCACGGGAAGGAATTTCAGCCTAACTTCTTAGGGAAGCCACTGCACAATAAGAATCGTATCTCATGTCCTTTTGCATCCAGTGTTCTTTCTGCAGAATCCAGAACAGACTCTGCAGAGATACACATGATGTACTTCCCTGCTAATGTAAGCTGGGTACGTATGTGATATCTACCATGTTCATACATGGTTCGGAGCAGTTCAGCGTGGTGTGGAACATTGCTTTTGCTGCATAAGCATGTGTCCACTCTGTAAATTCTTGTGTGGTGTATGGGCAGAGGGCTCACACAAGGCATCATCAGGGCTGGATTGCTGCTGCTGATCGATCCCTTTGTGCAGTGGGCTTGCTCTCCTTCAGTCTTTCCTAGGGCCCAGCAGACCCTTAAGGAATCATGTGTCCAACAAATCATTGCACTTTCTAACTACAACACTGCGGAACTGGTATTTTCCTAGTTGCTTCTAATGCCTCAAGTTGCAGAGGGGAAGTTTAGACTGGACATTAGGAAGAACTTGTTCATAGAAAGGGTCATCAGAGCTTGGACCAGGCTGCCCAGGGAGGGGGTTGAGCTGCCATCCCTGGACGTGATTCACAGTTGTGTATATCTAAAGCTTAGGGACATGTTTTAGTGGTGACCTTGGGACTGTTATGTTAATGGTTGGACTCAATGAGCCTGAAGGTCTTTTCCAACCTAAACCATTCTGTGATTCTATGACTTTTCACCATTGTGTTCTGGTGAAAAGCAGAAAGAACAGTAGAATGCAGGAGGAGATGATGGAGTCTATAAATCGAAAATGTGGGAATAAAGCTTTTATTGTGTTTGTTGTTTCTTGTGGAAAAACCCTCTTTCTGTAGATATCTTCTTCAAAGAATGGAAAAAAGAAATGAGAAACATTTATGACAGATTTTTCTGAGGGAACAACAGAAAGCACAATTGTTTGGAGCGTTTTCAAACAGCTTTACTGCATACAATTGTATAAATAATACATTGGCCTTTCCCAGCCCCCATTACTAGCAGGGAGAACATTGACACTTTTCTGTTTTGGCAGCTAAAACAACATGTGTGAAGCACTCGTTGCTGCAGTGTGTTGATGTTAAAAATTCTCCTGAGAATACGCTGCACATTTTGCCATCAATCTGCCAGACTGTGGCTTACCCAAAGTCTCAAATTCAGTTAGTGCAAAGGAAGTGGTTAATGTGGAAACTATTGCCCCCCAATAATGTGGAGCGGGATGTCTGGTGATGTCTTTCACCTCTTTCCCATCAGGTGTGGTGTCTCTTAACTTCATTCCTTGGACACATAATTTTAAAGGAACATTTGTGTTACAAGACTGATTAGTTTTCTGAAGGGGAAAAAAGAAATAAATTGATTTGCAAAAGCACTTCTGACTTCCTGAATCAATGTAGCTTTTAGAAAGAGCTAATTAATTCTAATGCTGTAACTATGGGCTTGCAGACAATAACAGAGGTCAGAAAAGGGAGAGTGATCAGAATGACAATGGATGCAGCATTACAAAAATTAGAGTGATATTAGTGGCTCACTCCTTTTGATTGCAGGCAGTTTTTTATGTGCACATTTATGTTCCAGTGGCACTGTTCATGTGTGTTTGGTAGTTTAGATTTAGGTCTGTGCTCAGAATCCAGGCAAATTCCGTGTTTCATTTTACTGAGATTTAAGCATTTTACAGAGTAGGTTAAAGTCCCTGTTTTGAAGAGTTTTGAATCAAAGAGGATGGACTGGAAAAAGGCCACAATCTGTGTTAGAGAAGCGAAGTTTAGGATGAGTTTGTCATTGATCTATTCATTGCCTGTATCTCTTGATAAAGATGATAAAATATAGACCATGATAAGCATCAGTGTGGAAGTGTGATGTAGGCCAGGGTCAGAACTCAACTGATCTTGAAAACATAATCCCTCAAAGCAGAAGTTGACATTGAGGGGCAGCTGCAGAACATTTCATAGCTGTAGGACAACATATTGCACACCAGAACAGATTGGGAACAACTGATTCAGGAGCTGTACTGCAGAAAGGGAGCTTGGGATGAAGTAAGCACTGTCCTGGGATTTACAGAGAAGAATAAAATGTGAAATAATCTTTCTGCTCAAAGTTAGCCTCAGCTGTCCTGTTTAGGGCACCTAGGTACAGTGAAGATGTGGACAAACTGGACAATGCGCAAATGAGGGCAGCAACAATGATCAGAGGTCTGAGAAATGTGTTCATGGAGCTGGCAGTGTTGAGGCTGTTTAGTCTAGAGAAGTTTGAAGGGAGAGGCTCGTACAGCTTCAAAAACATGAAAGGCCGTTTTCAAGGTGAAAGGAACTGTCTGTTCTCTGTGGGAGGTGGTCCCAAACTAGCAAGGAAAAGTCAGGTTTAAATATGGGGAAAAAAGCTGCATCTTCAGCTATTAAAAATGAAGTAGTGGAATAGATTGCCCATGGACTTTGTGCACTGTCCCACTCTGAAGACATAGGAATAGATTAATTGTACCCTCAGGTTATGGAAAGTAAAGGTGAGAAATGAAAGCTGTGCTCCTAACTGGGTAAAAACGAGCTACTGCTAGATCGTGGATTCGTTATTTTCATAAGAGCTGTGCTGCACTGATGTGCTTCTGGTGCACTTTGTCTTAGCTTACATGAGCCCACCTCAAGAGGCAGAGGGAGGAATCCCACGTGGAAGCTGGCACACAACCGTTCTCGTCTCTAAATTCATATCCCAGCTATCTGGTGCTAAATTTTCCAGACAGACAAGGACTAACAGCAAAGTTAGAGAGGATAAAAACTTCCTTCTGAATACATTTGGTTCACCTCACTGTATGGAGACTTACAGCAATGTTTTGTAGTACAGATGTAGGGACTTGAGCCATTTACTCAGCAGGGCTGCCTTGATTTTCTCTCCTCATCCCTTACTCTTGGAGCAGGTAACATAACTGTCTTGCAGCGTGGTGACTTAAGTGCTGCAGACTTGAATTACAATGGTTCCTTCTCTTCCTTCTCTAGGGAGAACGAGGCCTAGATGGGTTCCCTGGAAAGCCAGGCTTGGAGGGGAAACAGGTATGTGGCAAACACTCAATGACTGGAGCCTTTTCTTTGCAACAAGTAGAAGGGAATTCTAAAATTGAGACTTGTCCCGGGTGGCTGCTGAGTCATGGCAGGACCCCTCTGCAACAGAAGTTGTTCTACTCTGTTCTGAGGATCTTCATTGGCACAGTTTGCTGTCTTGGATTGGTTGGTGCTAGAAGGAAACTGTAATGCAGTTTACACTTAAAGGAAATGCCAGTCCTTCAAACGTGGTCGATTAGATGTTTGTCTTCATTTCCATGACAGACATGAGGAAGCACATATAAAACATTCTGTTGTTGAAGCCTGATTTTTATAAACTCCTTTGTTTCCCCTCCCACATCATGAAAGGGGAGAACTGGTTTTAATATATTTGGTTTGTTTTCAGTCACAAGGATTTGGAACTGTTTACATTTTTGTGACAAGATGAAACCAGAAAGTGCTGGTTCTGCTGATTAGACAGATAATGCTTTGTCTAAATCTGTAGATCCCACAAGCCTGTTTTCATTACTCAAGGTATGATACCCAGTGAGAGGCATCCTTCACTTGCAAGGATCTGATCTCAATAGCCAGGGAGTAAGAAGCAGAGACTAGAAATGTTTTACCAAAAGCCATGCAGGTAATTGTCACCCTTGAGCCTGATGCCTCCCGGCTACTATGTCTGCACCCTATTTACTAGTCCTTCTGGAAAGAATCATTTGGAGGCATTTTTTTGCAGCTGTAGAGGTGGAGGAGACACAGTCAATAGTTTGCCTTCAGGTGGCTGATCTTGCAGCTCACACAAACAGAGCAGCTGCTGGAGTCTGACCTGAAGGTGCTCTTACTGGACTTAATCTGCTTGAGAGTTAAGAGTTAAACTTAAGTTTAAATTAAGAGTTGGACTTAATCTGCTTGAGGAGTACTTCTGCTTCGTTATCCTTTTTCATTTAGATGGCAGAGTATAGTGTCATTAGCTGTCTCAGTCTTTGGTCTTTCTCTTCCTATCTGTGAGGTGACAGATGTAATTGCACTGGGCCGCTCCTCTGCTTCTCCACAGGCGGATTGACAGTCAGTCATCGGTTCTCCCTGCTCTGTTCCTCAGCCATAGTTTATTCTATGCTGAGAAGGATTTGTCTAGTTAGCATTTGTCACTGTCCTTGTTAGTTGGAAGTGTTTCCTGGTGCTAGATGTGGCACAATGAACTGTGTTCACTGTGCTCATCACACTGCTTGCAGGACTGGTTTGCACTTGCAGGAAATGTAGATGAAGTGAGAAATTGCAGAGGGCTGTGAAGGTGAGCACTGGTTGTTTACTGGTTCTAAGGAACAATTTCTCCCAGTGACACTCTATTACAGGAGTGGGGTTTTTCTGAAGATTTTTGGCTTTTTTCATGTCTAGCAGCAGGCAGATCTTCATGCCTGAATTTTATCCTGCATCTTCTGTTTGACACAGATATACTCTGTGAGCTGCAATCCTTCTGAACCAGCTGAGATTGGACTGCTGTTATTGTGGCATCTCCATCCTTATTCCCCTTCCTCTCTATGCAGCAGAGCCAAAACAGCCTTGTGTGTTCTATTAGCTTCTACTCCACTACCATGGGACTTAACTGCGCTGCCAATACCCAAACCTGCAGCATTCTGTTTCTCCTGTGCTTTAAGGGAATGGCAACTGATGTCCTGCAGTAGGCAAAGCACATTTTTATCCCTGTTTTACCTGTTTGTAGGGCCCTGCTGGCAGCCCAGGCCCTCCAGGTGCCTCTGGGACCAAAGGAGAAAAGGTGAGTTGGGATGGGATGCACAGGAGAGGTTTGGATGCTCATTTGTTGAATCTGCCTTGGGCTCTCAATCATGAAAACACTAGGGGTTTTTGCCTAATATTGATCACATTTGTGTATAAGTGAAGCTGATGTGCATCTAAGTGTTTCACTTTTCTGATCTCCTTTCTGTCTAAAATGGATATAGGTAATTGCTAAATCACATCTCATTATAGCTCCTCTGCACTTAGCTTAGCCCTCACAGTGGGAATAGAAGGAAGCAGAGAGTAGCTTGGCTCAGGATGTCTTTCTCAACTAAGAAAGGTGGGTAGGAATGACAATATGTGTGTGTAGATGCCAGGTTTTTGACCCAGGAGATAGAGGATTGACTCAGAAAGTGCCAATCAAGCAAGTCTTAACCCTCTGAGCTGCAAAATAATTATTCACTGCTCTCAGTAGCAGTTTTGACCTCATTATTTTACAGAGTTGTTAGAATTTCCAGGGCAGCCGTATGTTTCCCTCTGTGCTAGAGGTGACTTTGTGGTTTTGTTATTTCCTACCCATTTCTTTGGCAAGAATGGAAAGGCATGCCCAGTTCTGGATTTGACTTCTGTTGTGCTCCAGATAAGGCAGTGAGCCTTATCCAAGCATGCAGAGATCAGGAGCAAATCTCTCTTTGCCAGAACTTGTCCACTCAAATCCAGCAGCTATAGGTGAGGCTTCAGAAGCCTCATAACTAACAAGACCTTTGTGTTCCAGCACATGTGCACATAGAACACTTGAGTTCATAACTCTTCATCTGTAGCTATGAGGTGACTGAGGTGGTGCTTCTAGAACATCCTTTCTCCCTAAGTGTCAGACCAGTTGATGCATCTCTCTTCAGTTTTTCCGGCACAATATGAAATTGCTTCACAATAAACCATAGAATTATAGAAAGATTTGGGTTGTGAGGAACCTTCAGGATTATCTAGTTCCAACCCCCCTGCCATGAGCAAGGATGCTCAGTCTTGATAACAAATGGTGGGCAATGTTGGAGAAAAATGGAGTGGAAAAAATGGACAGCCTAAAAGGCAATAAATCATGTGCAGAGGGTGCGGTGTCCTGCAAACACTTAGCGCGAGTCTGCTCTCTGAAACGCCTCGGGGAAGATGGTATCATTTTTCATTTGTTTTTCTTTTTGCAATAATTTTTTTGTTCATTATCAAACAAAAGTATTTTGGCCCCTAAATATCCATCCTGCAGATTCTGTTAGGGTTCTGAGCATCAATCTTATTTACTTGTGTGATAACCCTACACCAATTACAAGATTTATGAAGCTCAAGCTTAACGTCAGGTTGCATCCAGGGTATAATTCATTTCAAGTCACTAAAATCAATGTGTAGCATCACAGCAACACAGGACACACTGGTTCCTACATACATTTACCTGCTGGCCAGAGTTAGTTTGGATTGCATGTTCTTCTATATTAATTATTGAAAACAAGAGCAGCAGCAGCTGGAGAACATACTCAGGGTTTGCTTTTGGTTTGTGTTATGTGTTGCTTTGTTCATTTCATGTTTCCCTGCAGGGTGAACCAGGACTCCCAGGACTGCCTGGCTCCTCAGTAAGAGTTTTGTTGTCGCTTTGTCAGATGTTGTAAGCATTATTTCATGAAGAGAAGAGGTGGAAACTGGGGGTGAGAGGACTTAAGTGAGAGACAGTCTTAAACATTGTTTTTATTTAAAAAAACCAACCAAGTTAACTTTAAGGCAGTCGAGATTTTTGAAGAAGGTAAGTTTTGGAAGATCAGGTGGAAATGAGAGTATTGCCTCCAGTGTATCAGAGAGAGCGATACTGTGTGGTTCTCAGGACAGACCTTGAGTTCATGCCTAATGGCCTTTGGAAAGTAGAGCCTGTGAAAGTTGTAAAAGCAAAGGCAAGTCCAGCAATTGCATTGCTGAGTGCCTTTGTCATGGGCTGGATGTGAGAACTGGGAGGCGAGAAGAAAGAAGCAATTTCTGATGAAGGGAAATGATCTTTCCTTGTATTATGTCTGGAAAAAGTCCTGCTGGAATATGAGATAACTAGGAGCTGGTGTGCTCAAGTCAGGAAAGCAGAGATAAAAAAACCAAGAAAATAGGAGAGAGCAAGATGGATCTTTCATGTGGTGCTAGGTTTATATCCCTTTGTGCACCTCACAGCCTTCAGCAATGCCTTCTGTGACCCCAGAGATGTCACCAACAAGGACATAAGGATGTCCAGAGGTTAGATTTTTTGTATGAAAATGTCATCTCCAGGTGAATGGACAATGAAAGTATACTGCAGGTTATCCAGACAAGAGGTGTAGAAATGAGTTCCACAGGGACTCAATAAAAGAGCAGTTGGGGAGTGCCCTTTTTATTTTAAAAAAGGAAAATAAGAGGGCTAAAACTAGTGAGCAGCACTCTTGGACTGTTGGTAGAAAGCATTAAAGGGTCCCTTATACCAGCAACATCACCTTCAGCCCTGTACCAAAGCAAGCAAACATTGTGAGAACAGCAGCAGGCAATGGCCTTGCCCAGACTGTGGCAGAAAGTAAGAAGGAAGCGAGCTCTGAAAAGACCCCATTTGGGTAAAAACCTTTTACTCCCCTGCTTAAGAGTGAAATTCATGGTGACAGTAGTTGCCATGAGATCTTGAAAGACTCATAAAACCTGAGATGTGAGCCCAAAGATCCAAGAGGTGGGTGGAGAACAGGCTGGGAAGACTGACAGCTGCCAGTCACAGCCAGAACACCAAGGAGATGAGAGAAGGTCTAAATCATGTCCACACTGAACGTCAGGCTGCTGTTTCTTCCTTAATTCAGTGTGACTTTGTAATTTTAAACAAGACAAGAGCTGATGAACCTCCCAGCTTATTCATAGCAGTGAGGTCATGAATGAAGCTCTCGCTGTTTGTACAACCACGTAAATCACTTCAGAGGTAACTGAGTGAGCAAGGTCCTGTCAGGCCGTGCTGTTTAGACAGAAAGGGTCCCCCAGGCTGCAGCAGAGTTTGAGGAGCTGTAGCCCATGGCAGGCATCTCAAAAGAAAGGCAAAGAGAGAAAATGTCACAGAGCAGGGACCATAAACCCCTGGCACCTCCTGTGTTGTCTTTCCTCTGTTTCTCCTTTACCACTCTACATTTTTGTTGCAGGTGCATACTGAGGGCCTAAAAGGAGAGCAAGTAAGAGAGATTCAATATCTGTTCTTCTGCTGCGAGGATGCTTTGTGTCGTTCAAGTGCCTGTCAGATTAAAGTTTGCTTCAAATGCTTTAATGCTTCAGAAATTAAGGGGGGTACAAGCCCTGTCAGGTCATCAAGAAACAGACGTTCTGATTCACAGTGGAGAAAATAATCAGCCAAGGGCATGTGTAGTGAATCTAACACAAATGAGAAGTATCCATTAGGGAGTCAGCTCTGCAGCTCTGTAAGTCCAGAGAAGTGTTAATATGAAAATTAATCCGTGTCTGACTTTAATGCTGAGTTTGTCCCTGAACCTGGGCACTCAAACAGGAGAGAAGGACTTCTGTTGCTTCAGTCTGTTAGCCCTCAGCATAAATAAAATATTTTAAAATTTAGATTTTCTGTAGGTAGGTGAATAATTTGTATTTAAATGTTAATTAATGTAATTATGTGCGTCATATTAAATGAAGCCCTTCACAGCTGTGCAGCTGAGGGGAAATGCCAGGGGAAGCTGGTTTGTAAGAAGTGCCTTTCCCGAGCGCTGATTCCCAGCCCACAGTGTTCTACTAGAATATCCGGGATAGCCCAGTGACTGCAGTGGAGTTACTACATTTGAGAAGGAATTAGCCACTTGTGGGTGAATGCCTGCTGAGTGTGGGTGGATCAGTCTGAGCGCAGCCTAGTGAGTGCTGATAATTCAGTAACCAGGGGATTGAAGAGCAAATCAGCTGGTCTCTGCACTGGTTCTTTGGGACCTGTGAGGAAAAGGGTGGCATAGGTCCTGCACAGATGGCCAGCACGGGTGATGTGGCCATATATTATTTCATAAGGATATTTTAACACACTTTTTAAAAAAAAATAATTTCTGTAGGGAGAGCCTGGGCCACGAGGACCACAAGGGCCACCTGGACTTCCTGGACCTCCAGTAAGTTGTTTCTCTCACTGCTTGCCATTCCCCTAAATTGAAACTCCTAGTGGTGTGAGGCACACATGCATAATCTTACACATCACACATGCACTGAAATGCTAAACAGTGACCCCAGGCTCCTGGTTTCTTCACTGCTGAGAGAGGATCTCCTGCTGTGGATGGCCACTTTGACCACGTGGAAGTGGAACACAGGACATGGGCAGTCATCTCACAGTCACAGACATTGCCCCAAGACTGTTGTCATGCAGAACAGGACTGTTTTTCAATTGTTCATGTCCTGCAGAGGTGTGTGGGCATTCAGCACATCTCTGAAAAGCAATCAATAGCAGCTTGTAAGCTATCACCTAAGGAAGATTGGAGGATGGTTGGCTTTATACCGCGACATTCTGGCTAAAATATTTTGTGGATGAAAACTAAGAACTGGGAATGTGTATTTGTGTTTCAACACTTTTTTCCAGCCATTTAGGCATGCTCGCAGTCTTGCTTCTGAGTTGATTGTGGCTTATTTTAGTAATGTATTATAACACAGCTCTGCAGGGTCTGTCAGCTCAGACCATCATTCCTGCCTCAGTATCTGCAGATACTCTAGTTCCTTGATTTTTGTTTGTTGTGTTTCCCTCTTGATGAGGTTTGCAGTATTGATGGCATTGTGCAGATGCATTCCCTAGCTTCATCTGGTTTCAGTTATGTCTTTTAAATGTATTTGTGTGCTCTGTGTTTAATCAGGGCACTGTCACTTCTGTCTATGCTGTTTTCTTATCCTCTTCTGCTCACAGGACAACATAATTACCAGGTAAGAGTTGTCTAGGTAGCCATGCAGTAACGGTAGCCCAAAACAGCTAGGAAATTATTGTTCAGTTTTTCTCATTCAGTTAACTTTTAAAACTTTTCACTTTTAAAGGGAGAGACTGGACTGCAAGGCAAACCTGGCATCCCTGGGTTACCAGGACAAAGGGTGAGTTGCTGGTTTTATTTCATGTCTCAAAAGGCTGGGAACAGCTTTGTCCAAGAAGGTTTGGTTCTTTCTTGCCCTCTACATATACTTTTCTACTTACTTAAGAATCCTGGAGGCCCTGATCCTGTCTTCTCTTCCTTCTTTATGGTCCAGCAACTTCAGTACCTCTTGGAGTGCACAGATTATGTGCAGTGTTCTGTGGGACCCTAGGAAGGTTTCTTGTCTTTCTATCCTTGATAAAAACTTGCTAGCAAGATGGTTCTTAATATGACTCTGAAGTCATATTACTATGACATAATAATCAATTAATATGACTCGGAAGCCATACTAAGACACTGGAAGTATGGAGAAGTCAAAAACTCAGGGAAATGTTCTTGTTTTGGAGCTGAAATTAATGGGAAGACGTTTGCAATACTGTTTATTTTCTGTTCTGTTTGATCTGTCCTCATACAGAAACTCCCACAAAATGGGAGCTGGTCTACCATTGGCGCTTGGAGAGTTTCTTCTTGTTTAAAAAGAAAAAAAGAGGATTTTCTCTGACACAGTTATATCTTGAAATATCCAAGTGCTGATGAAAAGTATGTATGTGCTGAGTCTGCCTTTCTTTGCTTCAGCCACTTTCTATGAAAAACATCTCACTAGGCAACAAACGAGGGTGTAAGTGAGATACCTGTTTAATCTGTGTGGAAGCAGTCACTTCAGTCTCAGTGCTGCTCTTTAATGGGTTATTTTTTTTAAGTAGTCACAAAGACTTGATCATGGCTTAAACCATAGAGGAGATCAGAGGGGCTGCCTGTAATGATCTACACTTGAGTCTGCACCAGAGCTCTTAACAGTCTGGGTGTGAGCGTGCTGCTTGCAAGGATGGAAGGGTTATGGGCAAAGAATAGTACAAGGATGACACATTGCTGGGCAGTTTTCTACAGGCTTGCCATTTCATTCCATTATATAAATTGACCTGCAAGTCTGTCTTTTAGGAATCTTCTCCTTGGAAAGATGGGGCATGCAGTCCCATGTGAATGTCACAGTGGAAAAGGGCATTTACTCACTTCTTGTACTTTTCCAGTCTTTAGAAAATATCACCTTATCTCTTTAGCAAATAGCTATGCTGTGCTTTACTCACAACTTGGCAAGTTCTGAATTGTCCTGGTTTTAGAGCCAGCTGTGAAATACTGTTTCTTGAATAAGATTAATAGACGTTTTAGCTGGGTAAAGGACAGTGATCCATCAGGCTCTGCAGGAGGACAGAAAATGCCCCTGCTAATTATAATTTGAGATGTCAGTTGGTCCATACTGTCTTTGGATGTTTCCCCAGACTCTGTCCTGTCTAGTTAGTTAGATTTCTTCTACCTCTAAGGGTCTTTATTAGTCACCAGGCATCTTAGGTGTTTAATTAAAGGCCATCATTTAATGGTTGAATACATGAAATGAATCAAAGTCCTGAGCTTTGTGGATCTACATGAATAACCTAGATGTGGGAGAAATAACAGATTAGCAGATACTACTGATTCACCATCGGTACAGATCCCAACAAAGCAGAAATATAAATCCAGGCATTGATTACCATCTTACTTAAATTTGGCTGCAGAAAGGATTTCTCTAGACAGGCTGAACGTTAAAACGCAAAGAACCAAAATCTCCTCAAATACTTGTTTGAGTCTAGTTTTAAATGACTCTGTGTAAGGTGGGGCAGACTCTGAATGCACAGCTCAGAGCTGTGGTGAACCATCATGCCCACACCCAACTGGGAGGGCTCTCTGTAGAGGAGTCTGGTGTTGAGGACATGAGCAAGATCTCCATGCCTCATTTTAATTTGTGGCTCTAGCTTTGGCTGAAGACTTGGTCTATTGACAGGATGTTGGGAAAAATTTCTTCACTGAAAGGTTTATCAATCACTGGAACTGGCTGCCCAGGAAAGTGGTTGAGCCATCATCCCAGGAGCTATTTAAAAGACGTGTAGACATGGCACTTATGAACATGGTCTATTGGTGGACTTGGCAGTGTTAAGTTATGGCTGAAACTGATAGTCATGTTTTTTTCCCAACCTGGAAGATTCTGAGTTTCTAAACTATTCTGTGATTTTATTCTAAGGCACATCTGTTCAGCTCTGCACCTCTGCAGTCGGGGCAGGAGTGTAAGGATATGCGAGCTAGCCGAACAGCCAGATCAGCCGTGTGCCCACCAGTTTTTTTCACTGGATAGCCTTCTCCAGCACAGCTTTGGGTCATACCGAGTCGTTGTCTTCCCTAAATCTCCCTTCATTTTGTGCTGACTGTATCTGGAAGGCCAGGTGACAAAGGCCATCCTTTGTGAGAAAGAATTTAAGTTACATGAGCACAAGATCACTGTGTTTAGCAGAGATGTAGCTGGTTTTGCAAAGGTGAGGACAGAAAAATCAAGCATAGCTAGAGGCAAATTTGTGACTGCCTTTTAGCAGAGCTGTGTAGAGCAGATGAAAATCACTAACCATCTGCATGCCTGGTCCCTCTGGTGTTCTACCAGGGTTAGGCTTCAAGATATGATGCTGCACCAACTTATATAATAAAAATTTGGTTTCTCAGTTACTTTATGTACATTCTGCACTAACATCTTGTAATGTAAAGGACAGATTACCGTGGAAGATTGGCTTCAGGACCTTTTCAAGTAGTGTGCTTTTGGAAAACAGTCCCTTTTGCAGTATGATTCAACATCAGTTTTGTATGATGGTCCTCAAACGAGATGTAAATGGCAAATACAGAGTCCCTGTCCTGACACAGGGATGCAAGGGCGACCATTAGTTGGAGTTCTTAGAAGACTGCAGTGCTTTAGTTAGCTGTAATGCAGCTGGCACAGACTACTGATGGACTAAAGACATGTTTGGAACCATTTCATGGAGAAATTCACATCTCATGAAGAGTTCAGTGGAAATTAAGAACCCTGACGTGTGGAAGGACAGGGGCAGCACTGACTGGTGTAAGAAATATAATGCAGGAGCCACCTACACAGAGTGTAGATTTCATAGAACACGATACCTTGTGCCAAATACCCCAATGACAGTTTGGCTGACAGGAATGGGGTCATACATCTTGGAAAAATTTCTAGGAAAAGAGGAAGTATGATATTCTTTTGGCCTGAAGCTGCTGTTCTTGTCATTTCTGAAGAAAGAAAATAGTACATGGGATAGTACTGTTGCCAAGAAAGTAGACGTAGTCTTCAGAGAGTCACCATTTCACTTAAATGCATTTGTTGTACTTGCATAAACGTTTTTCCATCACCCCTGCGTAGACTGCACATTTCTTGGAGCACTGTCAGACTCTTCTGTATGTGTGGTACAAGGTGGGGTAAAGAAGCCCTGTCATCAGGGCTTCTGATGGCCCAAGGTTTCTTTCTTCTGGTCTTGGTATTACAGATTGCTTAAGACCACCTTACAGATTTCTGAAGACTATGGTTAAGGCCAAGAATCAGTGTTAGCTGAGGCCAGTCTTGTTTAATATGTTTAGCAATGATCTGATGAGGGGACCAAGTGCATCTGCAGTAAATCTGGGTGTGATACCAAGTGGGGTGGAGATGCTGATCTGCTTGAGGATAGGAAGATGCTAGAGAGAGATCTGGACAGGCTGGATCAATGGACAAGTCCAGCTGTATGGGATTCAAAAAGGTCTTGCACTTGGGTCACTACAACCCCGTGCAACGCTACGGGCTTGGAGAAGAGTGACTGGACAGCTGCACAGTGGGAAAGGACCTGGGGGTGCTGTCCATAGCTAACAGAATATGAGCCAGCAGTGTGCCCAGGTGGCCAAGAAGACCAAGTAAAACTACAAAAATTTACTAAAACTGCCAGAGAAAGAGCCAGAACTCTGAGAGCCTGTTTTCATTGTAGAGTGGTTTTGTGGGTTTTACCCTTCATTCTGTCCTACTCTTTCTTTGGTGAAGTTGAAAAGAATTGAAGTACTTTGATTCTACTCTAATGTACCTGACATCTGGTCTACTGACACCTGCCTGGCTATGTTCCTGTGTGACTGGATCTAGGTGATCCTGCTTTGGAGGGGCAATTGGGCTACCTGAGTGAAGAGACATAGAGATGGACTGTTGGACTAGCTAAGCAGGTTTGGGTCTGGTTTGTACGTGGATGGGAGACAGTCTGGGTACATCAGGTGCTGTAGGCTTACCCTGCTCCAGCAGGGGAGATTAGACTTAGATGACCTTTCGAGGTCCCTTCCAATCTGTAACAGTCTGTGATTCTGGGAATCCCTAATGTTCTGTGATTCTGTGAAACGTTTGTTAGAAGCAAACACGCCTCCTCTTGCTTGATAGACACAAAAGGTGCAGGTGTATGTCAGTCCTCTGGAAAACACACGGATCTGTGGAGAACCAATCCTAAACACAGGATTCTTCTGAAGTGTGCCCCAAATAACTTGCATCTCAAGAGTTTACCTGTTACTGAAATTATGCCAGTTCCTTCAAGTGAAATTTCAGAAGGAGACCAAGACAGAACACTTATCCTGTACTTGTGCTTTCCACAACAGGCAGCTAACCCTAACCTAGACCCTAACCTAAATTTTCAGTGTCAAAAATTTCCCTTGCTCAAAAAATACCAGTGCAAAACAAGCAAGGAAACCCCTGTGAGTACCATAGGATAGTAAGAATGGTTTTGTAAAGGAACAAAAAGTGATGGAGGATGTCTTTTTAAAATAGTAGCCTGTAAAGAATGTCATTCTCCATATTTCAGACTCAAATGGACTAGTTGGGCAGGTAAGAAATAATACTTCCCCTTTTTGCAAGTTACTTCATGCACAAAATAATTCATCCAAAACACGGCATGAGAGGGAGTTGGATGTAAAGACAGAGATAACTTAGACTAATTTTACTGCAAGAATCTCCTTCTTGTGAGCTAAGTGCAAAATTCAGAGCCAGAGTCTGTTGGGTTGGAGACCAGAGGAACCAAGGAAGCTCCAGAGGTGAATTACAAAGGGGTGAGTTCAGCTGTCATGTTTCAGCAGGTTTTCAAGTTTATGTGTCCACATCCCCTGAATGTTTATTCCCCAAGCCAGGGCATCATGGAAAGCTTAACAGATCTTTCTTGACTCCTTACAAGTAAATTACAAGCCGGTGGGTCTCAGTAGGAGCTATGTGTTTGTTTTACAACAGTCTAAAGAATCCCATTGAAACTGGGGACTACTGGCTTCAGGGTATGCCCTCCAGCCAGAAGAAAGGTGCAGAGAGGGCTTGCTGGTAGGCGAAAGGTTTATCCCTCCTAACTGCTATGAGAGAGAGACATTTTCAGGTCTCTGGAGGGCTGCTGAGCTCTTCTTTATACAGTTGGTGGTGGGACAGAAATATATTTGATTTGCCCCTTCTTGACTCATTGGTCTTCTGAGTGGGTTCTTTTTTATGATGATCTAGTTCTGGCCAGTCAGAACTTGAAACAGGCAACCAGCACTGTTTCAGCTCTTATTTCTCTGTGTGTGAACTCCCCTTGATTTGAATCACCTGAAACTCACAGGGTCCAAGGGAAGGGGATACTTGACTGTATCTCCAAGCTGAGGTGTGTACATAATCCAGGAGAGAATAAATTTGCCCAACAAATTAGGTAGACTTTTTTTGGAAGGACCCAGTCCCAAGGTGCAACCTGTCTCAATCTCCAGAAGTCCTTATAACTTTTCATTTCTTATTACCCATAAGCTGGTCAGCTGTGAAGGTGTTTGCATCTTCAAGCTAGATGGATGCTCTGACTGTGTGTTTTACTGTACAGAGACTGTAAAAGTCTAGTGTCTTCAAGGAACTCCAACATTCACTGACCTTGTGGGTTTCTTTGGTCTTCTCTGGTAGTGTAGAAGTAAAAGGACAGAGTTAATCCTCTCATTCCATCTAGTTTACAGAGGAACTAGTTGGCATTTGATCATACTCATTCACAATGTGAATGATGAGGTGTTGAATTTTGGATGAGGTGTTGAGGGATCTGGTTTAGGGGTGAATGTGTAAGGTAGGGTAGATGGTTGGACTCAGTGATCCCAGGGGTCTTTTCCAACCAGAGTGATTGGTTCATCTGGAGGACCCTTTCTCACTTGCACAGGAGCCAGTGAGCTCCGTGGCTCGGTGGGAATGCCAAATTTAGTTTAAAAAGCTTCATGGATTCCTGTTTCCTGGGTTAGAGATTGTGAATCCTTTATAATCATCCATGCACCAGAGTGTTTCTTGTCTCTCTTAATGTGTGAGACGGTGCAAGGAACACAAGGCATGCTGCTTGGCTTTGTTGAGGAGGAACAAAAGTCTAGACTGCAGCAAGGCAAGTGCCTCCTAGCACATTTCTGCACATCATACCTCCTCCCTCGGCTGTTCCTCAGCACTGTGACATCTCTGACCCTCTGTGGGCAGCACTGAGGTGAGAGACATTGAGATGTACATAAGATAAACTTGTGTGTGGAGGTTGTTATCACAGTCTGGAGAGATACAGACCTGACAGACAACTGGAGTTTCCCATCCAAACGATGTCTGTTGCCTTTGTTTGTAGCCCTGTGTGTTGTGTACCCACTTTGTGATGATTTGGGAGGTGAAAGACGTTGCAAAGTCAGTAGTGGCCTTTGCGTTGGTGTCTAATTCTTGTTCCTCTGTTGAACGCGCAGGGTAAAAAAGGAGAGCCAGGATTCCCAGGAATCAGCGGTCTGATCGGCCCTCAGGTAGGTGGTGGTTTTTTTCTAATCTTCTATTTTCTTATAAAACAACTTTAAGTTGGTGCTTCTCCTTCAAGAGCCAAGATAATGAATCCTGTTGTAAGAGAAGTCTGCCTGTTGGGCAGTGACCTTCAGCCTTGAGAACTGGACCTGTGCAAACTGCGTGTGATGACTTTTACGTTTTCCAGATTTTCAGCATCTTTGAAGATGCAGAGGGTGATAGTTTGTGTGTGATGCTCCCATTGCTCATGCACAGAGCAGGATCATTCCAGATCTGTGGAATCATTCCAGTGATTTGTGTTTGGTGAGGACAGTGTTTCAGCCAGTGGTTGGCTGTGTGGATTGGCAATGGCAGACGTGTCTCCTGTGCTGCAGTCTTGAGGGAAGAAGCCATTTAGAAGGTGTTTATTCTCCAAAAAGTGAACTTTGAGCACCAGATAAGTTTTATGCTTCGCTACTTAGATATCTATCTGCTTGTTATAGGCGGTTAGGTGTTGGCTAATTGAGGAAGGAAGAAGGATGTGTTAAGTTGATGGCCCCTTAGCTCCAAATTTTTTTAAAGCTTTTGCAAATTAGTGCTCCCAGTTGCACCATCTGTAACTTCATAGGGACAAAATATGTGTGTTAAGCATCATCAGAGAGGATTTGGCTTCACCAATCCATACTGTCCTGTGTGATAATAGTGACACTTGCCGCTGGCTTTCTTTCTTACTAAGTTTGTAGCCAAGTTCAGCCGAGTTCATTTGTAGGATCACCTCCTGCAATAAGAAAAATACCTGTGGGAGTATCCTCAAGCAGGAAAGACACCCTATACCTTGTTACCCTCTACAACTACCTGAAGGGACATTGTGGAGATTTGGGCCCTAGTCTCTTCTCATAGAAAATTAGTGATAGAACAAGAGAGAGTGACCTCAAGCTGCACCAGGGGAGGGCGAGGCTGGACATTGGGGAAAATGATGTTAATGACAGAGTAGTCAGGGATTGGACTAAACTACCCAGAGACATGGTTGAGTTAAAGACTGATGTGGTGCTTAGGGACCTGCTTTACTGGGGAACTTGGTGGAGTAGGGCTGTTGGTTGGGCTTGGTGATCTCAAGGGTCTTTTCCAACCTGAATGATTCTATGATTTCATGACTTCCCTTTTCAATAGTCGTTCTGTGAGCTAGGCCTTTGGCTTTGGTATTTTGCTTCCATAATTTGTGAAGGTTTGGGCAGGAATGAAGAGAGTGATGGAGATGTATCATAGTCAATGGCACATTGCTAGGCAGTAGATGCTGATCTTTCATTTGTCTCTTCTGGCAAGCAACGCCCTTGTGGCCAGGAAACACATTCTAGAAATGGTTCCTGTGGCAGATATTTTGAACTGAGCTGCTCACAGCTCTGTGGAGGAAGGCCAAGGTCTTGTGATCCTGTGCAGGTGAGAGATCCAGCTCAGAACCTTCTCAGAACACTCTTTGATATTGGCTTTCAGATTTTTAAGATGTTTTACTGAGTAACTCTGATTCCATGGCTTCTCCAGTGAGGTGATCCTGCTCTGGCGGGGGGATTGGACTAGATGACCTTTCGAGGTCCTTCCAATCCCTTATGATTCTATGGATTTATTTTGTTGGACAACATTAAACAGCCTCCCCACCAAGTGTTCTGAACCACTGGGACCTATTGCTTTGGGGGAAATATTTTTCTCTGTCCTTTGTTTCTGGGATACCTGAGGCTCACCACCCAGACCTTGTCACACGTGCTCTGCTCAGGTTCTCTGTAACTCTGAAAAAGGAATCCGTACGCATGTGTTAGCAGTTTTCGAAGTGTATCTGAGAAACCTGCTGACACAGCACTAAGTAATTTTCCTTTCTGCAGAGGCTAAATAAAGTTAGCAAATTTTCTGTTAATTAAAACCGCATATAATGCCAGCCCCATCAAGGGATACTTAAAGTGAGTGTTCCTCCGAGCTAACCACAGGAGTGGAATAATACTGGTGCAGTTCCTGCAGCGGCTCTCTGTCCTGGCCACATCACTGCGGAGTGCCGTATTTTTGTGTGGAGAAAGTGCTTACGCTCCGTTTGTGACAAAACTACTTTTCAGCTTAATAGCACTTTTTGTGACATGAGGGGTTTTTAAGCACTTTCTCAGCACATTTTTTTCCTTAACCAGACTATGCCCAACAAATACCCAAGAAGAAATATCATTTCTTTATACTGCCCCTTCTGCAAGTCACATATGGGAGTCCGCGTCGCCCGTTCTTGTGCTGTCTCTGTTTTGAGGACCAGACTCGCCACCTCTCTGTACCTATATGGACAACAGACAGGAGTGGATGTAGGAGCTGTAGGATGAACATCGTTGCTGAAAGACACAGAAAAGACCATCTGAAGTCAGCGTTAGGCTTTGTCAAGAAAAACAGTCATTGTCATGCCCAAGTCCAGCAAGCCACGGAAGGATGGGGCAACTATGCAAAGGAAACAGCCTGAGGGCTTCTCTGAAGCAGGGTCAGCAGATCCAGTGAGAAACTGCAGCTGAGATTGTCAGTCCCACCCTCAGGGATCATAAAGTGCGTGTGGTCATGTTTGAGAATTCATTTAAGTGTCAAACCCCAAAGTAGCCATGTGGAGGCAACTTCTCAGCTAGCCTAGAGATGTTTTGTGGTAATGCACACACCAATGTAAACTAAATCTCAATCCAAAAAGATTTCAAAATTTTTTTTCTTTCTAAGTTAAATATGTTGGAGAACCAGCCCATGTGCTCATTTGCTTCCTGGGGTTCAGTCAACACCCACCGAGATGAACATTTATCTTCCAGTGAGCTTTAGAAATGGTGCATCGTGCAACGTCATTAAGCCATGGATCTTATTTCTGCTTTATACATGAATTATTTTCCTTCAGAAAGGGGACAGGCGTCTAAACGAATAATGTGTTTATGTTATTATTTGTTTGTACTGTTTTAGTTTCCAGGAACTTTAATCACAAGGCAAACATCTATTGCACTAGGCTGTTCAAGTGCAGATTGAAAAATGAGCTTTTCTTTAAAGAGCACTCAGCTGAAATAGATGGGTGGCTAGCAGGCATGGAAAAACAGCAAGGCTGTGCATAGACATCGGAGATCTCCATGTATATCTTCTCTGTCCCATCATCTGTTGATGGGAAGGGTTCACAGAAGGGGCTGAAGGCAGTTGATGAGGGGCGTCCTGAGGATGAAGGAGAGCTGCAGTTAGGCAGTGCATGCTACATCAGCCTTGCCTTTGCAGGCACAGCGGCAACAGGGACCAGATGCCCTGGTGCTGAGGGCTCAGACACTCTCGAGTTCTATCACTGAATTGCCAGGGTTGGGTTTTGACTCTAAACACATGCACGTGTTGGATTAAGGATGGGGATGCACCTGTCATTGCTCAATGCTCCCATTGGTGACGATCCAGTAAATATCATCAGTGGAGCCAGAAGCCCACCTCAAGCAGTCACCTACAAGCAGACCCACTCTCTAGATTCCCCGAGCTGAGCAGGTACATGCTGTCTACCTTGTGAGATAGGAAACCAAGTGAAAGTTCTTTGTGATCTCTCCACAAATGCCATACCTCACCCTTGCAGTGTTGCTGCGATGGGCTGCTGCTGAGGCCAGCAGTGTAACTCAGCACTGTGAGGTAGGCCAGTACAAGCTGTACCTCTTATGGCCGTGGCTGGCACTGATTTAATTAGTATAGACTTGTCCGTAGGCTGTGAGCTGAAGCCCTGCTTTTCTTAAGTAATTCAGGAAATAAATGACATCCTTTGAAATGCATCGTGTCCTTAATGTGCTTTTTATAATGCAAGTTAATACTGCAAAATGTGAGGGAAGGATTCAGGCCCCAGCTGCAAAGCTCAGATTGAATTCAAACTCTGGCAGGGCTGCTCGAAACGAGAGGATATTGCTCAGAGCTGTCTTTGATAAGATCTATACCTTTAACAAATACAAAGAAAAAGCCTTCACCTGTGCAGATCACTGAAGTACTGAAATGAAAGGCCATAAGGGAGTTTTTTGGGTTTTTTCTCTCGTTTGCTGCACTGACTCAGTAAACCCACTCAAAGTGAACATGGAGAGAAATAAACTGTCCTCTGCAGACAAAAGAGATCTTGTCCGTGTCTTACACTAAGTGATGAAATTAAACAAATAATGCCTTTCACTGGAAACCAGCAGCTCTCCAGCAGAGATGCTATGTACAAAGTCAACTGTGTGGCACGCTGTCACAGAGCTGGAAGGACAGTCCCTGGAGCTACTGCTGAAAACACTTTGTTTTGAAGAGAACACTGGCACTCCAATTGCAGTGCCATCTGATGAAGTCACTGGAAGCCTTTTCCACTGAAGACTATAGCACTATCACAGGGACTGGCTATAGGGCTCGTTGAGGTCTGTTGGCCTTTTAGGCAGTGTCAGCCTTTCTTTCTATACCCTCTTACCTTTGTCTTGGGTTGTGATGCAAGATTCAAGCAAAAAAGAGCAGTCTGGTGCTCTGATGCAGCATTACTGAGAGTAGTTGGAGGTGTTGGTTGGCAATTGGAGGTGTCGGTTGGACAGGAGCCAGCAGTGTGCGCAGGTGGCCGAGAAGGCCAATGGCAACCTGGCCTGGATCAGGAACAGTGTCACCAGCAGGAGTAGGGAGGTGATGGTGCCCCTGTGAGACCACACCTTGAGTACTGGGTCCAGTTTTGGGTGCCACAGTATAAGGGGCTGGAGCGGGGCCAGAGAAGGGCAACGAGGGTAGGGAGAGGTCTGGAAAACAGGCTCTATGAGGAGTGGCTGAAGGACCTGGGGTTTTTTAATCTAGAGAAGAAGAGGCTGAGATGAGACCTTATTGCCCTCTGCAACTACCTAAAAGGAGGTTGTAGCAAGGCTGGTGCTGGTCTCTTCTCCCAAATTCATAATGATGGGGTGAGGAGAAACGGCCTCAAGTTGCATCAGGGGAGGTTTAGATTGGATCTTGGGAAGAAGCTCCTTCCTGAGAGAGTGTTTGGGCACTGGAACAGGCTGCCCAGGGAGGTGGTAGAGTCACTGTCTCTTGAGGAGTAGCTAGAGCACTTGAGGCCATAGTCTGGGGGTTAGGGAGATGTTGAGATGAGAGCTGGACTTGATGATGCTGGAGGTCCTTTCCAGTCAGGATGATTCCGTGATTCTAATTCACAGTACTTGTGCCAGTGGATACTGTAGTGCCTGGGGGGAGAAATGAAGAGTGAGTTTGAGTTGCTGATTCCAGAACTCACTCAGGTGCAGCAACAGAGAAATGAAGAGCTGGAGTAACAGGGAACATAGTGAGACATGTAGACTGCTCCACAAAACTAGCTATTGGGAGAGGAGTGGAAGTAAATGGGGGACAGTGCAAACAAAGCCAACAGGAAGATCTGTGGAGACTTTCTGAAGGCTGAAATTGCAGTGAATAATTGGTTTTGAAGTGGAGACAAACAGACACTGGAGGGGAAAAGGCTGTCAGTGCCATAGTTATGCATTTTGCTGTCACTGTGGCAGCAGACAGGGTGCTCCTGCATGTCCCAGAGGTTCTTCTCATTCGCAAAAATGCCTAAAAACCTCAGATCACAGTCTGTTTTGACATTGTTTTAGGGCTTATCTCAGCATTTCTCAGAGTGTAAGAGAATCTGGTCATCTGGATGGAATAATATACTGAAAATATGTCTGTAGAAGCTTTGTCTCCAGAGGCAGATATCTGCAAAAGCCATCAGACTTCAGTTTCCATCACGGAATGGTCATTTGCTCACCACTCTCTAAAACATCGCCTTCCCTTCTTCCATGGACAAGGGATTTAGGCCAAGGAGCCCACTGGTGCAGTCACAGGCAATGGAGTTGTGTTCCTTTTCAGAGCTTCCTTAGGGAGTGCAGAGGCTAAACCTTAATAGCTCTGCCTGCCTTTCAGCAAGATACAGCAGTCTGGAAGAGGAGAGCATCCCTTACTGGATCCGGGACGACAGGCACAGCTGTTCCTCCAATACAGGGAGTGTCAGGTTTCTTTCCTGAGGACTGTCCCTACCTTAGACTATCTAAGGAATGGAGCTGGATGAAGCACAAATCTGGAAAAAATCCACCCCCTGCAAAGGCTTTTAAAGTTGACCCCCCCCCCATGACACACAGACACCTCTACACACTGTTTGGATTTTAATGACCCTTTGAAATCTTTTTCGCATCAAGGCAGCAGCTTGAAAATACTTTTGCTTCAACATTTGGATGAAAGGGGTCCATGTTTTGCTTTTGTTTTCCAAACTCAGTTTGTGCAATCCTGCTTTATGAGAAAATGTTCCTTGCCTCGGCTTTTGCGTGTAGGAAGCACACACCAGGCTTCACTAGCCAGAAAAGAACCTCAAATGCCCCATGGTTATTCCTTTCTAGATCAGTTTAAAGGAACATTGCTTTGGACTGGATCTGGGACATGGACTGTCACCTGCATAATCCATCAAATGACCTCTGAAAAAGAAGATAATTTAAATGAGGCACTTCAGGCACCTCAGCTGCAAAAGGGAAGCAAAGAAAACAGATGGCAGGAGATGTTGGGGTTAAGTGTTACAAGCTGTCCTGCTGCTCCTGTTTTATGGGGTTTTTTTTAATCACAGCTAAGTGCTGTCTGTTTAGTCCTTTCAAAATCCTTGGGAAGGATTGCCCTGAAGAATGCTCAGAAGTCAGGAGAAGGGTTACACTAACAGAAATGTGTGTGCAGGTGAAATATATATGTGTTGGGCCTGATGTCCTGGACTATTGCCCTTATAGGAAGAAGTGGAACTGAACTGTCGGTGGCTACTTGGGGCATGAGTGCTTCTGTATCAGGACCTCTGCTTGTATAAGGTTTTTGCATCCAGAATACTGAAAGCTTTGGAGAATAATTAGAAACTATCTTGGATAGTGAGACTACGAAGGGTTACTAGAAGAAGTAGTTGAGGTGAGGAGGATATCACACCTCATGTTTCAGGGGTAATGCTGGCTGCTGAGAGATGCTTGAGTGAGATTTGGGGGAGGACCAGCACATCCCAAGGCACATCTTTCTGGGATGTTTTAGTCGGTGCTCACCTTTGGCTCACTTTACAAACACCAGTGTCTTGGATGGGGTTCTGGGTTGCAATAGAAGATGATCATGGAGGGGTGGTGCAGCTGCGGGTCCTTTTCACGGTCGCTTTGCCCCATCTACTGGTGACAGATTGTTTTCTTCTCGGGCTGAGTTGTATGAGGATAAGCTGTGGTCTGCTAAACGCCATTGTAAGTAACGGCAGTTTTGCACATTTTCTTCTCTTCAGCTACAGTTTTCCGCAGACGTAAAATGCTAGCGTTGACCCGCAGCTCATACTGCCGTCATCACAGCAGCTATTCCTTGCAGCAGGGACTGCTGACTGGGAAAATCCTAACTGGCCTTGCCCTTCAGTCTTGCGTTAGTTACTCAGTTCCAATTCTCCGCAGTGTTTGGGCAGATGGGAGGGAGTTTGATGGCTTTTTTAAGCACAAATTCAACAGAACTCCGGTTATACTGAAAATTTAAAATGAATTAAATCATCCCGTTGAATGTGCAAATGGAGTTCTCAGCTAGGAAACCAAATTTAACCATGTGCTCAATACAGAAAACCAAACCCCTCTGGAAAGCAGACAGCTGTTAGGAGAATACTTTCTGTATGAGAGGTAGCTGTTGGAGGGAGATGAGTGAAGAACTGTGAGGGCACCAGGTTGGCTCAGTTGATAGAGCATGGACTCTGAATTCCTGGGGTCATGGGTTCAAGCCCCATGTAGGACATCTTGAGACAGTACTGTAGGCTTACCCTGCTCCAGCAGGGCGGGTTGGACTTGGATGATCTTTCAAGGTCCCTTCCAACCTGTAACCTTCTGTGATTTCCAGCTGAATGTGCACTGAACTATGAGTTTGTGAGGACTTTTACTACCAACAGGGTTGAGTTGAGACGTGGAAATGATGGTGCATTTGTTTTAAAACACTTGATTCACTCTGCAGGGTTGAGTTGAGACATGGAAATGATGGTGCATTTGTTTTAAAACCCTTGATTCACTCTGCTATGTCTCCATACCCTTGGATTCATATTTTTACCCTCACCCTGCCACCCTAAAAAAAGCCCAAACCTGTTCTACTCATTAGTTAGTTCAGAGATCTGTCTGCAGATACGTTGTTCACTTTGAAATACCATTAATCCAGATTAAATTAGGCTGGATGCTATGAGAGATCACACTGGACAAGAATTGTATTATGTCCTAATACTGATGGCTTTCAACCAGTCTGTCTCTTGTACTGGAGTGAAGGATGGAGCTCACAATAGCAATAGAGGCTTAAGCAGGAGATCTTGATCTGCTTGTGAGCATGGCATCCTTGGAGCTCAGTTGGCATTGTGGGGTTTTTTTGGGATAGATGCTAATGAAATGAAGCTCATTGCTTTTACCTGACCCTGACTGCGCAGAGAAGGGCCCAAGGCTTTTAGCTACTGTCAGAGAGTTTGATAGATTGGTTTTGCTTCCTCTCTTACAGGGTCCTCCAGGGCCCCCAGGCATTGCTGGACCACCTGGACCACCTGGAACACCAGTAAGGAAACCAACTTGTTTTAGGGTGGGGTGTTTTGGTTTTTGGGGGTTTTTTTTGCTTTATATCAAAGAGAAGAAAATAGAGCTCAGGGGAATTTGAAGTCATGGGTTTCAATGGGAGCTGACTCGGGGCCTCTGGCAATATGTGTTTTCTCTTATATTTTCCCCCTGAAAAGCCACGGTGGGTCCTAGAGGGCAGCTTCTCTGTGCCAAGCATTGGCGGTACCTCACTGTTACCTGGGAATAAATCAGTGTCTACACGACTCCTCACAACAGAAACCTGACTCCTGTGGAAGGAAGGACATATCACATTTAAATTGAAACCAGCAAACTCCAGTGAGGTTGCTGCAAAGAATAGAAAATCCTAATTTTTTAAATTTTCATTTTCTTTGATCTAATTTTTCAGGGACTGACAGGAGAGATTGGAGTTTCTGGTAAACCTGGACCACCAGGACTGGCTGTAAGTGTTAAAGAACCACTTCCATGTCTTCCAGGGTCTCTCCATCACTTCAGGTCTTTGATGCTCAGGTCTTTGCTTAGTTTCACACAGGTTGTCCACGCACAAGACTTTAATGTGAGCTCCAACACTACTGTTTGCAGTGCCAGTGTTGGCCTCTGGATTCTTCTTGTGAATAAGATTTTTACCAGATGCATCTCTACTACTCCCACACCCGGGGACCCTGGTGCCCTCTTGACATGAAACCATTCCGACATTTCAAAACTTTCAACCCCTTCAAGTGTGCCTTCAAAACCTTTCAAATATTTTGTGTTTAGCAATTTATTCCCCTTCAAATGTGGTTTTGCATGAATCAGCCCAAAGAGCTCCCAGTTAAGGTTTAGCAGAGGACAGTGATTCCTGTTGGCTGGTAAAAGTGACTTAGGAACTGTTAAGTGCCACCTTCAGCGTTTAGGGGTTGACTGACACTTAGAAAAGGGACAAAACACCTTCTCACCATTTAAAATGCATTACAGGAAGTAATTTTAATTCTTATCTTGCCCAATTATTCTCTCACTATGTGTTGCTTAATTTAATTTTAGGAGGCTATGTAGAAGATGTATTGTGTAGGAAATTACCAATATTTAATAGGAGAAATAGACTTTAAAAAACTTTATAGCTGCAGATAACAGAGACTTATGGAGAAAGATAAGTAAAAATGTCATTTAAAAAAAAAACCTACTTGAGAAACCACAGTGCAGGAAAAGCTCAGGACTGGGTGTCTGTCCGTAACAACACTGACATCCAGTGGTCATTGTCCAAAACTGGGATAGTAGGAAAGGGCTGAGCAGATCTGTGCATTGCCAGAAACTTCTGCATACTTTACATCACATTTAGGGTGACTCACAGAATGAAATGTGTGATTTCTCAAACCAACAGGAGTGCAACAGGGAAGAACAGAGCGTGCTTCTGCTGGGCTTGCTGTTAATGGTTGGTGGGATGGGTGCTTGCAGCTCATGCATTTCTCTTGTTTAGGGGTTGCCTGGCAAAGATGGGTTCAATGGGCTTCCTGGGCTTCCTGGTCAAAAGGTAAGTGACACCACCTACGCTGGCATTGGGCATCTTATCTGGGTAAGCTCCATACGTGGGAGGGCACATCTCTGGAGCAGACACCACCTTGCTAGTCCCACACCCCCCACTGGTGAAGCTCCAGGGTGAAGTCAGATGGTGTGATTGCACTCTACTGAGTCATTATGAACATGGAGCTGGTTGTAAACACAGCAGAGATTAGAGATCCTCTTCACCCTTCAATCAGGAGAGGGTTAGGCTGGATGTTAGGAAGCACTTTCTCATGGAAAGGGTGATCAGACACTAACGGACTGCCCAAGGCAGTAGTGGAGTCCTTGTCCCTGGAAGTGTTTAAGAAAAGATTGGATGTGGTACTTAATGCCATGGTCTGACTGATGTCATGGTGTCAGGCCGTAGGCTGGGCTTGATGATCTTAAAGATCTTTTCAAGCCTCAATAAAGTCTCCTTCACTGGAGATGTTTAAAACCCTCCTGGATGTGTTCCTGTGTGACTTGCTTTAGGTGATCCTGCTGTGTCAGGGGGATTGGACTAGATGATCTTTCGAGGTCCCTTCCAATCCCTAATGATTCTATGTTTCTGTAGTTACGTGATTCTTTAACTACTGCATCCACTTCAGCAAAACAGCTAAGTGCTGCAAACAGAAAAGCTTCTGCTGTAAACCCAGGATAGCCAGTGACACTGGCAAGTCAAGGTACGCTGGCATGCGTCCAAGGGACAAAGAAGTACTAGTATCACTCCAAGGACGTTTCTTTCTTTCTTTCCTCCCTGAAGAGCTGGAAAGAAGAGATGCCAGCCCCTTTAAGGCTTTTTTCCTGTGTCAGAAAGTCAGTTCTGCTTTATTTCCTGCTTCTTCCTTTCCCATTTGAAAGCTTCTACAGAAGTCAGATTGGAAAGCGTTGTCTCCTCTGCTATTCCTGCAATGGGAAAAACAGATGGGAGATTTAAGGTGGGGGAGACACTTTGGTTGACTTGACATCGCCACATAACAAGTGTTAAATAAACGTGCCCTTGCCTTGCAAAGGATAAACTAAGCTTAGACTGATGATGACAGTACATTGCAGTAAGGAAAACAGCTCCTAACCATCCTTGGATTGCATTGGCAGGGGTCTTCTTGTCTCTAAAGTTTTAGCTCTATTGCCCCTGCTTGTTCCAGTCACACACCACATTTACATTTGCCCCTTCCAGCTGAGTACACTGAGTGCTTAAGCCCAGGTCTAGCAGAGTCTCAGCTCCCATTTAAGATGAATAAAGGTGAGGAATTTGGAACCTGTAACACATTTCTGAGGCTAATAAATGTGTGTATCTTATCCACAACCCTGTGCAGTATCACCAGCACTTCCCTGCTGTATAGTGTGTTTGAGCTTTTAATCCACAGCAAGTCTCTCCTCCCCATGCTGAAAGCATCCCCACTGAAAGGTCCACATTTTTTTCTTTTCCTTAGTAGAAATGCTGCTGCCTTTCTAACCACCTGTATTTTCAAGATATTGAGTGGAAGTTTTGTTTTTCAGGTAATTCACTGTGGACCCCTTTAATATAGTAGTGGTTGATTTTGCATTATTCCATAAATATTCCAGTAGGGTGACTATTGCTGGAGACGTGATTGCAAACAGTGCTAGAATGGAAAAACTTTTCAAAAAACATTAGCTCACATGGCTTGTTTTGTACTCTCAGGGTCATTCTGAGGGTCAGCACAAAAAGTTTGCTCCGTCTTGCCTGCAAACACGCTGCACTACCGAAGGAGTTTCTATACAACTTTCTGTGTTCCCTACAGGGAGAACAAGGGGAAAAGGGTGAGGAAGGCTTTCCTGGAAAAGCTGGTCCTAAGGTAAGGAAATTGACTTCATGGTTTGCTGTAGCCACTGTCAATCAAGACACAATTTTGAAAGGTCTTCTACAGAGGACTACAGGGGACACACTTCACCAATGAGAACGTGTTCTAACAAAAGGATCAGGTTTCTGTAAGGTTAAAGCTTTGCATCTTTTTTCTAGGGAGAACCAGGGAGCCGTGGCCAACCTGGTGAGCAGGTGAGCAGGACAAATAAACTTAGCAGCAAGGTCAGAGTGACCACATGGAATGACAAAAGCCTTTGCCAGTAATCAGTGCCATGCAAATCGTTTACTTACTTCTGTAACTGAAGATGCCACAGGTGAGTGGGTGAGACACACGGCTACACACAGTAATGCCAAAAATTCCAGAGCTAAATCCAAAGCAGAAGCAGACATGCTAAATTAAACTGTTCACTGTGCCCTGGAAAATTCAGTCAACCTGTTCCTGGTGGATAGGGAACGAAAGGAAAGCAGAGTGGCTTAAAAGTGCTTGTTTTCCTTCACACTTTACCCAGGGTGCTGGCTCTAGAAGATGAGGAACTCGCTTGTAACTACGTGATACAAGGGGTGACGCTGTCTTTTCTAAGCTGTAAATGCTTGCTGGAAAATTACCCCAAGGGCCTGTTAGAAGTTACACAATTATCTCAGTAGTTCTGTATTTGGGTTTGGGTTTCACCAGACAACCGCTGAACTCGGTGAAGATTTCCTAAAGCACACAGCTGCCCAGACTCCAACGAGGATCACTAACCTGAGATGTTAGTTCTAACACTGTTACCTGCGTGCCAAATTCCTACTATAGTAAAAAGACCTGCAGAGAGAGAAATCTGTTTTAGACAGAGTATCTGGCACACATTTCACATTTTGGAGTGCAAAGTGCAGTGCTAAATTTTCAGAGCCTGAGTCTACTCTTACTCCTACCTGTCTCAGTCCAGACCATTCTTTTACACGGATGAAATTACAGAATGGCCATGACACGTAGCAGCTCTTCATAAGCTGTGGCAGCGTTTCCATGACCATTAGGTTTTAGGAATTGCTGACCATTTTCCTTATTTGTCAGGGAGTTGCAGTCAGACCTCTTGCCACTGTCTAGCCCTTGAAGAAATAAAGCTCCAAGTCTGAGGTAACAAAGTGAGCTTTATGGGCATGAAGCACTAAGTGAACAGCAGTTACCCCAGCACACAAGTGAGATTATGTTGCTTCTGTGACAAAATTCTCTGTGATCTACATACCAGGCATTACTCACTCCCCAGGCAAGTCTCAGATAAGGGGAAATCCTCATGGCATAGGGCAGCTTCTCCTCAGGAGTTCTCGCAGGGAGTGGTTTTACACCACCCCTTAGTGGCTCCTGTGGCTGTTGCCCAGCAGTGTCGTTCTGATGTTTCTAAGAAAACAACCTGCCTAGCTTGTGCAGGTGCCAGCCAAGCTCAGGCTGAGTGCAGTGAAGGTTCTGACCCTCAGCTAGATCACTGCCACTCACTCTGAATCATCTCCTTACATAGGGATGTTTTGAATTCCAATACCACCTTCCCAAACATCTTTCTCCACAGTGTGGTGTTCTCCACACATTTAATAAATGTTCTCTTTTCTGTCACATCAGTCACAAATTAAGGTGTTGAATATTTTAGATCCTCAGGGTAACTTGACTTCATATATCCTCTGAATTTGACAGGGAACAGCTAATAACAGGTGTGCAAATGTGGTTTCTTCAATCACGTGTACGCCATCCTCCAGAGACCCTTCTTCCATGCAGTATTTCTGCAGTTTGGTAATTAGAACATCATGTTGGTCTTGTGTCAGATGTCTTCACTAATGTCACACAACCACTTCCTTCTTGTCTGTCAAAGAGAGGGAACTGGATGGATTTTGTCATGATCAGTTTCTAGCAAATCCACATCAGCTGTTTCATATTATCTTTCTGTCCTTCAGCTCATACAAACTCACTAACATTTTGCTTCAGTATCTTTCCAGATGCCAAAGTTCCATGTTTTTTGTTTTTCCTCCAGATTCTCCTCTTTGATTCTTCAGTGTTAGGGCCTCTGTTTGTCTCATGGTCTCTGGGATCTCATCATCATCCCAGATCCTGCACTGGCCCTCATAAAGCACCACAGCCTCTGGCACGAGATGTCACTTCCTTTAGCACTCTCCAAACATCACTCTGTTCCTAGCCAAGCTCAATCACCAAAGCATCTTGCTTCTCACACAATTTAGTCTTTAGAGTCATAGTGCCTGTACCATAATCATGGTTTGATTCTTCCAATACTTCAGAGACATCATTAGAGCAGGGATCTCCTTTTCTTAGTTCAATACTTGTACAGCACTTAGTGCCTGTAGGTCCTCTCCATAACCTTTTGTGAAACTGATCAACAAATGCAGAAAGCAGACTAATAATAAATAGGAAACTACGTGGTTGATGTTGAATGACAAATTGGGTCAACCTGGAGCTAAACCTGAGAATACTAGGTGTAGAACAAACTTGATTTAGAACAAATCATATGACACAGAGGTCATAATTACTGCAGCAGCAAGTACTACAAAGCAGAAAGTCATATATAAGGTTCAAATGGAAAGTAACCCCAATGTGCAATCCTGCATCCAGAAAAATCTAGATGTGCTCAGCAGGGAACATCTTTATGGCTCAGTGACATTTTTTGCATTCCAAGCTACATCAGATCATTAAAATTATAAAGGAACCAGATTTACATGTTTAGCTGTTTGTATTTGCTTGGTTGGTCCTGCTGTTAGAGCAGCATGAAGAAAACACGTCCTAAATTCCGTGTCAGTTAGCGGTGTAATGGCAAAAAAGAGACAGGTCTTAGCTGCTGGTTTAAAGAATGATTTTCCAAGAAGAAGAAGTGCTTTGATAATCGAACCAATCTCATTCTCTCTCAGCAAACTATGTCAGTATCAATCCCATGGAAACACGGTGACAAGCTCAACCCTACAGCCCAGACCACATGCACCATGGTGTCCCCGGGTATAAAGAAGCAATCTGCAGTTAGTTCTGAGCAATTCACAGCCTAATATCAGGTGTGCAAAGAGATACATAGATAGACAGATAGACAGAAAGATAGATAGATAGATAGATAGATAGATAGATAGATAGATAGATAGACCAATGTTTCACCTTTCTCAGTCTAAAATTAGCCTGCCCTAAAAAGCAAACTTGAAGCATTCTTAACTGATGTGAGAGTTTGGCCAACCATTCTGCCTGGCCATTCTTAGTGATACTTGAGTGTAACAAGGTTTATTAATAGAAGCCATGCTTGATACCTCCTTCTAGATTTCACATTTGTTTTTCTTACTTGCAGGGTGAAGCAGGTCTTCCTGGTCTGCAAGGTTTACCTGGACTCAGAGGAGAAAAAGGAGACCAGGTGAGTGACCATTTGTTTTGGCCATTTGGCACCAGAAAGACTTATGCCACATGTTCTTACAGGATGTTCTCTCTTGGTGTCACTACTCTGGTGGGCACCTGACTGGTATGTGTCAGAGTCACCAAGAATCCCTTCCAAAAAAGTACTTGTTGTTAACAGCATCCATCCTAACTGCATATGGTCCTGACTGATGCTGTACAGCTTCTGAGGCAGTAGAAGAAGTGCTATGCTCTTTAAGCCTCATTTTCAGAAATAAATGCTTGATTTAAAAATATTAAAATTAAAATACCACAAATCTCCTTTGCCACTGAGCCCTGGAGAAGGTTCCAGCTGGTTGGAACATAGAGTCATTAGGGATGAGAAGGGACCTCAAAAGATCATCTAGGCCAATACTCCTGACACAGCAGGATCACCTAGACCAAGTCTCAGAGGGACATATCCAGGCAGATTTTAAATGTGGAGAAGGAGACTCCACAAGCACCCTGGACAGCCTCTTCCAGTGCTCTGTCACCCTCACCATGAAGAAGTTCCTTCTCTTATTTGTATGGAACCTCCTTTCCAGCTTACAACCATTGCCCCTTGTCCTATCACCAGATGCCACTGAGCAGAGCCTGGCTCCATCCTCCTGACATCCACCCCTCACATATTTATAGACATTAATGAGGTCACCCCTCCGTCTGTGTTTCTCCAAGCTGAAGAGACCCAGCTCCCTCAGCCTTTCCTCATAAGGAAAGTGTTGTACTTCCTTCATCATCTTTGTTGCTCTACACTGGACTCCCTCCAGCAGCTCTGTGTCCTTCTTGAACTGAGGGGCCCAGAACTGCACGCAATACTCCAGATGTGGTCTCACCAGTACAGAGTAGGGGGGGAGAAAAACCTTTCTCCTTCTGCTAACCGCCCCCATACTGATACATCACAGGATGCTGTTGGCCCTCTTGGCAACAAGAGCACACTGCTGGCTCTTAGTCATCCCACTGTACACTAGGACCCCCAGGTCCCTTTCTCCTACAGTGCTCTCTAACAGGTCAGTCCCAAACCTACACTGGTACCTGGGGTTGTTCTTGCCCAGATGCAAAACTCTGAGCTTACCCTTGTTATACTTCATTACATTTATGTCTGCCCAGCTCTCCAGCCTGTCCACGTCTCAATGAATGTCAGCACAGTCTGCAGGGGTGTTGGTGACACCATCCAGCTTTATGTCATCAGCAAACTTGCTGACAGTGCACCCTAATCCCTCATCCAAGTCATTAATGAATAGATTGAATTAATACTGACCCTTGGGGTACTCCACTAGATACAGGCCTCCAACTAGACTCTGTCCCATTGACCACCATTCTCTGGCTTCTGTTCTGCAGCCAGTTCACCATCTACCTTACTACCCAATCATCCAGTCCACACTGCCTCAGTTTGACTGTTAGGATGCTCTGTGAGACTGTGTCAGATATCTTACTGAAGTCAAGATAGACCACATCCACCACTCTGCCATCATCCATCCAGCTGGTTATGCCCTCATAAAAGGCTATCAGGTTGGTCAAGCATGACTTCCCCTTTGTAAAGCCATGCTGACTGTCCCTAATGATGTGCCTGGAGACAGCATCTAGGATAAATTGTTCCACCACCTTTCCTGGGATGGAGGTGAGGCTGACTGGTCTATAGATACCTGGGTCCTCCTTTTTACCCTTTTTGAAGATTGGAGTGACATTTGCTATCCTCCAGTCCCTTGGCACCTCTCCTGATCCCCAGGACTTAGAAAAGATAATGGAGAGTGGCTTAGCAATGACTTCTGCCATCTCCCTTAGCAATTGTGGGTGCATCCCATTAGGGCCCATGGATTTGTGTACGTCCAGTTTGATCAACTTATCCCTAACCCAGTCCTCATCAATCAAGGCAGGCTCCTCTCTTGCCTCGACTTCCTCAGGAGCCTCAGCAGTCTGGAGTTTGATATCAGGACAGCCCCCAGATGTCTAGACAGAGACAACAAATATGTTGAGTATCTCTGCTTTCTTGGCATATTCTGTCTCCAGGGCACCCACCTCGTTCAGCAGGGGACCTACATTGTCTCTAGTTTTAGTTTTACCTGCAGTGTATTCAAAGAAGCCCTTTTTGTTGCCCTTGACCTCTCTTGGCTTTTCTAGTTGCATCCCTACATTCTCTCACCAGACCCTTATAATCACCCCAAGTGGCCATCCCCTCCTTCCATGACCTATGGACTTCCTTCTTCCTCTTCAATTTTCTCAGCAGCTCCCTGTTTATCCACACAGGTCTTCTGGCTCCCTTCCTTGATTTCCTTCCTGTCGGCATGCTCTTTTCTGGTGCTTAAAAAACAGTCTTTGAATGTTGACCAGCTATCCTGAGCTCCTTTACCTTCCAGTACCCTGTCCCATGGGATTTCCCCTAGCAATTGCTTGAAGAGGCCAACGTTTGCCCTCCTGAAGTCCAGGGTTGTGCTTCTGCTAGATATTCTGTTCATACCACACGAGACCCCAAACTCCACCATCTCATGGTCACTGCCCTCAAACTTCACTGCTTCAACCAGACCCACCTTGTTGTTGAGTACGAGATCCAGCAGTGCTCCTCTCGTAGTGGGCTGTTCCACCATTTGCCTCAGGAAATTGTCACCAATGCACTGGAGGAACCTCCTGGACTGTGGATTGCTGGCTGAGTGGGTCTTCCAGCAAATATCAGGGAAGTTAAAATCCCGCATGAGACCCCGGGCCTGTAGCTGTGAGGCTGCTGTCAGCTGCCTGTAGAAGACTTCGTCAGCTTCCTCATTCTGATCTGGTGGTCAGTAATAGACACCCACGACAGTGTCACCCATTCCAGCCTGACCCTTAATACGCACCCCCAAGCTCTCAGCTCTCTCTTCATTTGCCCCAGACACAACTCAATACATTCTGGTTGCCCTCTCACGTAAAGAGCAACTCCAGCCTTGCTGACCTGTCCCTCCTGAAAAGGACATAGCCATCCATGACCACATTCCAGTCACGCAAGCTGTCCCACCAGATCTCCGTAATTGCTACCAGATCATAAACACCTGACTGGACACAGATTTCTAATCCCTCCTGCTTGTTCCCCGTGCTGTGTGCATTGGTGTACAGGCATTGCAGGGAGTGAGCTGAGCGCTTCGATTTCACCCTAGGACAGCAAGAGGCCACCTGGTTTTCATTAAGGCCAGAGCAGTGTCCCACTGGTGAGCACCTATCGACTATCCCACCCCCTTCTGAATCTCTGAATTAAAGCCCTCGGAATGAGCCCTGCCAATTTCTACTCCAGAACCCATTTTTTCCCTCTGAGATAGACCTCTTTCATGTGTACCCATCAGATCTGGTATTTTGTAGAACCAGCCATTATCAAAGAACCCAAAGCCCTGCCTGTAACACCAGTCTCATAGTCAGGCATTAATGGACTGAGTCCTATTCCTGCCTGTGTCTTTTTTTTCCCCTGGCAGCTAAAGCAGCTGAAGTGGCTGCGCTCTCACTGCCGCACGCGGTCTGGTGTCATTTCTGGTTTTGCCTGCCTTAAAGAGGTCCGGGTCTGCCCCTCCCAGGTGTTTGCCTGGCGATGCCGTGAGAGTACCCAAACCTCAGCGGCTGTGTCCCAGCTCCCCCCAGGCTTTCCCGTTAGGGAATCGCCAGATCACCCATAAACCTCGGTAAAATAGCGTTCAGGGACTGGCGCTGTCGCTGCTGCGTACAGTCATATTCTGATGGAGTCACTTCCACCCAGGTCCCTATGCCTCTTGTTTCTCCTGGCTAGCTCCAGATCCCCTGAAGTGTCTACATGCTAGGAAATAGTTGGATTGGGGACCTGACAGTAAATGTGTCCATGCAAATGAGGCCTGTGCTCCTGATTTGCTGTAAGCTTAAATGCAATCAAGAAAGAACTGCATCGACCGAGGCCTTACCAGTTTGCTGTGTTATATGTATTATAGAACATAGGCTGCAGAGTATATTCTCTCTCCGTATAGAATCATAGTGATGTAGGTCAGATAGCTGCTGTCTGGATGCAAGATAATTAACTGTATTTGTGGAGGATTCACATCATGCTTGTTAAGCTTCTCCCAGTCAGACCACCAAACTACCTGGATAAAATAGAGGCAGGCACCAGTGAATGGACATTGGGAAATCTTTAACGTAAATAAAACTAGTAGTGTGATTGTCCACTCTGGGTCTTAATTCATGTTCTGGTGCCTCTCTTAGCCAATTAGAAAAACACCCTGCTTTTTATAAGTGCATCAGTCAGTAGGCTCTTCTGCATGCAGGTTGATTTAGGATTGGTGCTTTCCTTTCCATTAAATGGTTCGCTCTGGAAAACAGTGGGGATTTTATGAAGTCACCTCCAGAGTGTTAGAATTGTTTGTGCTACATCTTGGAGGACAATAAGATCAACTGGAAGTGTAAAATCTAGCGGGACTGATGAAATCAAATCAAAACATGTTTCGTGCTTTTCTTTTCCCTGCTTTTAGGGAGAAAAAGGAGTAGTTGGTCTCCCAGGATTGAAAGGTGAAAGAGGAGAAAAGGTGAGTCGTGAAATGAGCATCCTCCTCCTAGACAAGAGAGGAAAAGAGACAAGGGCACAGAGACAAGTCACATAGGACTGTCTGAAGAAGAGTGGAAATACTAGAAGTCTGCTGGCTGAGTCTTACCAAGAAGACACCTACCAAGAGACAGCCACTTGTTGAGAACTGCAAGAAACAGCCAGCAGCTGAAGAAATCTTCACATGGTTCTTTTAGTTCAAGAAGTATTTCTTTATTTTGTAGAATTGTAGAATCACAATGTATTGGGTTGGAAGGGACCTCCAAAGGTCATAGTGTCCAACCCCACCCCTACAACTAGAAGATACATCTTTAACTGGAACAGATTGCTCAGAGGCCCACGAGCCTAGAATGAAGTTGTAAAGAACTTTTCTGTGCTTCCTGTGATGTGCTAGGACAGTGATTTGAGGAATGGTCTGAGCTTCTGTCATCATAATGCTATTAATTTAGGGGAAAATTAGAGAATTAGACAAAGGTGATGTGCACCAACATTTATGTTAATGAACATGTAGGTGAAGATAAGCACTGACTTTGCAGATGCTTAGGACATTATAGGAAAATACTTGCTGTCATATACTGGCAATAATTATCAGGAAGTCTATCACTTCAATTTTCCTAGGATACATAAGCCCTCAGTTTACCAGAGACTGACTATCTATGGAGAGTGAGAACCAGATTTAGGAGTTATACTTTTGATTAAAGCCAGAACTCTTTATTTGTTTTATTTTTCCCCATCCACAAAGGAAGTTCAGCTAAAACATGATTTTCAATCAAGAATTTCGATCACCTTTAACTTGAAAAGCATAACGAACTGCACGTCACTCCTGCACTGGGTGGAGTAACATTAGAAATACATTGACATGTAAAATCAGATCAATGACAAAGCACGAAGTGATGCAGGCAGCAAAGCAAGACTTGTGTATGCAACAAAGCAAGGACAGTGAAAATTTTGGCCAGAGCAATGGGGTAAATTCCACCCATCAGAGAAGTCTGGTGGGATTTTCAGTGTCATTGAGCTGACAGATTGTCGTTTGGTTGTATCTCATCTGACAATGTTGCACCTTCTGTGTGATGATGTTGAGTTTTATTTGAGTTATAATTTGAGTTTTACTGTCTTTTTATACCCTTAGTTGTATTTTTCTCCTCTCTCCAGGGTGACAGGGGTTCCCCTGGACCACCAGGCTTGCCAGGAACAGTAAGTAAGATTGTGTTCTGTACTGTAACAATATTTAAGTCATCATCACACTTCCTCCACCCAAATTCCTCAGAAAGAAAGCCTTTCACAATCCCTGCTTCTCTGCAGAAATTGCGGAGCCACGTTACTCTGAGATTACCGCTCTTTGCCGTAGAGCAGTAATATCAAGGTCTATTTGGTCTTTTTATTTTGGGAGGAGGTTATACCCTCCTCTGCCTCTTTGCAAACAGCGTTTCTGTGTGCCCTTGCCTTCTGGTAGCACTTGAACTGAATTTGTCATTTGTTCAGTAGCTGTGGGAGCTGTCTGAAGAAGGTCATGGCTGAAAACAGGGAGCTAGAGGGTGAGCTAAAACCTTCAGGGTGAGCTAGATTTTTCCAGCTGAGACCTCAGGGTAAGGTTGAAGAGCAGTGAACAACAGCTTGTCGTCTTGAGGAACAATTCACCACCTTCCAAAAAAAATAGATGGTTCCACATGTCATTGCAATGAACCTATGGCATGGAGGATTAAATTTTAGCATCATTGACAGGAACTTATGGGGTGGAGGATTGAACTTCAGCAGTGCTGTAGCCTCCCAAAGCCTCCGTTGCTCTGTAACTTCAGAAAGACCCTCTCATCCCCACCTTTATTCTGGGTTCATCACTAGACCAAACACTCAAACTAGTCGCACCAGCTTGCACAGACCCTTTCTACCAGTAACAACAACAAAAAAAAGACCAAGAAAACCTCAATTTATAGCTTTGAAAATGAGCCTGCAAAATTACTTTTGGGATCATGAGCATAATTACGGTGAAGTTCACTGCAGGCAATTAAAGCAGCATCCACTGAATGTAAATACAGGAAGCTCACGGTCTCCTCCAGCAAAATCTGAGTAAGCAGCCTGACGAGGCCGGTCCTTGCAACAGGATGGCTGATCCCCCTCACAGATCTTCCTGGAAATGGTAGCTGCTCACCACTGCAGCCTACAGCTGCCACAGTCCCATTATAGAAAGAATTTGAATCAGGTTCTGTAGGTGAAAATCAGTTGCCAACAGATACTATATACACAGCACTGGAGGTGTTAAAATACATTCCCTGCCATTAGCTGGGGCCTCTGTAGTCTGTGCCAAAGGGTGCTTCATGGTAGCGTGTTGGAAGGCTTCACGTGCACCACGCCAGGATGATCCAGTCACCACGGGATACATCTGCCTGTGTTCAGAGAAGGCAGCCAGCAGAGCACAGCACGGCTAGATCCAGAGCAGGTACCCTGACTGCTCAAGCTTCCTGTGCTCTCAGGGAAAACGGTGTCTATTCCAGCTATAAAGGTAGGTGATGATTTCACCACGTCCTTGTTTCACCAGGGACTACATTTTTCTTCCTGGTTTTAACAGTTTTGATAAATGATCCCACCTCTCTCTCTAACGCTTGGATATTCTTTTCTTGTAGCTAGTCTTTCAGGATGACTGCGTAATCATTCAGCTAACCATGTTGGGGTTTACTGTGCCTTGTGTACGGCACAAAGCAGAAAGAGGGCACACCAAGCTCAGCCGTGGGGTTAGGACTTGTAATAGTATAGAAGATGGCTCCAAATGGAAAAGTCACCTGGACACTGCCAGCAGTAACCTTGCTAGCGAGGTTCAAGATTGTTTTTTCATAGCAGTGGGGCACAGGAGATGTTTTTGTGTTCATGTTCATATTTCAGATACCTTAGGAAATGTCTGATATCTTGGGCTTCTTTCCAAACAGCCAGATGTTACAATGAGTTGCTCATTTATAAACCTCCTGATGGATGTATGGAATGTGTGATCTGTAAGGATGAGAGGACATAAGTTACTGTATTTTGAGGAAAAAAGTCAGTTATACTTTTAACACTGGTTTCTCTTCCAGACAGCTTTCTTCACCCCACACCCTAGGATTCCTGTAAGTAAAACCTCTGATACACATGACCTCTGGCTTCTTGTATCTGACAGACACAGAGCACCTTAGAATTTTCCATGTTATTTAAATACTTTCAGTAAAGAACTCAGTTTGAGTCTGCTTTGGGGTGACTGCATCTTTGTACCCAGCCATGTGAGAAGTACATGTCTGTCCTGGTCACAGCAGCATGTAAGCCAGCTGTGGTCAGGACATAGCTGTGTGCTGTCCCAGCCTCTTAAATGAAGTTTCAAATTAAGTTTTCTTTCCCACTTTCAGCACATAGTGGGAAATGTCTGGCAGAGCATAGGATCACACCACTGGTATGTGAATGAGCTTGTAAAGGATCGTGTGTAAATGGCAGGGATAGGCTGTAAGAGGGGCATTAGAAGAGACACTGCATATGCCAGGTTCTTCAGGGGAAGGAAAAAGAGGGGTAGTACTTGAAATAAAGATTCTATTGGCTCACTTTTCCCCTTGGCTTGTACTTTGTTGAGATATATAGATATATGTGTATGCATATATATATATAAAATATGCTGACGCTCCTATGAGGACAGGCTTGAGAGATTTGGAGCTGGAGAAAAGACTCTGGTGGGACTTTAGTCTTTGGTCTTCCAGTGCCTGAAGGGAGCTACAGGAAAGTTAGAGAGGGACCTTATAAAAGGAACTCTAGTGATAGGACAAGGGGGAACGTCTAAAAGTAAAAGAAGGAAGATTTTGATTAGATTTTAGGAAGAAATTCCTCACTATGAGGGTACTGAGGCACTGGAAAAGGTTGCCCAGGAAGGTTATGGATGCCCTCTCCCTGCGAAGTGTTCAAGGCCAGTTTGGATGGGGCCCTGGGCAGCCTGGTCTGGTGAGAGGTGTCTCTGCCAATGGCAGGGGGGTTGGAACTGGATGATCTCTGAAGTCTCCTCCAATCTAAGGCATTCTATAATACACAAGCACACACACACACATATATACATACATACTAAGAAAATATGCAGAACACTGACATCAGAGGTGGTCTTTATAGTGCTGCAATCACAGGAGGAGTTCTCTCTTTTGCTTTGAGAGCATTATTCTTGTAAATGTGTTGCAAGACTGTAAAGAATAAAAGGTTTGAAGTGTGTCAGCAGGCCAGATCTGTAAGATTTCTCCGCATGCCAAATAAATGTGATGATAGCTTAGCACATTACATTGCAAGTGTTGGGAGGAGAAGGGCAGCTAAGGATCTGATGCTTACCTTTGATTTACAGACTTACAAAGGAGGGTGTCAGAAGGTAGTGATGAGCCTTAGGAGAGTGGCATATGTTGTATCATAGACGCTGCAGGACCAGCAGGGTGCTGGAGGGTGCCGTGCACTCTCCAACCATACACCAGTTTTGCCATTGCTCTGCATTGAGGGTGTGATGAATAGTACCAGGGAGCAACTGACACAGGTGGAGACTGGAATCATAGTCTGGATAGGAGGCAGTAGCACCATTGCTCTGTTGGCTTACTGACAGGTAAAATAATTTGAGTTGAAACCACATCTCAGCGGTTGCCAAAAATAGAAATCCCTGACTAATTAAGACCGAGCCCCCATTTACCCACCAGCGGAGCACCCTGGTGTGGTTTGGGTGCTGTGAGCTCTGCAGAAACTTGCTGATGCAGCAGAAGAGTGATTGGATCAGGGATGGATCTGGGTAATTTTCTTCCACAGGAATTATTTCATGTTTATTTAGGCTAACAATCATTAAATATTTCTTGGAAGTGATGTGTGAGATCCACAGCAGGGATCAGGTGTGAAGGCTCGAAAGCAATAAACCAGAAGATGACCCTTCGCTTTGCTTTCTATGCCCCACGGTAGCTGGGCAGAGCAGGTCAGAGCAGGGCAACCTCTACTGCACTTGTTCTCCTTTAAATGGCATCAAAATGACCGACATGATGATTGAAACTATGGGAGGACACTGCCGAAAGCAGGACAGGGAAGCTGTAAGCACTGATCTGGCTCAGTTGGGTGTCGTCTGTTAGCTGTCACCCCATCACTTCTGTTCACTGAGCTGAAGAGAAGAAGTGGGTGGCTATGGACTAAGTCCAGCTGCCAAGGGCTGAGGTCCCACGATGTGCAGCACTGTTGGACTCGGGTAGCGGTCTTGTCAGACACTTGTGGATTGGGCAGATTTGGAAGGACTTTCAGACAGATTTGCTGGCAGGGTGAGTTAAGAAATGCTGCGTCTGCCCACATGTGTGGCTGTGCAAGGACACTAGGCTGCAATCTTGCCAGTTTTGCTTTACTGTGCAGGTCAAATACCATGAAAAGAGCAAGAGAAAGGAGAACATTTAAAAACCTTTCTCCTTGTACCTGTTGAGTTACTTCCCTTTGCACTCTCACTTTCCTTGGTCATACGGGCCCTTATTCCCACTCAGTACCACCACTCCTGACTACAGGTTTGTTGCTGTGTCTCTGTGCTTTGTTGCTCTGCTCTCTTTAGAGGGTTTTAGAGCTTGAAATGCACTTATGCAGAACAACTTCCAGGCACAACCTTTGAGCTTTGTTGCATAGAATCCCCTTCCAGAGATTGTAGTGAGGCGGATATTGGCCGCTTCTTCCTAGTGGCTAGAGGTAGGGCAAGGGGAACTGGGGTCAAGTTGTGCCAGGGGAGGTTCAGGCTGGATCTTACAAAAACCTTCTTCCCAGAAAGAGTGTCCAGGCTTTGGAACAGGGTGCCCAGGGAAGGGGTGGAGGCACCATCCCTGGAGGGTTTCAAAAAATGAACAGACATGGTGTTTCAGGAGATGGGTTAGCAGTTAGGGGTTGTAGGGTGGAAGGTTGGACTTGAGGACCTTAAGTGTCTTTTCCAGTTTTGAGTCTGTGATTCTGTGAACGGGTTCTATGATGCTTTAGGTGGTCCCATTATCTTTCTGAGGTCCACTAGATGGCACCACGGACTGGCTGATGAGAGGTTCATGTAACAGGGTGCTACTCCTCTTACTATTAATCATAGATGATAATATTTATTCATAATGCATAATAAATACAGACATAAGTAATACTTATGCAGTTACATTTATTTTGTCTGTTGGAGGATCATTTGCAAAGGGACTCTGAATTCCCAGGTGTTGCAGGAATGATTGGCAACTAGCTAATGTGAATGAAACCCTGGTTGATTTGTCTGGGGCTCTGCGTTTTGGCTGATTGCTATTCCTCGCGCGCGTGTGTGTGTGTAACTGAAATCACTGATGTTCTTACTCCTCTTTGATTGCATAATTGAAACACTTTGTGTGATAAATAATGAATAAGTAATGATTGCTGTTGCCTGAATACATATGTTCATATAAATATACAAATGTGAGTGTTCATGTAGTGCCTGGTTTGTTCCAGCTAGCTTCATAATCGTGTGCTGTTCCCTTTCAATTTGTAGAAAGCAGAAATGTGGACTTGATGATGATTATTATTCTCTATAATACTGATTATTATTATTATTCTAGAGCTCAGAACAAAGCTGATGAACTTCTGTTTGAAAGCATCTTCAATTACTCTAGGAAGGAAGAACACGAATAAATTTATCCTATTAGTTAGTGATGGTGGTCCATTAAATAACTTGCTGGCACTGCAGGAAGGAGGAGAAGTTGCATGAATTATGGATATGGTAACAGAATAGAACTAGAGATCGAGAGGAGCTGCACAGTGCACATCTCTGGGTGTGTTTTAGATGAGGCCTTGAACACCTGTCTTTTGTAGAGTAGGGAACTGTCTGCACGTGAGATAATTTCCCCAGCTGTAGGATGGCACTGGGTCTGTGGTCCTGCAGTACTGCTAGGGCTTTCACTCTAATCCAGGTCATATCACCTGGCCTTTAACACTTTGAAGCTGAACTGATCAATTGGAAAGGTAAATGCTTTAACTACTCCTCTGTGAGGAAAAAGCAGTTTCCTCTTTGAATTGAACATGTTTGCAGCTAACGTCATAACTGTCCAAGGAGTCTACACAGTGATCTCCAAGTCTTGGTGTGTGATACCCGTTTTGATCCATTGACCTCAAAGATCTTTGTAAAACCTCCTTTATGTTAGAAAATACATAACTGATTGAAAGAGCCCTCCTGCCAAACGGGACTGGAGTGACTAACAGCCATGGAAATAGCTTTTATTTCTCTTTGTCTCGCTGTTTTACATCAGGGTGAACCTGGACCAAAAGGGGAGAAAGGAGATCGAGGAACAAGCGGAGAACCTGTAAGCACAGCCAAATGTTTCTTCAGTTGTTTCTGACCTTTAGCAAGGAGAGGACACAAGAGCTTCCTGTTCTGGAGGCAGAGGGGCGGGGGACTGGGACATGCTCCTGCCAAAGCTGGGATGCTTTCTCATCTCAAATAACCATCGTGGTGCTTGCGTTTGTACTGACTGTAGAGGAGGCTACATGACTACAGGAATTCAGGCACCTAATTTACAGCCTTAGTAGCTGAAAAGAGGGCTGTGGTGTTTGTCAGACAGAGCTTGCCTGGCAGTTAAGGTTGCACAGAATTTATTAAGGACTTTTAACATATTGTGACCCAGCTCAATTGTATATTTGGTTCCTCCATTTGTATTCTGGGCTGCTCTTGTTCTGGCTGGAGCCCCCAGGAGATGCAGAGCCCTGTGTAATCAGAGCATCTGTAAAAACCACCCTTTCTTCTCTCAGAAGAATTGTCACGAGAGGAAAGAAGTAGCTTTCTTCAGCTTCCTCACCTCTCCCTTTGTTTTTGCAGGGATTACCTGGGATTCCAGGTGGAAAGGGGGTCCCAGGACCCGCAGGAGTACAGGTATGTTGTTCCGGCCTTGAAGACTCTTTGACATGACTGGAGAGATCACGTGCCTTGAAGGTCTCTATCCTTTCCTTGTTGTTGTAAGTTCAGGGCCTTCTGTAGAGATACTTATACTGGCCATACAGAAAGTCAAAGCAGAAACATCTGTAGTATGATGCTGCAGTCGGAGAGACTCCTTCCAACATCAGGTTCCTTCAAGAAGGAATTTTGTTCTTATGCCTCTAACCCACAGGTCTCACAAATAAGCAGCATCTTGCCAAAATGTTGCAGAACATTCAGCCCATTTGACCATGGGGAGGTTTTGTAGGCTCAGTTACCTTCTGAAAGTTTCTTGCCTCACACACATTATTTCCAGTCATCTCTGAGGTATGTCCTGTGATAGCAGAGTATGTTTGAACATGGTTTAGTGGTAGGCTTGGTAGAATCGGGTTAATGGTTGGGCTTAATGATCTTAAAGGTCTTTTCCAACCTAAACCATTGTATGTTTTCATGTCAGCATGAGAGGGTGTTCTCTCTGCTCTTGTCTCTGCTGTGCCCAAGCCATGTGTCAGCTATTACTTGGGCATCAACATCTTAACAGCAGTTTTAGCATAATTAGACAAGCAGTAATACCACAACATTTTTAATTAACTAATGAAGGGGGTCTGTTCAGTGAGTAGCCTCTGTCCTGCCAAAGTCCTGAAGAAAGGGTTATGTGACTGGGACAAAGCTTTTGAACTATGAAGCCCATTTAGAAACGTATTTGAGAACTGCAGGCAAAGCTTCCTTCGTGCAGGGAGACCCTCACAGCTGAGCTGGAAATGAAGTAGCTGGGGTAGACCTGAGGATGGGAAGTAGTTTCACCCAGATGGATGTCTGCAAGATTCAGCATCATGTGCGGAGAAGCAGCCTCTGAGCTGATCAGTCATTGGTAATTCTTCTTGTGTCTCAGGGCTTTATTTTTATATTTCATTTTCTCACTGCACAAAGAAGCAGGAGCCATTCCCTCAGCTGCTAAACTCCTCTGTGAATTGATTAACAAAAACCATTGCCTAATGTGTGTTCAGGCACCTTGAATTTTATTGTCTGGCAGGCAGTCCGGTGCCATGTCTAATAGGGCAGTATCTCTTCTTTCCACGCAGGGTGCGAAGGGGCAGAAAGGAGCTCGAGGAGAAGCTGGAGCCCCTGGAGAGACTGTGAGTAACTACTTTCCTTGCAGCATTTTTCCCTGACAGTTACACACCTGAAGGGACACCTCAGAGACTCTTAGTCCCAGGCTCCTTGTGCACAGGTGGAGCTGGTGAAGTTGCTGCCTATGGGCAAACAGGCCCAGCTGCATCAAGCAGATCAATGCCCTAATCAGCCCAGCTCAAAACTGTGCATCTTTTCTTGGCCAAGTCTCTCCTTCTCTAACAAAATACTCTCTTTTCTGGGTGATGTACTGGCAGGGCTTATTGCTGCACTGCAATACCAACGAGGTGCAGGCAGCCAGCTGGAGCAGAGAGCTCACCTCTCCTCAGCAGCCTCAGCTGGGTTTTCATCACAGTTGGGTTTAGGCTTCTTAGTCAATTCTGCTTCCTTTAACACAGGCTGATCACCAGAGGAATCATCATGTACCACTGTCTGAGGCGTGTGTGGTAGAGAGAGCTGCTCTTGTCTGACTGTGAGCTGAAAGCAAAGACCCAAGTCCTTTTTTTATTATTGTGAGAGCGTATAATCCCTTTGCAGCTGTATAAAAGGCAGTGCACTTTCTTTGCAAGCAGAGAAGGAAGAGTGAAGAACTAACTATCAGAAATTACGATGGAGCTGAAATTGTGTTTGTGTTGGGGAGGGAATAAGGAATCCAAACGAAGCATCCCACAGCACAGAAATCTCTTCTCCTGCCTTTATGGTCATGGATTTCCTTCTTGGCCTTGTGTTCACATGTTGCTTTTAGCAGTGCTTTGACCCTAAACTCTGAACTGCCTGTCCTCTACTCTTTCACTCTTGGTGAAATCATTTTATGGAGAAAAAGGAAAAAAAAAAGGCAAAGAGAAGTCCTCCTTCCACTAACTTTGTGGCCTGGAGGATGTTAATGATACAGAAATGCAGGTTTAAACAGCACTTATGATTTTCCCATCCTTTCACGGGCAGCCACTGCTACAAGTATTTCTGTTGGCTTGTATCACAGAACATTAGGGATTGGAGGGGACCTCGAAAGACCATCTAGTCCAATCCCACTGCCACAGCAGGATCACCTAGACCAAGTCACACAGGAACACATCCAGGCGGGTTTTGAACATCTCCAGTGAAGGAGACTCCACAACCCCTCAGAAAGCCTGTTCCCAGTGCTCTGTCTTGTAGACGAGTGATTGTGAATAACAGAGAAATGACAAACCTTTAGTTCTCTTGTTGTGAGCCAAAGGCAACAGATAGACATTAATTTTGCAAAGAGCTGTCCTTGATTTTCATATAAAGAACTGATTTTCATCATCTCCCAGATGTTTGCAGAGTCCTTCTGCAACAGACTAACTGCTCAGCCCTCCCAGTAGAAGGGATTGCACTGTGCTCCAGGTCAGATTGTTTCAGTCTGCTGATGCAAATGTTTTTAGACAGTCTGTCTGGTTTAGCCCTAAATTAATTAGATGTACTAATATAAACCCTTTTCCTTACAAAGCTGTACTGGCAGATGAACCCTGGCCAGTTCAAGGTGATTAACAACTACAGGAATAGCGACTTGGAATCACAGAATCATACAAACCTCAACCTGATACAGCCAAGCAGAGAGAAAAATGTCTAAATACAGCTTTATCGCTCCAAACAGACATTTCTATGGGGACATAAGTCCTCAGATACGTGTCCTCTCACGTACCCCATGCATTTCTGGGGGCACATGAGGTTTCCCATCCTAAAATGCTTTCACTTGTAGACAGAAAAGACCTGCAGTTCAGAACGATAGCACGGAACGGTTTGTGTTGTTCGTCTATTTAATGAAAGTGAGGGTTTTGAGGTTTTGTTCTCCAAGGCAGAGAAAGGCAGAATTCTCAACAGAGCATATTTTGTCGACCTAGGTTTTTATTTTATGGAGGTATCAACACATGTTCCTTTGCTCTTTTAATGTTGCAGGCCCAGTCCTTTCTTCTTGTATCTCAACTAGATTCAGGAGGTATTTTGTTGCAAGATAATTTTAAGCTCCCAAAGAGCCTCTTTCATCCATTTTGTATTGTTTCATGCTTCTTTACACTACAAAGCTTTTCAGAAAAGTGCTATTTTTGCTGTGTGTTTGTACAACACCTTGTCTGACACCAGCTCTGATTTCGCTCGGAACATCTTGTTCCTATGGTGGAACAAGCTGCGAACTGCATATGCACACACGGTTCGTTTTCTTAAAACAGGGTGTGACTGGACCAGCAGGGCCCCCAGGTCCACGAGGCTTGCCAGGAAATGTGGTATGTATGCACCAGTGTATTTGCTTTCCCATCTGTGCCCTCATTTCTTTTTTTAATCACAGAATTATTGAGGCTGGAAAATACCTCTGAGATCATCAAGTCCAGCCTACGATCTAACATCACCATGTTGGCTGGACCGTTGGTTGTCCCTTCTGTGGGGTTTATTATCACGTTCTAAAGGCTTTCATGATGCTGTTTTCATGGCTAAAATGAAAGGTCTGGAGGCACCTGGGAAGGTGTAACCATGAAACATGTTCTCATATTCAGTTGTAGCAAGAGGGAGGCATGGAGCTTCTTCACCGCTCACCAAATTGTCTAAATCGATTTCTGCCGCCAGCTGTATAACAGAAAAATATCAGTGTTTATTGTCTGTCTGATTTTTTTCCTCTTACTCATTTTGGTTTGTTTTTCCCTTTGAAAACATGACCTCTTGTTATAAAAATTGTACCATAAACTCCCATTTTCATTCTGAAGCCATGTGACTATCTGATCCTGCAGTCAGAACCTTCCAATCAGTGTGGTGTCCTGCCTAACTCGGTCGCTGTTCTTCACCGGTCAGTTGTGCATGAGAGCACTTTTCACGTTTCCAAAGAAACTTAGGATGATAGCTCCTTGCTCCAAAAATGTCATCTTCCTTCCAGCCCTGGAGTTTCTCTGGATCTACATTGGAGTGAATGGAAAGCAACAGCTAGACCTCGCGTTGCAATGTATCCAGGCACAGTGGTTAGGCAGGGAGGGCTCTTTAAGGCAGAGTTTATACCTGGGCAGTCCAAGGAATCTTGAATTGTCTTACTGCTAATTGCTAGGACGCATTCAATTTAATCTGTTAATGTAGTCATTTCATTTCAAACTGAAAAGTACCTGAAAATAAGACCTTTTCCAATTTCATGTTGCTTTAATCAAATTTCCATGCCAACAAATTGCCTATGAAACCTAATATAGTCAGAAATAATTTTTATGTGCAGAAAGGAAAATAATTATGGGATCCATCCTGTGAGGAGGTCAGTCCAGTCTTACCAGTGTCAAGACATCATTTCACACCTTAAAGTGGAGTACTGCTCCATAATGTGTTCTGGTGAGTTAGGAAGCTACAGTATTTAATTTGTAGCTCTAAATCACCTAGATTTTGACAAGGAATCCTTTGAGATCTGGCAAGACATGAACAGGATTAAAAACTGAAATAGAAGGTAAAATGAACACGGCTGTGTTTTCCAATGTGCAGCTTTTGGAAAGCAGTAGCCATACAAAATTAATGTTGTGAGACTTTTGGCTTCTCTGATAGGGAGGTGGTGATTGGGGATTTGCTGGTAATGGATTAGGAATTGCTGAGGATTTCACAGGAAGAGTAGTTATTGGTGGAAGGAGAATGCACAAATCCGGGATTAGCTCAGTTTCTGCCTCTGCTATTCAGCTTTTCTGTTATATTGACAAACCCCCCCTCCTTTAAGCACTTGGTGCACAGCTCTTGTGTAGTGTTCTCTGGGTTACAGGTTGTCTGTACTGGGAAATTAGAACTGATACTAATCCCTGAGGTAGATTGTACTGAATCCACAGGTCTGTCCGTTTGCTTCAGCATCCAGTACTGCCTAAAGAGAAAATGTTAAGCTTTAAAGTTCTTTTCTCATTCTAGGGTGTTCCTGGACACCCTGGACTACCAGGAAAAGAGGGAGAAAAAGGAGAAAAGGTGAATTTGTTCTTTCATGGGTTTGTTTCTTTTTGTCTTGGGCTTCTTGAAGATCCAGGGACAGCAGCAGTCTGAACTGGGACATTATTTCATAGGTTTGTGGACAGTTAAGACACTTGGGCTCACTAGATCAACTTGGCTGACTTCCTCAGTTACACATGCTGTAAAGTTCTCACCCTGCTGCAGCTTTATAATGGACCTAATAAAACCCCAGAGGTACAGCTGGATACACTGAAGTCACTGCCACACGCTTTACAGTGAGGATCTTTCGCTGTCCTCATCACCTGAAAAGAGTGGGGTTTGGTACCTCTGTTGATCACTGTGAGCTCAAAGCTAGAAGAAAAACTGGCTTTTGTGGTTAGGAAACTGGGATTTCTGCTTCCCTGCTTTAACTGGACCGCTCGTGCGGTGCAGCCTCCTGTACCTTTGGCCTGCCCTGCCTAACAGTTATGTCCCTTCTCTGAGCTAGGCAGGGAACTTCTGGGGGTCAGGGGTTTGTGGTTTGCTCACATGGTCCATGTAGCCCAGCATGCTGGAGTCCTGATCTTTGTTTCCTGGAGCAGAAATGATTGATCAGAACCATGGCCCCATATATGTGTGTGTATGGGCTTTAAAAGGGGATGATCCCAGTCCTTTCAAGATCATGTGAGAACAAAGGTCTCTCTCATGTAGCTGGCTCCCAAAGCCTTTTAAAGTAGTCTTTTACTTTCCTTAAGGAAAATTGCAAACATCTTGAGATTACTGAAGCAAAAATCTTCCCATAAAAGGCTTCCTATGGTACTGAGAGAAATTCACATAAGGCGGCTGAATAAAAGCACCTCTCTTTCAGTTCCAATGAGAGATTTGAGACAGGGATGGTTTTTAGTGTGCTACTAAGAGTTTTTCTGGATTGTCTTCCGTAGGGTGATCCTGGAGAAGAAGGAAAAATGGGTTTACCTGGGCCAGCTGGGGGTCCAGGGCCTGCTGGAGAGCCAGGTTTGCCTGGTAAGGGTAAAGATGGAGAACGGGTAAGTACTGCTGGCGAGCCTTGCATCTGAATGCTTCAACACGAGAGACATGAGCTGGGCTCCAACAAAATGGTGGACTTGGGCTAGTGTTAGGCTGCACTGTCGCAAGTGCTCACAGGCTGGCCTCGACCTGAAGACAAGACAGCCTGGCTGTGCAAAATAGTGCTGCATCCAAAAAGGCAGAGAGAACTGCAGCTGTTAACTGACGTTAAGCACCCTTCACTGTCCCATGGTGGCTGTGGACACAGGAGACTTCCCCAAGGAGTAACCCTTGTCCTGTGACCAGTAAAGAAATTATTAACTTGATGGAAGTTCCCCAAAGAGCATTTAATTCTAGACAAGTTATCAGATTATTTGATTGTTCACATGTTACCAGTAAAACATTGCCAGGTTGAGGCAAGGGGGTAGCCGTGGTGCTGCCCTGGCTGTCTCAGAGTCCAGGCTCCTGTTTGACTGCATGGTCATTGTTTTCTGGTTTTTGCTCTGTCACTTTAGGGGGAAAGAGGTCCACCAGGCTTGCCAGGACCTTTTGGACAGAAGGTGAGCATGGACTTGATTGCTTCTCTCAGTCACTGGAACTGAAGTTATGGCAAAAACATGGTGTTTTTCACTTAAAATAGAAAGAGTTGGGGAACCTGTCTTTCAGAAATGCACTTCCAGCCTTTCAGGAAGTTCCTTTTTTTACTATCCCAATAATAAATATTTCTAGTGTAAATAGATGTAGATGTAAATACAAAGAGATGAGTTAGCTTTCCAATTTAAAATTTCTCCCATGTTTAGAATTTCTTCCAGCGTTATGTGAATTCAACACAGACCAAGGGCTAAGTGCACCTGTCTCAGAAGCCTTCATTCCGTGCAGCCAGAGAGACATTGCATAGCTCAAGCACAGCTAAAGGGTGTCTACTCTTGAGACCACTAGACCAGGTCAAGGAGCACTCCTCTGAAGCACTAATTTCTTTCACCCTTCCTAAAGGAGGATGTGAATTGTATTCCAATGGGTAAGGTAGTCCCAGATTGTTATCCTGTATCGTGGTTGAGGCAAAGAATAGTTGGTCAATGAGATTAATGACACTAATTTCTTCAGATGTAAGTAATATTTACTCCCTTGTAAGTTCAAATAGAGGAAAACCAGCAAAAACCTTTTGGAAGCATCTGAATTGTGTTTGGCTCTTCAATCAGACGTGTCAGAAATCGCCCTCTCTGAAATGATGGTGTCCAGGTCAGGACTGGCAGCAGAACAAGTTTTTTAAGATTCTGAAAACTGCATAAGAAGGAATACTGCAGTTTGAGGCTAGGTCCCATATTTTTTTGAAATAACCCAATTGCTATGAAATGTTTTCTTTTAGTTTTGCTTCATTATGTCTAAATGCATTGTAGTCTGTTGTATATATCTTCTGAAGTTCAGAACATGCACAATAAAAGGGAGAATTAATATTAAAGTCAGGGGAAAAAAAGCACTAAAAGAAATCTCATTAAATATTCTATTCAATACCCACACAAGGTGCTGAGAATCCTAATTGTGTGTGGGAAAATACTGTTGAACTTCTTGTACTGAAATTATGTTCTTGAATATAATAACAGATAAAGGATCTGCTGGAGCGTTTGAACTAATCAGAACACATTTTCTCTCACTGTCCTTGCAGTGTTGTTTCTTTGTAATATCAGATTAGCTTAAGAAGAAATAAAAGGGGGTATAAAGTGGGAGATATTGCAGCCTGAGTTTTGGGTGGGCAGAATCAGTGGGCAGCAATTTCTCTATAGTGTTGGCAGTGGTGTGATGATGAATAGTGTACCTTTGGTTCCTTGTTAGAAGTCCATTGCCAGTGTCAGACAGAATCTCACAACTGCAATACAATCCATAAAAATCCTATTTGATTTCTCCCTTTAGCAATAGAGCAAATGTTAGATTTCAGTGTTGCAGCTGAGGTCTTTCTTAACCTTCTGTCTGTGGTGCCCCTCAAACTGTGTCACATAGCTGTTTTTGCTCTGCAAGGTTTTACAGTGGAAAACCTGGTTTTCTAGAAGACAGGTCTTTTCTTCTGTAGTATAGTCCTGTAGAGAGAGTGATAGAGCTGTTGAATTATGTTCTGTAAAACATTTCTTTCTGTGGGTAGAGCTATGTTGATGAGGGACGGGAGAATATCAAGATGTAAGTGAGCTTTGTGAGCTCTGTGCTTCCTGGATAAATAATCTGTGGTGAGCAGTGTTTGCAGATTGGCCATTAGCCATAGCAACACCGGGAAGGAAAAGTGTGTTGTGGTGCTTAGTGTTCCCCCAAGACAAGCAGAGTGCCCTGGACCTTGCCAGTGACTCTCCCTTATGAGGAGAGGCTGAGGGAGCTGGGTCTCTTGAGCTTGGAAAAGAGGAGACTGAGGGGTGACCCCATTAATGTCCACAAATATTTGAGGGAGGATGGAGCTGGGCTGTTCTCAGCGTCATGTAGTGATAGGACGAGGGGCAATGGTTGTAAGCTGGAACATAGAAGGTTCCACATCAACCTGAGAAGGAACTTCTTCATGGTGAAGGTGACGGAGCACTGGAACAGGTTGCCCAGGGGGGTTGTGGAGTCTCCTTCACTGGAGATGTTCAAGGCCCTCCTGGATGTGTTCCTGTATGACTTGGTCTAGGTGATCCTGCTTTTGCGGGGGGATTGGACTGGAAGATCTTTCAAAGTCCCTTCCAATCCCTAATGATTCTATGATTCTATGATTGCAACTGCTGCAGATTGGAGTGCTGTACACTACAATTAAAGCTTTGGTAGGACTTGTGTTCCAGCTCAGTTAGGGGTTGTGGTGGATGCTGACACTGCATGCTCACAGAGGTGGGCTGAGGCTCATGTGAAGGCAGGGGACAGTGTTGCTGGCACAATGTGATGGTAACGGTGCCATATCCTGGTGCTGTGACAACCTGATACCAATCTATTAGGTTTAGATGTGTCAATGTTGTGTTCTGCTGTAAAACCTGATTGCATTTTGGCACTTGTCTGCAAAACTGTCAACTCCTTCCTTTGTTTCAGGGTGAGAGGGGAGCTCCTGGTCTCCCCGGACAGCCAGGAGACAGAGGAATGCCAGGACTCGGGCTGACTGGACCCCCTGTGAGTACTAAATCCTGCTCCAACCTGTATGAAGGTGAAAACTTACCCACCACTGTCTGGGGAATGTTTTTCCTGTGCTCAGCTGTGCCAGGAGCCTGTGGGACATTTTACCCTCTGAAGGTGCAAACCAGAGACTAGTCCGGAGGCTCTTGGCCACAAGTTTGTGGCTCAGATGCCTAGATGGATGTTGTGAAGGCTCTTCATGTGTTCGGTTTTAGCTGAAAGAGAAAGGCAGGAAGGTGTTACAGGAGTTATCCCGACTTTTTGGCACCATCCTGACACACTGGCTGAGGATGTGAGTCCAAATGTGTGCTGAGCCACCAACTCTCTGTTACTGTGTCACCTCTCTGTTGCCCTGTTAGAAGGGATCTGCGTGACATACGTGCCAACATCAGGGATACAGTCAGCACTCTGATACTTTAAATTGCTGCTCAGCCAAGTAGCTGTTGTCCCCATAATGTCTCAGAAATATTTATTTGGACGTCATCCAGCTCTGCCTTCTCCTGCTTTTCTGTAGGCCATGAGGTGTATCTGAGAATCTGCTCTGGGAAGTTTGGATGTTCAGGTCACTGGGTTCCATCATTCCAGTATTTCTCATCTCCAAGAGATGAGGGGGATTTGACTGTAGCCCTGCTCACAGTCCTCCAGATAAGCACTGCTAGAGAGTGGTTTGCAAGCATGTGTGTGCCGTGGTAGTGTACCAGTCACGGTGTTTTCATGCTCTGGTTATCCAGGTGTGTTTCCCAATCAGTACAGGAAATGTCCTTGAAATGCCAGGTCACATTGCCGTGTAGACAGGCTGACAGAGTTTGCTTTCTGAGGTGTACTGCCAGCAGTAGTGCACAAGGACATGGAATGAAGCTATGTCGGGGGAAGTGGAGACTGGACATTAGGAAAAGGTTCTTCTCTGAGAGGCTGTTTGGTCACTGGAACAGAACACGTAGGGAATTCATCGTGGCCTAAGCACCTGGACGCACTGCTTTTTGGTAGCCCTGCAAGGAGCAGTGCGTTGGTCTCAATGGTCCATATGGGTCCCTTCCAACTTGATATTCTGTGATGCTGTGGCTGTGGTGAAGTGCAGGGCTCAGTCAGACAAGCAACATGTTGGCATGTGGCTGAGCCCTGTGGTACTTTTTCCTCACACTTATTTCAGTATGTTCCACCTCAATTTCTTCCTTCCTCTACCTTAGATCATTTCTCCAAACGTCTTCCTGTGAGGATATTTATCTGTGTGAGCAGCCTGTCAGACTTGCTCCTTTTTCTCCCCCTTCTTCTCCAATTATTTCTTATCTTGGTTCTCCAGGACCCATTCTGATCACCCAGGGAGGTGTTCGTTTTCAGTGTTTTGATCCTGTTTCTTTTCTGTTTGCAGGGCCCTGCGGGACCCCCAGGAGACAAAGGGTCATTGGTACAGTATGTCTTTCTAACTACCCATAGGTTTTATGGGGAGGGGGCAACCGCAGTAGTTGCTGCTTGTTTAAGTAGCTTTTTCTTCCCAAGTTTGGTTGGATCAAATGGTGTCTGACATTCTAAAGGGGACTCTTGTGCATTACCAGCGATCACCTGCTATACTGAGTTGTGAGAGAGACTTCCCCTTACCTGTCAAAAGTCCTACAAAAGAAAGAATTGAGTAGCTCATTTAACCCTTGGTTCAACTGAAATCCTTATGTCAAGGCACACATCTCACACTGTTAAGCCTTATAGCCGAGGGCTCAGGGGTGTAAAACACCATTTTAAAGTGTTTGTCTTACTGAAATCTTGCAGAAAGCCCTGCGTTTCAATATGCACCAAACATTCTGCAGTGTACAGTTATACAAGGATGCAATCCATTGGTGTAAAACAACCGTACCGTGGTGTCACTATACACCAGTATGAATTTCCAGCACAACAGCCAGTCCTAGCCAGTGCATTAGCTTGGCACTGTGGAGCTGGACCTTCTTTTCTCTTGCACAGCCCTGTGCTCAGTCATATTTTCTCCCTGTTCATAAACTTGCCTCCTGTAAAGAGTCTTTATTACATTTCCAATCAGGATATGTGGCACTTGTCTGTTGTGATGCACAATTGCACAGAAAAGACTGATGCTGATGGTGCAATTTGAGATGTTTTATCTTGAACTCTCTCTCATAGCTGTTTAACTGCTAATTAGTCAGTTTTCCCCCATAACTGTTGTGTTGAGGACTTACTCTTTGCAGATAAGAAGTACCTCATAAGTGCTGTTAACATTACTGAGTTTGTTCTCTCCCTGTCAGGGTCCTCGAGGTGTACCTGGTATCCCTGGACCACAAGGGCCTCCAGGCCAGGATGTAAGTAAAATAAGATTCTAATAGCTCAAGAAATCTCTCAATGTTTGAATTTAATTCCCCTAAAAATCATGCTCATAATTAACCACAGTCACTGGGTGTTACTGGGATGATCTGAGTTTGATGATTCACAGAAGCAGAGCTCCTACAAGTTAGGATATCATGGGGAGAAAGAGTTGCACTAAGGAGGATTGTCTCAAGGAAAACAGTGGACTTTACCTCTGAACCGTGACCCTGGAGAAGGGACCTAGCAGAGTACACTGAGCTACCATCCCACACTGGAAAGGATGATAGTTAAGCTGGTTAGGAACTTCTTAGAAGCTGCTGAGATAAGTAACCTGTAATATCTCAGGGACAGGGCTACACAAAAGCAATTTATGAGTTCATTTTGCTGCTGCTGCTGTGCATGAGAGATGACATTTTAACCTCTTGGTGTGTTGTCCTCAGTGTTGTAGTCTCAGAGGGTGAGTCATGTTGCTGAGCTATAAGGGGAATGTGACAGAGTCCCAGCTGGATGCCTGACCCCTCTCCTTGCCTGGCTTTGTTGAGGTGTGTCATCAGAAAGAGTTTTTGCCCTTCTACTGGTTTCAGCCAGCAGAAACCAGTCCTGGTGGAAAACTAGCAAGGATGCTCTGAAGATTTTGAAAGGCTTGATCTTTCCTGTATAGAGAACACTGTGGGGAAGGAACAGTGGTCTTCTGCATCTCTCCTCAGCACTGCTTTATGATGCTGTCATGTCTGATGCTTCATGTCTGAAGTTTTCGTGGAGTCCATGGCGAGTGATTTTTACCTTACTGTGCCCTTATTGAGGTACACTAGCTAGCCCAAAGGGTGTTCTTTCCTATAGGATAGATCTTCTTTCCTCCTGCAGTGATATTCCTCCACAGCCCATGATAGCAGAAATGGCCCAAAGCCTCCATCACCCCATGTCCCTCAGTGGGCACAGATTCAGGAATGTGTCCTGATGACTGCCCCTCGATCTTGACGCGTCCTAGATGTCTGAAAGTCTTGATTAGGAGATGCACAGTGCAGTTTTGATAAACTATTGTGGGGAGAGTGCCTGAGCCAGCCTTTCGGAGTCTCTTTCTGGCTCTACCCAGTTCAGCATTGACTAGTCAGCTCTTGAAGAGTCAGTACTCCACTCTTTACAGCTTTTCCTTTCCCAGCAGAAAATTACCCAACCAGAACCATTCCTGAAGGTTCTTCTATTAGCCTAGCTGTTTTAATTGTACTCGATATGTCTTTCAGGAGCTCCCTGTACTCTGGCTGATCACCTATCAAGCTATTCTACCTGTGTAACTGCAGGGCACATTCCAACATTTCTTGGTGTAACAGCAGGGATACCTGTTGTGACAGAATCATGCATTTGCACTTTCTTGATCTCCACCTTCATTTATAATTGGTACAAAGGACTTTTTTGTCCTGCTTTTGCACCCTCGTGTATCGACACAGTGTTCCTGCACTCTTTGAAGCAGGCCCAGTTTTGTGTTCTGCTGTGTTCAAGCCCTGTGCCATCAGTTAGGAAAGCTCTGATTTGAATTGCTAATATGGATTTGCCCTACAGCTCCCAAGCCACTCCGTGGCAACAGCCCTAACAACTTGCTTCGATGTCTTGCTTTATGCTATGGCCTTTGCAAATGTGTTCCATGGGGGTTTTTTGGGTCTGGATAATTCTTTTAAATCACATTTACATACATTAGGTTATTCTCTCCATTATTGTTTCCGGTTGTAGATGCATCATATGCTTTCAGAAGTGTCTACTCTAAGTTGTCATATTCCCTAGTACTGTGAATCAGATTTACAGTTGTATCTAGGGAAGTGGAAAAGTCAATATTTCTTTTGTGATAGCTTTGGCCAGAATTATCTCTGAGAGGTGAATAGAGTCTTTTATTTGCTTTTACACAACTACATTCTAGCTTCTTTCCAAGGAGGGTCTGGTTGAAGGAGTGAAGGTTGAGGGCAGCCTTGGGTACAGTGACCATGAGATGGTGGAGATCAGGGTCTCGTGTGTCAGGAACAGAATAGCTAGCAGAATCACAACCCTGGCCTTCAGGAGGGCCAACTTTGGCCTTTTCAAGCAATTGCTAGGGGAAATCATGTGGGACAGGGTACTGGCAGGTAAAGGAGCTCAGGATAGCTGGTTAACATTCAAAGACTGCTGTTTTTTAAGCACCAGAAAAGAGCATTCCAACAGGAAAGAAGTCAAGGAAGGGAGCCAGAAGAGCTGTGTGGTTAAACAGGGAGCTGCTGAGCAAACTGAAGAGGAAAGTCCATAGGTCATGGATGGAGGGGATGGCCACTTGGGGTGATTATAAGGGTCTGGTGAGAGGATGTAGGGATGCAACTAGGAAAGCCAAGGCCTCCTTGGAATTAAACCTTGCAAGAGAGGTCAAGGGCAACAAAAAGGGCTTCTTCAAACACATTGCAGGTAAAACTAAACCTAGAGCCAATGTAGGCCCCCTGCTGAATGGGGTGGGTGCCCTGGGGACAGAGGATGCAGAGAAAGCAGAGATACTTAATGCTTTCTTTGCCTCTGTCTGTGCTTCTGGGATCTGTCTTGATATCCAGCCCTAGACTGCTGAGGCTCCAGAGAAAGGAGCCTGCCTTGGTTGATGAGGACTGGGTTAGGGATAAGTTGATCAAACTGGATGTACACAAATCCATGGGCCCAGATGGGATGCACCCACAAGTGCTAAGGGAGACAGCAGAAGTCATTGCGAGGCCATGGTCCGTCATCTTTGCTAAGTCCTGGTACCTGGTGACTGGAGGATAGCAAATGTCACTCTAATCTTCAAAAAGGGTAAGAAGGAGGACCCAGGTAACTATAGACTGGTCAGCCTCACCTCCATCCCAGGAAAGGCCATGGAACAATTTGTACTCCATGTTGTCTCCAGGCACATCAAGGACAGGAGGGTCATTAGAGACAGTCAGTATGGCTTCACCAAGGGAAAGTCATGAGTTGCCAACAGGTGTTTCAGAAGGTGTCCTTGGGCAGTGCAACTGCACAAAAACATGGAACATGCTTTTAGGGCGCTGGAATCATAGAATCATTAGGGATTGGAAGGGATCTGGAAAGATCATCTAGTCCAATCCCAAGTATTGAGAGTTCTAGTTTTAGTAAAATTGAGGTTTTGGAAATCCTTGTCTAGGTTTCCAATGCAGTTCTGCTGATTTGGATCACCTTGCTGGAATAAACCTTCTCACACTCCCACTTGCCTTCATCAATTAATGTGACCGTGCGGGTTTTGTTGCCATCACTGCCTCCCTTGTTGGTCAGTTTTGTGTCTGTGTGTTCTTATTTATGGATTTCTTCTGATTTTCCTCTGTTGTGTTGAAAAATGTCCTTATCCCTAAAGGAGCAAACAAACTGGCCAAATCCACTTGCACCACACATTTTTTGGGAAGCATCCATTCTCCTCTGTCCATCTTCTGGGAGACAAAATGTTTCTGTTTGATATACTGACTTGGTTCCCTTAGTTAGAAAATAGCCTGAATGAGATGTTCTCGTGTCCTACTATTAGAAGTGAAGGCACACATTTAATAGACTCTTTCTGTGTTTTCATTATGGTAATTACAGTTACATAAACACTGAATTAATAACTTTTAAATTATGTTAATTATTTATAACTAAGTTCCAGTATTACTGGGAAGTTAATCTTCCCTTGCATTTGTTCCTGTTATTTGGAAGTGCATACACTACTGCCTTTGGAGTTTTCCCACACAGTTAGGACAGTTCCCTTGTGTTTGTTTTAGGATGTGTCTCTTTAATGGTTTCCTTGCACCCTTTCTTTTATGATCCTGTACACCACTTACCTGAGCATCGCTTTTCAGTGTGCCTTCTGCACAGCTTCCATCGGTTCCCGTGTCATACTCCCTCATTACAGAACAGTGTTTCTTCACATTGCCAAGCAGTTTTTCAAGTTTGGGTCTTTTTTAATTGTTTTTTGGATTTATCTTTTCCAGTCTCCTCATCCTTTTAGGTCCTCAGATACAGTGACACCCTCCATAATTTTCTCCTACCATTTTCGTTCTACTCTGAGCAGTTTTGCAGCTTCTCTCTCATTGTCAACCTCGGTAGTCCAGCAATCTTTCCTCTACTTTGGACTCTGCTTCCAGATGCCTTTCTCTGATACACACAACATGCTCTCTGACTTGCTGAACTACCATCATCTTATATTTGATTTGTTCATTTCAGCCCAGATGTGCATTCTTCAAAGAACTCTCTTTCTTCCAGCTTTGTACCATTCAACTGTTTGACTTTTCGTGGGGATGCAGTGGTTTTCAGATTTGTCAGCCATGGCACAGAGGTTGATTTCATATACTGGCCTGTTTGCACCCTGTTATATGGAGACATAACCAGCTCCACATCATAGAGAGTTCAAGAAAATAGGTCGACCCCATTTCTGACTTAAGTTAGTCTGGTAGTATGTGGACATCACGGTCATGCTTAAATCTTTCCTAGGACTTCAGTTTTAGTCACTCCCTTCTCATGTGTCTTTTTTTTCACAACTGGGGAGTCTTTCCCTGTGTTCTTTAAATAAATAGTTTTACATGCTCAAATTCCACTGCTAGTACCATGTCATGTTTCAGATCCCTGAGCAAAAGGCTGTCAGTGAGCCCTATTTCTGAATAGTTTTGTCTGTGTTGCTTTCTGATCCAATGTGACTCTCGTGGCTCAAGTCTTTGCTTTTCATTGCAGTCCTTAAAGCAAGTGTTGTGCAAGTTTTCCTGAGCAAAGCAGGTCTGGGAACACAAGATCTCTGTAAATATCATTCCAGCAACCCTCTTCCCACTTGGAGAAGTGGTTGAGAATTACAGTGGAAAGGATGCCAACAGCATCCTGGGGTGGATTAGAAGAGGAGTGGTTAGCAGATCAAGAGAGGTTCTTCTCCCCCTCTACTCTGCACTGGGGAGACCACACNATCCGTAATGATTCTGTGATTCTATGATGCCAAAAGCATGACCTGACAACTAGCATCTGTGCAACTGAAGGGGCTTTGGGAGCATCCCAGTCTTTTCAATTCACATAGCTGGAGAACCAAAGCTATAGATTACTGTGATTGTTATGATTCCTTATATTTACTCAGTTGTCCAGAAGGACATCTTTGGGGAAGCAGGAACCAAGAATGTCCTTCACGCCATACCTTCTCTTGACTCTCACCTGCAGAGGATTGAGTTTCCTGGGAAACAAGCTTTCATCTGTGGATTGCTTCAATTCCAGTTTAGTTCACTTCAGTTCATGTTTAATATTTATTTCTTAGAAAGTGAAGGCAACTGAAGGGTTGTTGTTCACCCAAGAGTGTTTCATAGACATAGAACAATCAATATATATTCCCATTTTCCCTCTCCTTTACCAGGTGGTATGGGTTTTAAAGTCTAAGTGAGACACAAGGATGGAGTTCAAGTTTGTGCTGTAAATAATGCAGACGTGGCAGGATATAGTCCCTTTGCATCTGTGTGGGTTCAGTCCTTGATCCCCAGGTAGACATCTGACCATCTCCATAAATAATATAATTAACTGACTGGAGACAACAGACCGGCCTGAACAAGATGAGTGACAGAACATCTAATCCTCTTTCTAACGAGACATCCAACCTATTTTTTAAGGAGCTTTCCTGGTGGAGATTTTGGATAGTCTAAGATAAACCCCTAGACAGCTCCTGCTGAGCCTGGGCTGGTTGAAAGCCACCACCTGTAGCTTCAGTGTGTCCATTAACATCCTGGATGCGGAATCTGTCACCATCCCAGAGACCTCTTCAGGAGGATCACGCTGCAAAAATAACAAAACTGAACACAGATGAGGTGTTTTCAAGTGGTCCGTAGAAAATGTTCCTGTTCCTGTGGGTTCAAAAGCTGGTCCTGTATGACAGCCTTTTGCAAGCATTTGGATTTGTTTTAGAAACTAATCACTTGCTAATGACAGGCAAGAGATGCCCACTGACAGGTTGGGCACTCCGGTTTCCAAACCATCACTTCCCAGACCTTAAATCCTAAGGATGTTGGTCATTTCTATGCCTTCATCTCATGGGAACTGATAGCAGTACACTCCCACAAACAAAAAAACCCAAACAAACAAAAAGCCCACTGCTGTTTCAAGAGCAAGAGACCTCTTTGCAAGACTTGTGCAAAGCAAGGTCTTGATTCTGCATGTTACTGATGTCTTCAAGTGTTTCAGCCTTCATCTGTCACATGATTAGAGTTTATACCTCTCCCTGTGACCAGAATACAAGCTAAAGCAAGTTAAGTTTTTGTGTGACTCAAATGAAGGTAACAGGTTGACACAGTGAGATTCAGAAGCCTCTCAGAAGACACTGAAGTCGCAGACATTTAAAGGAGCTTGTTGATCAGATACGAGGAGCAGTGGTGCTCAGTGGCAGAGAGTAAAACATGTTCTAGTCCAGAACAGACAGGAGAGCGTGGGAGCAACCAGGGGGTTATTGTATGATAATTTCATAATTTTTTCTTTCTCTTGATCTGTAGGGTCTACCTGGAAATCCAGGGGAAAGAGGACCTCCTGGAAAACCAGTATGTATCTTCACGTCTGTATTACATTTTCTGTTTAACTCAGTTTGCACCTGAACATTTCACCATTTTCAGTACATTTTCACTGATGGTCTTCCCAGAAGAGCCACCAGAAAAGCACTAAGAACCTCTATGAGGTTATGAAAAATACAGATGTGATGGCTTTGAAACAGAAACAACCAGATATCCTACATGTAAATAAACAGCAACGTTTTTAAATCACTTTCTCAACAGCATTATGAGTGAGGGCTCATTGCAGGCCTGATAAAATGCATTGATAATGTAGGGCACAAAGTACGTGTTGGACCCAGTGAGTCCTAGACAGGGCATGTGAAACTGAGGAGAGTCCCTAAGAGTGTTCAGGAAAATTAGTTATACCTTGATGCCTTCAAAATTGCCTGAGATAATGGATTTCTTATTCCACAGGGTTCCTCACCCCTGCTGACTCCAGAGGACATAAATCTCTTGGTGAAGGTAATCAGCCTTTGATGGTGGCGGGAGTTTGTCTGCACCTTTGGTTCAGACCTGTCTGATGCTCTGTGAGCTACAGGTGCAAACAGTGCCTTTGAACACCGTCAAAGCTTCAAACTCGCAGTTTGTCTTCTGCTTGCGCTGACTCTGGGACACTAGAACACCTACTGGAGATCAAAATCCAGTCCCCAGCAGAGAAATGGCCTGCAAAGAGCTTTATAGCTTGGTGTGTGTTACAAAAGCTCTGAGACTTTTGCAGCTCTCTCTGAGGCACGAGTTCCCAGGGAGAAATAAACACTGTCCAGTTGTATCGGGCAAAGCGGAAAATGGAAACCTCTTCAATAAAATGCCTGGTTTCTCATGTGCGCCTTCAGCAGCGGCTGCGGCACTTTGAACTCTGGGTGCAAAGTAATTTTGCATACTGCATCGAAAAGGATGCAGGTAATTAACCCCAGATGCAGTAGGGTTTCAAAAGGGACAACCTGTCTTTCTGCTTTTACTTTCTCTGTTGCCTGGGGAATAATTCAGTATTTGATAGGTGTTGACTGAAAAATCTTTACGGATTTACCTGGGTTGTGTTGGGTAATTTTTAAGCAGTCTTGGAACATGGCAAGAAATCCTTTTTTTATTGACTAAAAGAAACTAAAAAATTACCTTTTTAAATAGTCCCATAGTAAGGACTGTGAACTGCCTTCGGTGAAGATCTGTCTGTCTTAGGGATATACTCCGGAGTATTTCCCGGGAGATTTCACTGCGTGGCATTGTTTGGTGTTACTGATCAGGACAACAGCAAGAGGCTGATTCTTGGGTACAGGATGTCATTTGGATTATGTTCCCATCAAACACACTTGTATCCCTCGCGTGTTCTTTCTTCCTGACTTTTTTTTTGCTCCACTCTTGGTACAGATCTGTATAAAGCAGCACCTTGCAGGTGCATCATCCTAGACAAAATGACACTCTGTTGTTCTGAATGTGTCTCAAGCACTTGGACAGATAAATAAACACGTAGGGGCTGAGACCTAGGAAGACAGGCTACTCCGCAGCGTTGCAACAGATTGTTTGCAAAAGTGGGTGTTGGAGCAAGGTCTCCTAACTCTCAGCCTGATGCTCTCTCTGTCTGTTGTGCTACACTGTCACAGTCATGATTCACTCCTCTTCTGCTGGAGAGTCTGCCTTTAAAATGAAAAGGTCATCCCTAGTGTGTTTTGTTTCCTGAGGATAGCAAGAATTTAAAGACTACTGAGATATGTGGAGTCTCCTTCTCTGGAGATATTCAAGACCCAACTGGACGGGTTCCTGTGTGACTTGGTTTAGGTGATCCTGTTGTTGCAGGCGGATTGGACTAGATGATCTTTCGAGGTCCCTTCCGATCCGTAATGATTCTATGATTCTATGAAATTGCTTTGGAAGGAGTGATGTAGTAATTCTTCATGATAGAATTTGTCCAGACGCTGTGACATTCACTTGATCTTCTTGAAGTCCATCAGATGAGCTCTCCCTGTCCATGCTAGCTGCTGACTACAGTTTGCTTTGCAGAACAACCTTTCTGACATTGTGCTGCACCTGAGCTTGCCTTAGCATCCTGCCCTGTAAGCACTAACCCAGCACTACCAGCTTTCTAGTAACAGCAGAGTTGTTATTGGTATTCTCTCTTTGTGGCTCTCTGACCTTCCTCGTATGAACTACTCCTCCTTGGTTTCTTGATCCTAGGTGATCATTTAGGACCTGCCCAGCTAGGACTGATAGGAAACTTCCCGTGGGAGCACATGAGCTCAGTTGCTAAACATCACTCTGCTCTACACTGTCATCATTTCACTTCTTTAAGGCAAAGTAGTCCTGATCCTACCCTGAGTGGTCATACTACGTACTATACTAACTCTACGCCGCTGTGTTGACAACAGATGTCTGCTAAGTGCCTTCAGTCTATTGCCAATTTATTTCTCCCTTTCTAGGATGTGTGCAGTGAATGTCCTCCTGGTCCACCGGGACTGCCAGGCATTCCAGGTTTCAAAGGTGACAAAGGTCTCCGAGGACCACCAGGTAGAGATGGCCAGGATGGAAAAATGGTAAGAGAGCAGGGGAAGTGACCAAGCCTCAGATGTGGGTAACTTTGTTTTTCTTCTAATATTTTTAGATTTGTGACATTTGTTGGTTTAGTTTGGGGTGGGGTTTTTTGTCAACCTCCTACTGAATTGTTTTTAGATGTCTGTGGAGTTGATGGACTGAACTAGTGTTTAACCTCTATGTCTTCTGCATTGCAGGGAGATACTGGTCCCAGAGGTCCTGCAGGCCCACCTGGGCTGGATGGCCCAAAGGTTAGTTGGCTTTTTTCAGCTGTCAAGTAAATCTAGTTTTTCACTGAAAGAGTGATCTGGTTTTGGAATGGGCTACCTACAGAGGTGGTTGAGTCACCATCCCTGGAGGTGTTCAAGGTTAGGCTGGATGAGGTTCTGAGTGGCATGATCTAGGTGTTAGATGTTAGGATTACTGGGTTTTTTTGGATGTAGGTTGGACCGGATGATGTTTAAGGTCTTTTCGAACCTTATAATTACTGTGATACTGTGAGTATGTTGGCTGAGACAGGCCCTTGATGGCCTCATGTGTTTTCTGGAACACATGATGGGAAAACCTCCCTATTTCAGCTGTATATTCTGCCTAATGATCTAGGGACACAGGACAACCTAAAGCTTTCCGTGTCTCAAGGATTCCAATAATGAGCTATCATCAGCTTGTTTACAATGCTAGCACCTAGTCACAGTCAAAAGTTTACAGCTGCCTAATGTGAAATAAATCAAAACAAATCAATTGAGAGAGAGATAAGGTGGTTTCACGAAGGACTAGTGTTGCTTTCAGACTTCCCTGCATTACTGACCTGCTGCCTAAAACAGCTTCTGCTATTTTAACATCTTTGTATTTTCACTCATTAGAACATAGGACAAGCTAATAGAGATACGTGAGTTAATTTTACATCTTGCAATTAGAAGTGTGATGGGGAAAGCCATAAATTCTCAGCAGTAGTAGATATAGAGTTGATCAAAAGAGTAAAATATGCTGAAGAATTACACAATGAATGGAAGACAATTGTTGTCACAAAAGCTAAGCAGTAGGAGACATCTGCTGCTGGCTTCTGTGCTACGAAAGGGCAGCGATTCGGGCAGCAAGACTGAATGTTTGTGTAAGGAACAGGACAAATTTGAAGCTGTACGTGTGCATAAAATAAAACTTGATAAATAGTCTGATTTCTGTGGAGCAAAAAGCTGATTTACAGAGCTTGCAAATAGCAAAAGAAAATATTGTAGACCCCTGAGAAGGTGCAAATACAACCACAGGTTTTGTGTCTCCTTTATAAATGTGGTAGGAGGATCCTCCCAATGAAAGACTCAGGGAACTCTGTACATTAGGAGATGTAGTGTACTGACTTTTACAATACCACCCAAACTAGTGCTGAGTCACAGTCTCCTTCTGAAATAGAGCAGTAGAACTGCAGGTCTTTGCTCATGAGCAGCTTTATGCCTTCTGCTGGGCCAGCTGATTCCTTACAAAGACCTGATTTAGTGAAGTTCCTAATGCCTGATCTACTTCCTAGGGATTTGCAAGCCCTCTTCATGTCTGTAAGACTAAAATATTTTAATAAAAGGGCTGTGCTGGATCTGCTGAAGGACCATTCCTCACATTTATTACTGGGTTCAACACAGGCAGTGAAAGGCTAGGGAAGAATTTAAGAAGAGAGCAAGCAGGGCTAAGACCTCATTTGTGAGTTGTATGCTCAAATGTCTAAGTGCTTTATGAAATAGGTCAAAAGCTGGTACAATATGGAATCTAACTGAATGTAAATGGCTTTTGTTTCATCTCAGGGTGCAAAAGGAGATCGTGGTATGACTGGGGATACAGGAGAGAAAGGTCAACAGGTAAAAATGGTTGTGCTACAATTGTGCTTTCCAGCACTGCTGTTACCATGACAGCTGCTTCGTTAATAACTCCTGTGACATCTGTAGAGGCCGACAGTGGCAGATGAGGAAGATGGCAGCTCTTCATCACTGATAAAATTCAAACAGACAATGCTCAGGAGTGGAACCGTAGCATTCCATCCCCATCTCCAATACAAAGGTTCCCATTTGATCCATTTCCTCACCTCTCAGTGGGATGCTTTTGGTTCTCTATATTATCTCGCCTTTAGTCTCTTCTGCAGATAATGTGTAGGTAAGATTTGAGAGGTCAGGTGTCTTTAGGTTGAAAAAGCCAATGATTATGTTTGTCCTTGAAGGTGAATATTAGGATAACCTTTTTCTGGGAGAGGCTGAGATGCCGCAAGAAAGAGGAGAATGTTTTAAATTAGACCAGACTTTCATAGTTAATTTTGCCAAGGGCTGAGTCAATAGCTTAAGGTGCAGGTCAGCAGCTCTTCAATGATATTTGTAGGGTATTTTAAACAGGTCTGCTTTCCTGACTAATCTCCTGCCCTGTACAGTGGATGTGGGATTGGCATGGCAAGTTTGCTGACGACACAAAGCTGGGTGGTGTCGCCGACACCCCCGCAGACTGTGCTGCCATTCAGCGAGATCTGGACAGGCTGGAGAACTGGGCAGAGAAAAATCTAATGAGCTATAACAAGAGTAAGTGCAGAGTCTTGCATCTGGGCAAGAACAACCCCAGGTACCAGTATAGGCTGGGGACTGACCTGTTGGAGTGTAGTGTAGGGGAAAGGGACTTGGGGGTCCTGGTGGACAACAAGATGACCATGAGCCAGCAATGTGCCCTTGTGGCCAAGAGGGCCAACAGCATCCTGGGGTGGATTAGAAGAGGGGTGGTTAGCAGATCAAGAGAGGTTCTTCTCCCCCTCTACTCTGCCCTGGTGAGACCACACCTGGAGTATTGTGTCCAGTTCTGGGCTCCTCAGTACAAGAGGGATGTGGAGCTGCTGGAGAGAGTTCAGCGTAGGGCAACAAAGATGATAAGAGAGGTGGAACACCTCCCTTATGAGGAGAGGTTGAGGGAGCTGGGTCTCTTTAGCTTGGAGAAGAGGAGACTGAGGGGTGACCTCATTAATGTCTACAAATATTTGAGGGGTGGGTGTCAGGACGATGGCACTGGGCTGTTCTCGGTGTCATCTAGTGATAGGACGAGGGGCAATGGTTGTCAGCTGGAATATAGGAGGTTCCACATCAACCTGAGAAGGAACTTCTTCACGGTGAGGGTGACGGAGCACTGGAACAGGCTGCCCAGGGGGGTTGTGGAGTCTCCTTCTCTGGAGATGTTCAAGACCCGACTGGACAGGTTCCTGTGTGACTTGGTTTAGGTGATCCTGCTGTTGCAGGCGGATTGGACTAGATGATCTTTCGAGGTCCCTTCCAGTCCGTAATGATTCCATGATTCTATGATACAGTGCCACAGTATCTCTTCTCGTCTGCCACTAGCTTAGACTGAATAGCACATTTGCAAAAAATGCACTTTAAATTTAGCTATGTTCATTTCTGAAACCCATGCTTCAAAAAACAAAGTTTTCTTTATTTCCTTATTACCAGCTTTTTGTGTATTTTGAAGTTTATTCACCATCTCATTTCGATGTGACCTCACAAAGTTCAATCACTAGGTAATTTTTATACAAATAGAGAAGTGACTCGTGTGTAAGGAAAGTCTCTCTTCATTCTGCAGGGCCACCCTGGCATGCCTGGCTTCTCAGGGGCTCCTGGAAACCCTGGTCCACCTGTAAGTTTGTCTCTTGCCTGCCTTTTCCTTATGATAAAGGTTATTGCAAGCTCTGTGTGGCAGAAAGGACCATTTCCACCTGTCTGCATATTGCATTTGCATTTCCCAGTGGGTTCCTAATGGTCCCCTGAGTGCCACAGAGTATCACACTTATGGTAATTGCTATTTAATATATTGATGACTTTTCACTGATTGCTGCAACTCACTCTGTAAATTGATGCTAAGCTTCAGTCACTCTTCATACAGAATGACAAAAACTCTTCCACAGAGACAACTTAGTAGTATGAGCACGAGTATTTTCTTATATTTGGGATGAGTTGTCAGTTTAGAACCAGCAGATCTACGAACACTTGAGTTCTCAATTTTACACAGTAGTGAGAGACTGGATTTTTTTACATTTCTGTGTCCTGTGTCTTATTTTTGAACTCAAGGCCTTTTATGTGGGTCTTCCTTCTCATTCCTATCTCTGCCTTCTCGGCAATACAGCTGTGCTCCTTTGTATTTAAAAAGGGATGACGATGCAGAAGCAGGGGTGAAATACCTTGGCTCTTCTGGTGGTGATATCACTGCTTACACCCTCCAAGAGTTGGGATTTTTCCTGAGTGAAGAACTTTTCTTTCCAAACTGCCTTTCTCTGCCCACAGTTGTCATGGCTCATATTGCCACTTACAGAAGGGGTTGGCCATGCCAAGGGGGTGCAGCCTCCTTGGGTATCAGCACTGTCTCTTCAAAGCTAAGTTTACATTGCACTGGCTAAATGACAGGAGCTAACAGGAATAGATGAAAATTCTGTTTTCAGGTGACAGCAGTGCCTAAAGGATGCTGAATGCTTTGCCCCTGGGACAACTCATGGACCTGCTTTATAGGTCATTTGCACCCCTGTGAACATTATTTTAGGAGAAGCTAATAACACAGGCACATTCGCTGCATCTGAATTAACCTCATGCTGCTACAGCCATAGGGTTATTCCAGTAGGATTAAAGCTCTTTTCCTAGGAGACCCTCTGAATAGCCAAGTAAACCCTGTCAAAGTGGAGCAAAATGGGATGAGGTTTCCTGAACTTTCAATGACTTTCCTCTGTCTGCATTGACCTGTGGCTCCAGAATTTTGCCTGCCACAAAGTGTGCTCCAAACTGCTTCCATCATTTCTGATCTTTGGAATTATTTTTGTCATAAGATTGGCTATTGGCTTTTTCCTATTTGTACTCTATTTTTAGAAGGAAAGGCCAGGACCAAACTCAAACAACTGACTGTTTCTGGCTTTGCTGTGACTAATGAAGACATGATGGAGTGAATACTGAACTGAGTGACTGAGGAGAACTTCAGGGGTGCCAGCTGTGGTAGGGAGCGTACTGACAAATGTACAAAAAGTGTTAATTACTCAAGTTGTTTCTGCTTGATTTTATTTAGGGACCAGATGGGGCACCAGGACCAATAGGACCAGCAGGAAACCCAGGAGACATAGTAAGCTGTAAGCTGTGTGCTTCAGCACCAGCTTTACCTATATTTATTTCCCTGAAGTAAGGCAGAGATGGAACACAAGTAATGTCCTTTGAAAGCTCCCCAAAGTTCTCAGCCTGAATCAACCCTACATGTGCAAGTAGGACTTCCACAAATAACCAGAGATTACTCTGTTATTGCAGTTTTGTTTACTCACCAAATGAAACTCCAAATTATCCAGAGCATATTCCAGCCCATGGGACCTCTAAGGTTTTTGTACCTCTTGCCTGTCTGCCTTTGCTGTTAACAGCTCTTAGCCTCTAGAAGAGGTTGGCCAAGTCAGTTTGGATGCTTCGTGACCCAGCCTAACACCCAAACTGTACATGAGGATTGTCAAACTGACAAGCAGTCTGTTGAAAACTGTCATAGAACAGCCAGCTGACATTTCAGGACCTAAGACCATTTTCTAGCACCACTGAAAATACTAGCATGGGTGCAGCCTTCAAGAAATCCCTGCAGAATTTTGCTTCTGCTGTTTCATTTGAAGGGTGTTCAGGTGCTGCTTTATGGTGATGAATCAGAAGAACCTGTGGGAGACAGGTAGACTGATGAATGCCAACTTCAGGTTGGAAAGGAACCTTTCCTGCTGCTGAGCTGGGACGGTTTAAGACTGTATCATTCTGTGATTAATTTCCAAAGCAGTGTTTCCTGACCAGCAAAGTGCCTTTAGCAGATCCATTTCACTGTGAACATCACAAGTAAACAGCGATGGCCCTTCTGATGTCTGTTATCAAATTGCAGAACTGAATCACGGATACACCCATAGTGCTTCTGTTTTCTTTCCAGGGTAAAGATGGCCCTCCAGGTCCACAGGGTCCACCAGGTCTGCCAGGACTTCCAGTGAGTGCAGTTCAGCTCCTTCTCATTCAGTACATTAAACTGTTGATAAGCACATAAGTGTGTAAAACAAAGAGGAGGCCTTTCTGAGGTGCTCTGAGAGCTGTAATGATCATGTTGATGCTACGCCCTTGGTCCAGGACACTGTGAGTGCAATATTTACTCACTTTTGAAGATAAATGTAAAGTGTCATCATGAGTCAGATTTGTTCCCTGTATGCCTCCTTATTGGAAGAAATTCTCTTCTGCAGAGCACAAAACCCTGCTAAAGGCTCTAGTGTAAGGGCACAAAAAATTCATAGACTGAAACACCATTTATCTGAACTCCCAGCCAGAATAATTCCTTTAGACTGTCTGAAGTTCAAGTGCTTCTTGGCCACAGACTCTAATGGAAATTGTAAGAGTGAAACATTTTGGGGCTTTTAAATTTAATTGATTTAATAGGGATAGGGAAGAGCTATTTCTAATGTAAAGTATCCTAGCTGAATGAAGATAATTGTTTTATAATGATTTATAACAGCTGGATTTCAAATCCTGTGTTAAGATTATTGGAGTGCTCGTCTTGCTGAAAAGCCCCTTAGCCTGGCCATATTTGGGAGGGCAGCACTCTATCCTCTTCTTTGGCAAGGATAGGTTTATGACTTAGCTATGGAAACAGGGGAGGTTGGGAGGGTTATGCCACCTTAAGGATGCCATGATGAATCAGAGCTGTCACTGTGAAGCCCACCCTGGCACAAAGCACGCCAGTCTCCTTATACCTTCCTCATACCCTGTTTGCATTTCATCTACAGGGCGCTGCTGGGAGTGACGGCAAGGATGGCAAGCCAGGATCTCTTGGGGAACCGGTAATGTGATCTCAGACAGCTTTGCTCAGGCAATCAGAGCTTGCATCCAGTTATGGTTGGTGGAGCTGCCTATCCATGGACTCCTTGGAGGGGCAGGGAGACTGCTGGCATATCAGTTTTTAACAGCAGAAGGGCTCTATTGTCTCGAACAATTTCTAAGAGTCACACACGAACAATCTTGAAAAGAAACTGGGGGTTTTTTTTCACTTTTACAGCTACTGTAAATATTACAGAGAAAGAAGTTTATCTTGTAACAGTAAATCTGGCAACCCGTTTTTGGGAGAGAAGTTTATGGGACATAAAAAGTTTAGAGATATCTGTAAAGAAGTCTTTTCTGGGCTGCTTTCTGGCCATTCTTTTCTCCAGGTTTTGCTTGATATTTGATTTTTCTTTATTGGTCTACACCTGCATTTGCTGATGGGAAAAATGCTGAGCCAGGAAGCTGTCAGTCAAAAGGACATGTTAGTGTATCTGGTGGTGAATGTTATTCCTTGCATCTGTGTTTGTTGTGTGCAGAATGTTCTCCCAGCACCTGACATTGCCAGCCTCTTCCTGTGACTTGTCAAATAAGACTTTGTGGTTCTGTAATCATCAGTTCCCAGTCACTAGGACTGGGATGTGTAAGACAGTGCTGGTCACAGCAGCTGCGGACAGTTTTGGCTTCATTAAACAGCGACTGCTGATTTGGGATGTGCCTAGGTGCTGGCGCAGTTCTGTGCGTTACCCCTCTGACATTAGAACACTCTGAAGGTGCACCAGTCCCAAGGTGTAAGCTGCCTTTGAACTACAAATGGTGGTGCAGGTGGAAGTTTGTATAGATTGTCTGTCATTTCTGGGAAGTTTTCATCAGCACAGAGAGGGACCCGAGGATCTTACTAACACGAACTTTATTCTTTCCCACAGGGAAAGCCTGGAGAACCTGGGCTCCCAGGCCAGGAGGGTGCCAGAGGCTTACCAGTAAGTGCTCATCTCAAGGGTTCAATCCAGCCACTCCTCTGTGCTGTATCCAGGAAGATTTAGTTGGGCAGATGAGGTCCTTTACTGATGCAAACATATAACCCAAGAGCCAGCATGGCTGAGAATAGCCATGGCATTGTGACTAAATAAATAAATAATCCACAAAAAGCATTGGGATTGGAAGGGACCTCGAAAGGTCGTCTAGTCCAATCCTCCTGCTAGAGCAGGATCACCTAGATCAAGTCACACAGGATCACGTCACAGAACATTAGGGATTGGAAAGGACCTCAAAAGATCATCCAGTCCAATCGCCCTGCCACAGCAGGGTCACAAGAACATATCCAGGTGGTTTTTAAACATCTCCACAACAGCCCTAGGCAAGCTGTCCCAGTGCTTTGTCACTCTCACCATGAAGGAGTTTCTTCTCATATTGATATGGAACCTCCTATGTTCCAGCTTACACCCATTGCCCCTTGTCCTTCCATTGGATGCCACTGAGAAGAGCCTGACTTCGTCCTCCTGACACTTGCCCTTTACATATAAATCAAACATGGGCATTTCCAAATCCTTCACTCTTGGACAGCAGTAGGTCCCTTACCTAGAAGTTAAAGAGCACAACCTCATACCAGAGGGCATAGTACAGCTGTAGCCTTTGTGTTGCCTCTGAAATGATAAAGACAATGAAATTTAGGGTTAAATCATCTGTTGGCTGGTCACCCCAATAACGTGTGCTCTACAGTCTTGATCTTACAGCTTAAGGAGCTGTGGAAAGTTCTTCCTTTGATTGCCTTGGCATGTGGCAGCTCTGTGTGACTAATCCCCAGTAACCTTAGGAAAAAATGGGAAGGTTATTGAGTAAACATTCAAGCTGGAGTTCTCTTAATGTTTCATGCATCACTGTAATGGGTGATTATTGATTTGATTCTCTTCTTTAGGGTTTCAAAGGACAGAGAGGAGATACAGGGCCCCCAGGTCCCCGTGTAAGTAATGTGTGCCTCATGCAAGATCCTGTTAAGAAAGATTACTTGAACTAAATTTTCTGAGACAACAGGTAAAAGTGATGACAGGGCTCTGTTTAACATGACTCTTTACAACTGTAATTCCATGGGCCACAGCCATGGCATAAAATCACAGCAGCTGTTTGTATTCCCTCTGCTGAAATCCTGATTCTTGGTGAGGTGAGGCAGCTGGGGGAGCCAGGTCTTCTGATGCTCCCTTTGAGAGAGCCCTCTGTGAGGACATTTCAGATGTGCTTCTATACTGCTTCCCTCTGATATGAATGACATACAAGGTGAGAAACCCTACTGCACTTAGTGGACCAGCATCAGCTTTCCTCAAAAATTGCCTAGGAAGTGAAAGTAAGTTCATGGACAGAACTTACAGAAATGTGAATAGAGGTCTCTGTCTCGGGCCCTTCGACATAGTTGGTTGTGGGTCACAAAGCCCAGAACTGAAATCCTCCTTGAAAAGTTGGTCTCTCTGTTGTGAGTGATACAGTATGTTTACAGGGAAACAAAATACTCTGCTTGCAGGAGCTTTGCTGAAAATTCCAGTGCTGGAGTTCCTCGTCTCTTCCTGATTGCAGTAGTTTCTGTATCATGAATAGGTTGGTGGCTTTTTTCAGACTGCTCTAGCAGTAGCAAATATTCTCCTGGAATGGAGTGCACTGCCTTGTGCATCACTTGCAGAAGATGATTCTGAGTTATTCTTATAAGCTGTGTGCCATGTATGATGAACGAGGCTCCTGTTGGCTTTGAAGAGTTTTCACCAAGTGCAGTCTGACACTGAAGAAACCCCATACCACTCATAGTGGCGTTCCTGGGCTGTCTTTGACCTTGAGTTGATATCTTTATCCTTTCTTTTGCTGAATTGCAGGGGGAGCCAGGTGCGACAGGTCCTGCTGGTCGTGAGGGGCCACCAGGGAAGGATGTAAGTGTACCTGTTTGAGTGGAAACTAAGCTGCTTCCCCCTGACAAATGAAGATTTTAATTCACAGTAACCCTGACCTAAAACAGCTGCAGAAACTGCAATAAGGAGCAAATTACTACAGCAGTGCACAGGGAAAAGATTTGTGCGAAGATCATTAGGATAATGAAGAGTTTGAGAGCCTTTGTTACTGCTGAGCTGCTGACAGCAGCTATCTGTTTGGCAAAGCAGAGGAAACTACGTTGTTTGAATTCATCCGTAGCCACGGACCTGCTTTCCACCACCCCTTTCCGAGCAGTGCTTCATCCTGCAGGTCCCCCTGGGCCTGATTCTGTCACGGTCTCTCTGCAAAAGCTGTACCCTACTGTGTGCATAACCCAAATGTATGAAATGCCTATGGAATGAAATGCTGCTGCTCAGAGGGAAGAAAGAGGGTGCAAACAGAACCTCTGACGTGATTAGTCTCAAGTGCAGTCGCGTAACAAAGTCCTGGGAGAGTGCAGCTGGCGTGGGATCCTGCGGTGGCTGCTGAGCAATGTACCGAGCAGCTGATGTGCCATTGCCATGGGGCTTGGGGAAGTGGTATCTCGTTTGTATCCCCAGGAAACTGTTGAGCTGTGAATGGTACCCTACAAAATAAAATGGAAGACAGACCTTGGGGAAGCCTTCAGAGAAGACAGAAACATGTCTTCAGCTTCTCTCAGGAGACAACAAAGTAGTCAGTTCTTGAGAAATGCAGGAGAATCTCTGTCCCTGAGAAATCCAGCTCTAAAATAACCTGATAATAATAATTTCTGCCTTTAGTCAGGCTGCATTTAGTCATAAATGTTTAAAATTCAAAAGACTGGTCTTCCTGAAGGGGGATAGTGACACTTTTCTTCTCTCTAGTTTGTGAACGATACCATTTAGTAGGAACATCTTTGCTTACCTTCATGTCAGACTTTTTCCTCTCACCATGATACTTTCCTGTATTTCAGGGTGATGCTGGTCCCGTAGGACCACAGGGCCCTCGAGGATTCAGAGGGCAACCGGTGAGTTTTCTCTCCTAACAAAGTATTTCTGCAGATGTATTGTAGGAATATCCCAAACAGTCCAGAACTCTGGCTTGGAATAAGAGTCTTAAGCAAGATACAGTGGATATTTAATCAAAACACTTTACCCACTTTGAGAAAGACAAATCAGAACGATATTGCCAGAGGCTGATGAAGACTTACAATAGTGCAATGGAGTGATGGTTGCTGACTCAGGAGGAAGAACAGTTGAGTGGATTCTGCCAGGGCTGCAGTGTCAGGAGTGCTCATACTCCAGTCCTGCCTCTGGCATCTCACTCATTTCTTACACAGCCTCAGTTTCCAGTGGTGGGCACTAACTCCGTGAGCACATTTTGACGTACGTGGGGTCCAGTTGTGACGTTATTCCTGTTTTTAGTGTTCTTTGTCTTTTCTTTCTGGGGGGAAAAAAACATAGCTTTTGGAAAAGATTTATTTAATTGAATATCTGTAGAGTTTTATTACAGCTTCCGTAGAAAAGGCAATTTAGTTGACATTTCAGAAAGTGTCATTTGCAATGGCTGAGGAATTGCTTTCATTAATTTCATGGTTTTTTCAATTCTCTCTTAAAAATCAACCCTTTGCAAATTTGAACAAAGGTCTCTTGCTGAACTTAAGCACATCTTTAATTTGCTGCAATGAGTGATTTCTTTTCCTTCTTGGAAGACCTGTAAGTGAACCAGATTCTACATAATGTTCCATAATCAGGGAAAAGTGCTGATTCAGCCAGAAATGCCTGGAGCCAGAACAGCAGGTCCCTCTGAACTGGGAGTGTAGGGGTTTAAATTAGGTTGCAGGAACATATGGAGATATCCTGTGTCTACCTTCTAATTTATCTGATTATTCCCATACTGCTGGTATCACTCACTATGGTGTCATGCTTCTACACAACACTAGCGATGAAGAGAAGGATTTGAGGAAACCAAAAGTATCATAACTCCAGGCCATATTCATTTTTGGAGAAGAGATACCTGAGACTTGTTGGAGGGCAAAACACAATTTTCTCTTGTTCTTCCTCTGCTTTGTTCCTTCCATGATAAGGAGCACAAGGCAATGGTTTTGAATATTGCCAGCAAAGGGCTGGTCTGTATGGCCGACTCCATGGTGGGGAAAAAACCATCTCTTCATGGTGAGCTGCGAGGAGGGAGGAGCAGCCTATGGAATTCCAACTCACCAAACCTGAGTCTGTGTAGATAACAAACAGAGATAAATGGGTACTTTTTAGTGCAGAGCACTTTGACTTTGGTCAGGGAGTTTCCAAGAAGTGCTTCAAACATGGACTAAAAGGTCTTGTCTGAACACTAATACCTTGAAGTTACCGTAGGAGGTGATTCCATCCATAGAGGAGAATGCTGCATGTGATAGGCTTAAGGGAAGAAATGGAGGAGGAGGAGTGTTGGATAAGTCCTTTTCAGAGAGTGGAATTTGGGTCCACATCTCTCACTTTTTGCTGTGAGGTGGGGTCAGACTTGCATCCAGAATTATGGATGCAGAATTATGGGGTCATAGGATCATAGGATCAGTTGTAAAGGAGAGAACCTTACTCTGTAGTCTACCAAGAGAAGAAGTTGTTTAATGCTCAAGAAATCCTTGCTGGTGTAGAAGCAGGTGGATATTTTTAACTGTTCTGTATGTTACTTCACTAAAGTTTTTCTTTTTTATATAGGGCAAGAACGGACCACCTGGACCTGCAGGAGAACCTGGACCACCAGGTAACCCTGTAAGTACCACAAAGGGAAACTCATGCATCAAGTAGTTATGTCAAGGAGAGGTGTCTGATGAAGTATAGATGGAGTGGCTGCTTGAAGATCAGTGATCTGGAAGTCACCGGCTGGCCCAGACATCAGGAGAGATTTGGCTTTGTTCCTGGAACCGAGCTGCTAGCTGGGTCATCATCTTTACAAGCAAAACTTAAGTGTTCACAAAAAAAGGAAATGATTGATTACCTGGTATGGAAAAAAGATTGGCATGGCTCATCCCCGCCAGTAGATTTAATTTTGCCAAGTGAAGACTGTGCAGCCAATAGAGGGTTGTCAGAGGGAAGGAGAAAGCTCCTTGAGGAGCTGGCAGGCTGCTGCTGAAGAACAGCAGCAAAAAGTCTTCCCCAGGCGCTTGGGAAAAGATCAGACAGTGGACAGGAAACCAAAACAACGAAGCAGAATGAATCCCCTGCAGGGCCGTCCCATGTGGAAGAACTGTGTGGTAGGGAAGGGCTGTATGGGGGACAGCAAGGAGATGTCTGTTGGGGTTATTTTATCTCTATTTTGCTGCTGAAAATTACTCAGGATTCAGCAAATCCATGCACGTGTCTTTGTGTCCAGGAGTAACTATTGCAATGCAGACTTTATCTCTCCATTTGTCCACCTAGACATGGGTGGATGTGCTGGCTGTTAGATTTCAGAGGAGACTCTGAAAATCTGCAGCAGGGCTGTGCTCTTTGTAGCCCTTACAATGCCATGAAGCAGCCTCAGACTCATGCTCTAAGCATTGCTCTGCTGCAGAGATGTCTCAGCCTAAGTGGTCTCAGTGAATCCAACACCACCTTTATGCATGTGGAGGTGATAACTCACAGATTAAAGGGAAAGTGCAGCCCAGCAGCCTTTCTCAACACGAGCCAGCAGTGTGCACTTGCCCAGAAGGCAAACCAGATCCTGGGCTGCATCAGGAGAAGTGTGGCCAGCAGATCACGGGAGGTGATTCTGCCCCTCTACTCTGCTCTGGTGAGACCCCACCTGGAGCACTGTGTCCTGGAGTTAATAAGGNACTGATTCCATAACCTCTCCATAACCTCTCCAGTGAAGTGATCCTGCTGTGACAGGGGGATTGGACTGGATGATCTTTCAGGGTCCCTTCCAATCCCTAATGATTCTATGATTCTAGGATTCTACAGCCAAGAGTTAGCACCACTGCTTTGTCCTTGACACAACTACTTCTTACCTACCTCAGACCACTGCCAGTGCTTCTTACCCCATGAGTCCCTGTAGTTACCCTTTCAATGTTCGTATCTTCTCATTAAACTGACCCCCAGTTCCTGTTCCTGCTTTTTGGCTTTCTGGGTCTTCACCAGGCCACTGTGGTGCCAAATTAAGGTCACTTTTTGATTATCAGCATTATGCAGTCAGCTAGTGACTCAGGGACTCTCCAGGCAGGTTTCAGCATAAACACAGACCAGCAGCAGGACATACAGTCCAAAAATAACACGAGAAATTGAAAAAGGATAAAATCAGATGGATGGGAGAAGGGGAACAACGAGACCGTGCTGGCCAGCAGAGCAAACAGTCTTCAGTATCCTTCTCTGTCATTCAAAGGGATCTTCTCCCTTTCGTATTATGAGAAGGGTTTCCTTGTGCTGTGCATGAACCCACTTATTTCCTGCCTTTTTTATTTCCTTCCAAATGCACTAATTTCCTCCACAGTGTGATGTGACAAGGAAACTTCTGAGGAAAATAAAAAGGAGAAGGAAGGTTATCAGGGCAATGAGAGTTTCTTATCCACCTTCACCACTGTTGACTTGTAAGCACAAGGTAAAACTTGGTAGGAGCCTTCTCCTTCTACATCTGGTGTTTGGCAGTGCCCACCCCAGTGCACAGCACTCAGAGTTCAGCCTGCACAGGGTAGGTAACGCAGCCCAGCCCCTGAGATCTCTGACTGCACCTCTGAAAGCTCTGAGCTTTGTGCCTGCCAGGTTCATCAGTGCTCACTGTACACAGGATGGGCTTGAAATGAATCACAGAATCATAGAACCATTAAGGTTGGAATAGACCTACAGAATCATCCAGTTCAAGTGTCAACCTGACCCCACCCTGCCCACTAAATCATGTCCTCCAGGGCCACATCTCCTCAGTCTTTTAACACTGCCAGGGACTTCACCTCTGCCCTGGGAAACCTGTTCCAATCCTTGACTGCTGTTGCAGTGGAGAAAGTCTTCCTCTTAATGTCCAATGTAAGGCTCCCCTGGCACAACTTGAAGCAAGGTTTACTCTAAAAAGAAAAAGGAATGTGTTCTGAACTAGAAGGTAGGGGGCAAAGTTGGTTAAATCAAATATTAAAATAAAAACCACAAGATACTAAAAGTGTCTGAAAAGGCTCTGTACCATGAACTGCCACTGAAGCTGTGCTGATCAGAAGAGAGCTGGATTTTGTTCCAAAGCAAATGGGCAGTTTGACAGACCATCTCTTGTGAAGGGAGAAGTGAAAGGCAGACTTTTTTTAAAATTCAACCTGGAAAAAAAGGGAAAGGAGTGATTCAGTGGCTGCAGATTGTGTTCTCAGATCTGAGCACTGTGACCACCTTTCCTTCCACTCTTTCCCTGTTCTTGTCCATCACAGTGTTTCCACTGCCCAACACAACCTTATAAACCACACAGAGCCAGAGGAGCCCCTGAACATTCCTCCTGTCACTTCCATCATTGCAGCCTCCTTTTCCTCTTGTCACCAAGACCCCATGTAGCTCATGAATAGTGCAGGCGTGGGGCTTGCAACCTGCTGTTCCAAATGACTTGGTTCTTCCTTTTCTTGGCAGTTCTGGGGAGTCCTGCTGCTGCAGTGCAATTTCCCAGTTCCAATGCATGACCTGGAAAAGGGATGTTGGAGAAAGGGCTGCTAGTGTCTGCTTTTCATTTCTATCCTAAGGGTCCTAAAGGAAATAAAGGAGAAAGTGGCAGCCCAGGACTCCCTGGCTTCGTAGGACCTCGAGGACCACCTGTGAGTATGTCTGGTGATGGATTAACCCCAGTAATTACCTGCTTTTAAATGTAGTGCTGATGAGAATGGTGTATTATGATCTGTAATTAGGTAAAAAGCCATAAGCAGGAGATCTGACAGATCCAGAAGCCATGGACTTACACTTCCAAAGAGAACCAGACTGCAGAGGTGGCATTTTTCCTATGGCCATACATCCATCATCTCATTTCCTGAGCTGGTGCCTGCCAGTCAGCCCTGATAACGTGGGTGTCATTGGACTGGTTCAATAGTCTTCTTACTATGGCTCTGTGGTGTCTGAGTTTTCAGACTCTATCCTGGAAGGGTCAGGCAGGGAAATTTTAAGAGCTGATAATAAAGTCTGTATTTCTGATATTTGCTCTTCCAAGGAAAACTCCTTTGTTACCAGCAGCAGAGGTTCATTGCAAGTAAAGCATCCATACAGCTCCCAAAGTGAGCTAAAGTCACACTTGCACGCGAGAAAATATCACAGCCTCAAAATGCTGTATCTTTAGCCTTTCAGAGATGGAAAAGTGAATGCTAGGTGAAAAAGTGTTGTTTCTAGCCCTGTTGTGACTTAAAATGAGATTTAAAAGTTTTTCATATGAATCTAGCAGAACTGAATCTTCCACAGGATGGTTTTTTTTTTTCTTCTATTTTTCTTGTTTATTCTTCTTTTTCCTCATTTTTTCCCTTTTTCCCTTTTTCCCCCCTTTTTAATTTTTTTTCCTTTTTTAATGGTCAGAAAGGGAGTATCATGATGGAAAGAGAAGGAAGAATGCTTTTTCTGGCAAATTAATTTAAAGCAGTAAATGTGGTGGCTATTACTGAAGTAGCCCTAGGGAATACAGCGTCAGACTCAGACGAGCTGGTGCAATAGCACGTCGGTGATCAGCTGCATCACTCCTGCTCACAGTTGTAGATGTCAGCGCTGACATTATCTGTGTTTCAGGGCTATGGGTAAAATACTGCCTGCATGCCCACGTTGTAGATAAGTCACGTGTAAGAGATGATACAAGAAAGGATATAAGAACCTTTCTTAAGGATATAAGAAGGTGGGCAGGAATTTAGCAATAACTAGCAAACCCTACTGTTTGTTCTGCTTTACAAACACACGTCAGGACTGCGGTGACACGCCTTGCATTGAAATGCCAAAATGCTAAATTGCATTGCCTAACGATCACATTATAAATGCAGAGTATAGAGAAAAGTCCTAATAGGGTGTTTGTTCAAATTATTTAATATAGTTCTGAAACACAGGCAAGATCTCAGGCTCAAAGCTCCCTTCTAACTGACTCTTGTTGTTCGTTGTCTCAGTTGCTGTAACACAAGACGACAGTTCTGCTTACAGAATGTATTTCCCTTACATCTTGGCTGTGTTGTGGGTGTAACATCAGCAACACTAAACCAGCCCAAGAAAAATGTATGAAGCTCCTTGCAATGTCTGTAAGGAAAGGATTAAAATGCTTTGACAACGGAACACTCTCGCATGAAACATCTGTCTCAGGTGCTTTGGTAGAAGTTGCTACCGGTAATTTACATTTACACGTGATGCAGTTTCAGTAAAAATCTCTTCTAAATAGGAGGATGTCTTTGCAGCAATGACTTGTAGAGGCAGGATAAGGATAAATCACCCAAACCTGCTGCTCTGTCGCAGAACACTCTGGCCTTAAGCAGACTTGTGTTGTTAGGCAGAGTCTTTCTTCCAATTGCTTACACTGTGATGCTAAATTCACTCACTCTGTGTCTCTCAGGGAGAACCAGGAGAGAAAGGCCCTCCTGGAAAAGAGGTAAGTTACATTTCCACTTGTTCCTCTACTCGACTGGTGTCATGGGGAGGAAAAAAGCACCAGGGATGTTACCTGAGTAGCAACAAACTGATTTACTCTTTTTCCCTTGAATTGTTGATATTTGAGAGCAAAGAGGGAGCTCTCAGGCATCTGTGGGACTGACAGGGAAATAAATTTTCCCTAGGTCACAAAAATAGTTGCAAAAGCATGTATTTAATTATTTACTGTTATTATTGATAGCTCTTTAATGCTCTCCCTTAATGTGTTGCAGGGTGCACCAGGGAAACAGGGTGAAACTGGCTCCAAAGGAGAGAGGGTAGGTTGGAGAATAGTCATTTCGTTGTGTTGACATGAACAGAGCTATTTGAAGTTAGGGGCTGGGAGAAGGGGTCTTTCAAGAGTCAAGTGTGGCCTGTATAGATCTGCCATTCTTCCCACCCTCACAGCCCTCTCTTTAATTATTCTCTGTCAGTAATAAATTGTGGATCATTTGTAATGCACCAGATGTTGTATTCAGCAAATTTGCCAGCTCAGCTCTTCGTGTTTCGCTGTGCTTGGCAATCAGAAGTTTGCCTCTTGTTTTTGTGGTTGGTAATGTTGTTGTTTTTTCACTTAGGGACAGCCCGGCATCAAAGGAGAAAAAGGACTTCAAGGAGAAAAGGGGCCTCCAGGTGATCCTGGAATACCTGGTCATAAAGGCCATCCAGGACTGATGGGTCCTCACGGACCCCCAGGAGACACTGGGCAGACTGGACCTCCAGGTCCTCCAGGTCAGCCAGGCTTTCCAGGACCAAGGGTAAGATTGCCAGAGAAGGGCTTTGCACGCTAATGTTAAAGCTACAAGAAAGTATTTAAGATTACAGTGATGCTGGTAGAAAGTGAAGCAAGTGTTGTTGTGATGAGGAGAGGGCACCTTTATCTCCTGATTCTCAAAAAGGAGAGCTATAGCATACCTCAGGGAAGTGTTGTGGGGTTGGGCTTCAGGAAAACTCAGCAATCTTGACCTGTGGCCAGCAATCTAGACCTTGACACCTTATAACCTGAAAAGCCTAAATCAGCTCCCATCACTATGGCCATGGGCCTGGAATCTGGAGAAGCTTCACAGAATCACCAAACATTAGGGACCTCGAAAGATCATCTAGTCCAATGTCCCCACCACAGCAGGATCACCTAGATCCAGTTGCACAGGAACATATCTAGGGGGGTTTTAAACATCTCCAGAAAAGGAGCCTCCACAACCTCCCTGGGCAGCCCCTTCCAGCCCTCTGTCTTCTTTCCATTAGGGGTAGCATTTCATGCAGGAGTCTTACACCCGCCTTCCTCTGCCGCTGAGTGTTATGAGACACAGACTGCTGAGCCATGGAAAGGTCACTGCTCTATTCCTGGAAATCTTGGAGTCAGCTCATCATAATTCATGAAATTCTATTTTTATTTAATATTCCCTTTTTTAAGCTAACAGGAAACAATCTCACTACTGAGAATGCCTGAGGGTGATGTGTCTAGAAGAATGAGAAAAGGGACCAACAGTAGTGAAGCTGCTATGCCCATCCTGAGGATGAATTTGAGATTGCCTCTGAGGGGAATAAAGTGTGAAATCATCTCTGGGTACTTTCAGACAAAGCATCTCTTTTTGTGTCTCAGCTACACAGAGATTATGATGAAATCCAGTGACGATTATGGAGACTTAATGCAACTAATAGGCTTAAAACTGGAAAGGTTACTTTCTAAGCCTTCAAAGCATGTTCCACAATCATGTTTACTTACTGGGATACTCACTAAGAACCATCATAAATGGTTGGAACTTAACAAAATTGTTTCTTTTATAACCCCCGGATGCATCAGGCCAAATTTGTGTTGGGAAGAAGGCAGCAAATCGACCGGCTCTGTGCTAAGCAGCAGTGCCCCTCAGCTAGGTAATAAAGCCCACATTTCTTAATGAACAGTAACTTCTGATTCAAAAGACCTGATGAAGTTTTTATAAACACAGAGATCACACTCTCATCCTTTAAGGTTAAAAGAAGTGTGAGGGAAAAGCACCACTGTGATGCAGGTAGCGTCTACACAAAAGCATGCAGCCTCGGATTAACCAGAATTACTTGCAAAAGTGGCAGAAATTCCAAGGACAATGTTAGCCAGTCGGGTTTTTTTAATGTAAAGTGTCTTCTAAGTGAAAAGTCTCACTTTACGTCTTACAGACAAAAATGTTTGATCTTGTTGGTTTGAAATGGTTTGGATTGAGATAGAGCTGCTTTTTTATTTCTTTGGGGTTTGTGGAAAGACAATGGTGTGTTTGCTTTAAAACTATGATTTTATTTGCTTGTAAAGCCACAACCTCAAAGGTTCTCATTCCACCTACCCAAATTACTGTCATCGTTGTAGCCAGTTGCATCATCCAGAGCTGTGCACACAGCTTTGGGGTTTGACAGCAATTACAGCTGTTCAACACAAACATTGCACGAAAGAGCTGAGAGGGATGGATGGGAATGACCCTTGGAGGCTCTGCAGGGGACCAAGGCCAGGCAGCCACACTCCCTGTCTCGCTTCAACAGCCAGGAATCAGGCAGAACCCTGTGCTCATTTGGAAGGATGGGTATCATAGGCATTAACTGGCTGCTGGCAGGTGATGTTTACAGCAAGTCTGGATGCTCTCTGTACCTACCTTGGGGGCACACAAGCTCCTCTCTGCAAGGGAACTGCAAAGCTGAAAACAGCTGTAGATTTTCCACAGAGGTCTGGTGGGGCAGAGGGAATCTCCTAATTCCATACTAGGAGAACACTTCCCAGAAGGAGTGCTGGGGCTTTGGAACAGACTGCCCAGGGAGGTGATGAAGGCACCATTCCTAGAGGTGTTAAAAAAAACCAGGTAGACATGGGGTTTCAGGAGATGGTGTAGTGGTTAGGGGTTCTAGATGACATGGTTGGACTTGATGATCTCAAAGATCCTTTCCAACCTTGATGATGATTCTGTGATTCTATGATTTCTACTCTTATGAGTTGATGGGAGATTTTCTCTTAAGTGGATGAGATCCCATGTCCTGAGCATGCCCTCTGGTCCAGGCCCTCCACTTACATCATTGAGCTGGGGACTGTGGATGTTCTGAATCCGCTTACATTGTTCTTTTAGAGGGTACCTGCAGCCCTGTGGCTGCTGTGGGTGATGAAACACAACCCACTAACGCCTCGTGGAAGGTTTAATTTGCATATCCCCTGGCTGTGACTATCATGTCTCATTATTCCTATGATCATTATACTCCAGGGGGAGCCCCCATCTCTAGAGACTTTGAGAAGGCTCATTCAAGAGGAGTTAGCCAAGCAGCTAGATGGTAAGCAATCAGCTCTGGGAAGCCAGATGCATGTGAGACTATGAACGATACTGTCTGCAGCTCGGACGACACCTGAACCCCTCTCCTGCTTGTGGAAGGTGGTATCACAACAAGCCTGTCTGGAAGAAGAAGTGTGTAAAATGAAATGTGCTTTAGCAAACTCTGCCATTCCCAAAGCTTGGTGTTCCCAGCCACAGCACAGGGGACTTCTCCCTTCTCAAACCCAAGGCATTGCCTGTGCTGAGCATTTTGGGGCTTTTTACTACCAAAAAGGCTTTGCTGCAGGCTTGTTCCTGCAGATGCTTGCTCTGGGATAATAGGAGACAAGAAAATACAAACTCAGAGTAATATGTGACCTTGCAAGATAAAATAATCAGAGTAAACCTAAACATGTTCTTGAGATCCCAGCTGGAGGAGCAATGCTCCCTGTTTCTACCCATCAGTACAAGAAGGGGTGGAGTGGATGCAGGCTGGTGCTTCTGTGAAGGGACATGAATGGAAGACCAGACCAGAATGCACCTCCAGTGAAATGTAGAGCTTTTCACACAGCTCTTGGAGCAGCTGACACATAGCTGCAGCCATTTTCCTCTTTGCTGAAGATGGAGGTTCAATGGACTTATTTATTTGATGGATATTATTTACACACTCTTAGACTTCAAACTCCATGCCAATCTAAAGGCATTCAAGATTTTGGATCAATGCAAAGAAGATAGAAACTCATCTCCCTCTATTCTGTAGGATGCTTTTGTGATGCTGAGTGTGTCTGAAGAGCTCTCTAGGCTGTTTAGGGTCTTAATATGGAAGTGGCAAGCAATGTCCTTGCTTGAAAATTGGAGAAAGAGCTGATGCAGAGAGATGCTGGAGTTAGTTTCTGACTTCACAGCCAGAGATGGTTACATTAGCCTTAACTCCACACTTGTAACAGCCCAGAGCAGGAAAAGCCAAGTTTTCTTCCCGCAGAGCAGCTGTGCAGCATCTTACTCTGTGTAGCAGAAGCAGTGGAAATGTGCTCTTCTGTTCAGAGCAGCAGTGATTCCTGTTTGACAGAAATCCAACAGCTGGACAGCTAAAGGAGAAGACATTTCTGATTCATGGTGGACAAGGAGAGGAGAATGGGAGAAGTGTGTGTGGGGATAACAAATGGGTAGCCCTGAAAAATTGATCTGTGACAATATTTGGGTTTTACTGGGCCACTGGTTCTAATCCATTTCCCTCTTCACAGCAAAATTAGCCTATGTCCTGGCTCAGGTACAGCCTGCACATGTAAAAGCATCTCATGGAAGACCGGGACCTCCTGGGCCCCCTGGGAAGGAAGGACTTCCAGGAAGAAATGGCCCACCGGGAGAGCCTGGCCAGCCTGGCCAGCCTGGATCTGAAGGGCCACCAGGACCAGTTGGTCCCAAAGGTGAGTGAAACTTGGTATGTTTAGGCTGATGAAGGGGTGTGTCCACTACATGTTTGCATCCACCTCTCCTGTTACTGCATCTAAAAGGTGCTCAAAATGTGCATGTTAGAAGCACACTTGGTCTGTTGGAGCAGAGATGGCAACTAAGACCAGCAGATGCTGGTGTGTTCCACCTCTGGCCAGAACTGGAGTACTTCCCACCTAATGTCACATCTCAGAAGATTAGCCACAACGGGGGACTAGTACTAGCAAATATGCTAGCTTCAGGGTGGGTGCAACACTTATAACAGTATCCTTTCATTCACTATTTTTGGGGTTTTTTTTTCCTCTGTCTGCAGGAGAAAGAGGAGCAAAAGGCGAGAAAGGAGACACTGGCGTTGGCCAACGAGGAGAAATAGGTCCTCCGGGAATTCCAGGTGTGTTTGTTCAGAATGCTTCACCATGCACCTCACTCAGAACCACTACAAGCACACAGATCTCTGCTGTATTAGACAGATGATCAGGTCAAAGTAAAGACAGCATACCCCATTTCTGTAGAACGTGGCCCAAAGGGAAGAAATATGTCACTAATGGCATATCTGGCCACCTTTGCTTCCTCAGCCTGACTGACAGGTACAATGAGCCATCTCAGTAGCAGCTACATTAGCTGACCTTTGGGACAAATCCAAAGTGAACCTTTAATTACCAGATACACAGGGAAGTGTCCTATCTGCTCTTTCCAGAACCTGGCCGTGACAGAGCTGAACCCAAAGATCCAGGCAGCTCAGATGTTATAAAAGGTCATATCCAGCACCCATGCCTTGGGCACACAGCTCAGGCTTTACTGTTGCTGACAAAGAAGCAGCAAATATGTTTTGTTTGTAATTTGAAACTAGGGACCATTGATCAGCTTTGCCTTTGCTCTGTTTTGCTGGGAAAGGAAACTATGAGAGGGCTTCGTAACTTCATGGTCTGTGTTTGGCAAACTGGCCCTGTGTTGCCTTAAAACAACAATGGACCCACCATGCTTTGTGCAATTGAGGTATCTCCTAAAGTTTACTCTTGCCTCAATCTCTCCCAGCCTCATCTCCTTTCTGTGAGGACCATATGTCATTAATTGTATCGTGCAGCTGCAAGGCTTCAATGTGATGATAGAGGAGAAAGAGCCACAGCAGAGCCATGCAGCCACAGGATGTGGAAATCTGTCGGACACATTTGTCACATCCTTGTAGAAACATGCTACTCAGATCCAAATCTCTGGGAGCCAATGTCTGCATCCCTACTTGCCAGCAAACCCATCTCCTGTGGTGTTATCTGCTCAGTAATGCATGCTGGGGGTGCTGCTCACCAAGGGTATTCTGCTTTCATTTTAGGCCTCCCAGGAGAGCCTGGCTATGCCAAAGATGGGATGCCAGGACCACCTGGCCCTCAAGGTGAAGCTGGTGTGCCTGGTCTCATGGGTCCACAGGGACCACCAGGAGCCAATGGACGGTGTGATCCCGCTCAGTGTGCTTACTATGCAAGCCTGGCTGCCAGACCTGCCAACGTTAAAGGGCCATAGCGTGCAGGGAGTACTCCCAGACTTATTTCAAAACTTGAATTCATTACACCTGCCAAGAGCTCTCAGACATCTTCAACTGTGTTTGTTTTGTAGGAGGCCTTCTAAAGCCAACAAATGCTGCCGGTCGGTCAGATTATTTTTATGAATTATAATAATTATTATTATTATTATCTTTGATGTGATATGTGAATTTGCTTTTGTTTTCTCTAACATCAGGGCATATTAAAACATTCAAAATAAGTGGGTTTTTCCTCTTTTGAAGAGCCTTGTGTAGCTCTTTATGCAAAACCTTTCCAGTACCAAAATACTTGTCTGGTATTGGGTTGATCCTTTCCAAAGCTTTACCCCTCACCCTTGAAACTGAAATCTAGTCCTGCAGCCTGGGGCATTAACTGTGAGAGACAGGCTGGTCACAGGATTGCTGGTGCTGTCTGTCATCCACCCAGAGCTGAGGAAGGTAAAGCTGAGCCAAAGCGGTACTTTGAACACACACTGGACACACAGGAGCAGCCAGCGTGTGTTTCCCAGAAGATTCTTATTAAATTCAACATTATTCTGCCACAAGTGTATGTGTCCTATTTTTTATGGGACCATGTAGGATCACACAGTAAGACCTGAAGACAGACATGGACTAAACCTCCTCACCTCTCTCTATGCAACAACTTCAGTTCTCGAAGGGTTTGATTCTGCCAGATGGAGCTTATCTTCTTTCTGTCAGGGAGATGCCTGTGGAGAAAGCTTTGATGCTGTCCTCTGTCAACTCAGGGATGCCAAATCCCCTCTTCATTGTCAGTGCACACAGGTCCCTACCACTGCTTCACCCCAAAATCAGCCAGAACAATATAGAAAATCCCCTGGTATTAAAAATATCAGGAAGTGTTGCTCAACTTCACTGTTTTGGATGATCCACTATGACCATATCTTGGCAAGGTAGGTGAGCACTTGCAGGCCGGTCAAGGAGGGAGTTAACCTCAGATGAAATGGTCAGAGCAAAGATATGTTCAGAAACCTGGAAGAAATTATTTTTGAGGGGAGAGCAAAAGCCAGATACTGGCCCTTTCCCACCTATCAGCTAATTGCCCAAATCAACCTGAGAATGCAAAGAGAGGATGGGGTCTGGAAAGACCTCTGCAGCAGGTGCCAGCAAAGCAGCTGCATTTTCAGGACTTCTCTGCACAAAGCAGTTTGTAGTAAGAGATTGGGGTAATGAACCTGATGGAGGCACTAAGTGCTGAGCCTGTTTGGAAACCTCATCAGGTCTTTTGGAGACAGAAGAGAGGGACTGTGCCCTGCTGGCACACTCACCCTACAGCATGGAGCTTCCAAGCTGGCTAAGCCAAGCAGAGGCCACAGCTGTCTATATCCTCCCTAGCATCAGATCCCGAGGCTAAAGCCCAGAGATAACTGTTTGCCAGCCTTGGAGTTGTTTTCTCACCCAGCAGCAGATAAAATTTGCCTCTGTTTACTGAAAAATGAACTTAAATAACACGTTCACACGGCTGGGGTTAAGCAAAGTCTTTACTGTGTAGCTCTTGGTGCTATTTTTGCTATTTCCTATGCAAATAAACTCTTTGATTTGATTTTACTCTGTGTCTTGCTATGGAAAGATCAATCCAAGTGAAGATGTCATGAAGTGAAAAGCTTTCTGCTTTGAAGGAGCTCTCAGTGGTACATCCGTGGGGGCACTGCATCCCAGGTCAGCTTGTTACCGAATTGCGGTGTCCAGCAGGCATGCTGGTTTTCCCTGTCCAGTCCCAATAAGACTTCTTCCCTCCAGTGGTGTGAGGCAGAGCAGGAGTCCCACTCAAGAGATGCCTCCCAACACGGCACGAGACACCGTTTTCAAATAAATGTGATGGCAATGAGCAAGTCTTATGGAGGTGAAACGTGTTGACTGGGTCGTGCTAATGTGACATTTAATTCCTGTCGTGCTGGTGACTTCTCAGCTCACGTGCACCATGCATTCACGTGCACCTCTCATTCCAGTGCACCATGGAAGGGGTAGACACATAACAATGGTTTCATGCTAAAGGAGAGTAGATTTAGATTAAATTTCATGAAAAAATTCCTCACTATGAGGGTGCTAAGGCACTGGAACCGGTTGCTCAGAGAAGCTGTGGATGCTCCATACCTGGAAGTGTTCAGTGCCAGGTTAGATGAGACTTAACTGGGTCTATTGGAATGCCCTCTGCCCATGTTAAGGTTGGAACTAGATGATCTTCAAAGCCCTTTCCAACCTAAACCATTCTGTGATTCTGTAACAATGTTCTGACAAGCAAAATTCAGGTTCTTCACTATTCTATGAAATCATAGAATAGCTTGGGATGGAAGGGACCTTTAAAAGTCATCTACTCCAACCCCCAGTGGGTGACATGGCACAGTGGTATGTAATTGAAGAAGATCTAGGGGTTATTTGGGTTGGGCCTTTTCATTTCATTGCCTGTTGAGGCCACTGCTGAGGAACATGAGGAGCAATGCTTGGATCTTTCATGGTAATAAAGAGATCTGCACGGATAAGGTGCAGACTCTGCTACGTCTCCACCCAGAAAAGGGGACACAGCCTAATTCCCTTGGTTCCAGCGTATTCCCAAGCATATGATCGTCTGTTCAGTCTGTTTCTGGAGACACCCCAGAGTCTGTGCCCTGAATTCAGCAGGTGCCATTTCCCTGCTTTTCCTTCAATCTCATTTTCTCTTCAGCCAGTTCGATGTCATTTCTCAAGCATAACTGATCGCTAGTGAGAGGAGCACAAGATGCGTTCTGCAGACCCAGATCATGTCTGCGTTTACAGCCACTCAGTTTCCATGAGTACAGCCACCAGAAGACTCCTACAGCTGCCACCTCTCATGGGAGCAAGCTTTATGTGAACATGCCTAAAAAGCCACCTGCTGTAACAGGTAAGAAAGCAGGGTTTATGGCAGGATTTCTGCCCTGCAAGCTCAGACACCAAAAGCTGCATCAGTTTTTTCCTCACTTTGTTCATGGGTGTTTGAAGTCTTTGGAAGTGTGGCCTGAGATTACTTTCCAAATGAGACTGCTTTCCAAATGCTGCCATCTGGGCAGGCAGCAAACCTGCAAGTACAGCCCTGGGCATGGTAAGAAGTCTCCCTCTGGAAAGTGCTGGTTCTGCTGTGCCTGAGCAGGTGACATGTGCTAGAAGGTGACAAGCAGACATGCTTTGTCTGTCCAGCATCTTTCAAGGTGACTGTGCAGGCAGGAGGGGACAGATAGGGCAGGTACAGGGCTGGTGACTTGTTCTCCAACCTCTCTTGAATAAAAGGGAAGGCTTTTGCATCTCAGTGTTCCTGTCCCTCAACAAGTCGGTTGGTACATCACTATAACATCTGCTCCCTGACTCTGTGATTTTAACTTGGGAATGCACTGACATTTTGGTTGGGTTTCTTTTTGACTGGTCCTGTGTGAGGGAGGGAATACTGTTGATAAGACACTAATGTGGCAACGATGCGTTGATTACGCATCAAAAAGGTGCTAATGATACACGGGGTTTATGGCATCACTGGGGGTTGTTTTGTGGTTTGTTTACAAACCAGGAGTCTACACTAGAGCAGATCATTATTCCATTAAAACTTTTGCCCGGCAGATAAAAAAAAATTAGAAATCAGACTAAAACAACAGGGTCATTTTGGGGAAATAATTTTTTCTGTTAAACTGTGTAATAATTGATACTTCTTCTCTACTCAGTTTTGAATTAGCTGCTTCTTGGGAGCTGTCCCAGGGAATGAATTCTGTCCCTTCTTTGTCGCTAGTGAATGATTCCTCTTAGCACAGCTCTGAGATCCTATTTTCCTGAGCTGTCCTTTTCCCATCCCATGTTGTTATATGGGATAATTAAACTGTGCAGGGCCAAGCCTTGTCCTACATGGTTATTTGGAGATGTGGAATCAAATCAAGACTACTCTGTTCAGGACTAGACCAAATGTTCGTGGGTTCTTTCCAGAGAAGCATGAAGAGTGCTGCAGCAGATAAGGCTGAGCACTGTGCTCTGATGACAAAACTATGTGGGACACGGGCACAGCTTTTCCATTCTGGGCAATTAAAACAAAAAACAAAAGCTTAAATAGAAGAATTTACTGGTGACTCAATCTTTTGATGTGAAAACTGGCCAAGCTCTGTCCGGATACAGATTGTATTTTGGCAACTTGTGGAGCATGACACACTGCCTAGGCCAACTGGATATGACTGACAGTATCTGGGGTGCCAGGGACACTGAGAGGGGACTGGCAGATGTGATGAAGGACCTGGGGGAGCTTTCCAGAACTGCAGTCGATGACCCATGTATGATATCAAATTAGATAAGACACTTATATCTACACTGGAGATGTTTAAAGTCCACCTGGATGTGTTCCTGTGCAGCTTGGTCTAGGGATTGGACTAGATGATCTTTCGAGGTCCTTTCCAATCCCTAATGGCTCTATGATTCTATGATCTAGGTACCCAAAGCCCATGCTGAGTCTCTAACTCAGCTTCACTAATCCAACAATAACCACTTCTCTTTCCGAGACCTTTATTGAAGGTGGAGATGAATTAAGAAAGGAAACCCTGCTTAACTTTGTCAATCTGGATCAAAGCTGTAAGGCACAAACTGTGCTTTTGTCTTCTTACTTGTGAAATGGGAACAACATCAAGACACGCTGAGCAGGAGACTGGAGATCTTCTCTGTAAGGATTCACTTCTGGGTACTTGCCATAGCTTGCCTAAAGAATGTTGATGTTGGTAGTATTCTTGTTGGCATCTGTCTGAACAGAGATTGAGAATATCCTTCTAGGCCTCTAGGAGGGATCATGCGGAGTGGGAGTTTGGTCCGTTTTCACACCTAACAAGTCGTGGGACAGGAGGAAATGGCCTCAAGTTGCACTAGGGAAAATTTAGATTGGACATGGGGAAACACTTCCTTATTGAAAGGGTCATCAGGCCTTGGAATAGACTGCCTAGAGAGGTGGTTGAATTGCCATTCCTGGATGCATTTAAAAGTTGTGTAGATCTGGAGCTTAGGTTAGGGTTAGTCTTCGTAGAGATAGGTTAATGGTTGGACTAAATGATCTTAAATGTCTTTTCCAACATAAATGATTCTATGATTCTGTGCGTTGAAAATATGGGTCCTTCTTAGTTTACATTCTGGATCGTGAACCTCATGCAGAAAGCACAAGGGAGCAGTCTGACAGAGGGACATTAGTCATATCCTGACAATCCCAATGAGCCAGCAGTCAGCATCAGGAAGAAGGATGTCCTGCAAGATGGAGCAGAAAAGAACCTGCCACCTTGGCCCACGGCTGGCTCAGCTGGTAGAGCATGGGACTCTGAATTCTTGGAGTCACGGGTTTGACTCCCATGTAGGACAGCATATCTTGAGACAGTACTGTATGCTCACCCTGCTCCAGCAGGGAGGGGTTGGACTTAGATGATCTTTTGAGGTCCCTTCCAACCTGTTACATTCTGAGATTCTGAGATCAGTGGCCACCCTAAAGAGCAGGAGTAACCACTGACAGTGTCTCCAGGATCTTTTCACACCACTCCCCAGAAGGAAGCCTGGAAACCCTCACTGAGCTGCCTGCACCCCTCTACCAGCTGAGAAGCCCCATCTTTCTGGAGGACCCTCACCATCTCTCCCAGCATTGGCCACTAGAGAAACTGAAAATGTTATTGCTCTTCAACACCCTGGAGAGTCTGCCTGAAGAGGTCTGTCTTAAGGAATCAGTGCATGCTTTGGTTGGGAAACAACCACCTATGGGACCCTCCAGCAAACTCTGGGGAGCTGGGGAATCTGCAATTCAGGTTTGTGCAACTTGGAGTGGAACCCACTGCTAAGTCCCTCCCCACTGAAGTCTGCAGCAGAAGTTGTGAAGACATCAGAGACTATTTCTTGTTTTGTAAGACTCAGACTCTGCAACTGCTGTCAGTTCTCATGAAGTTACTGAGATGGATGTATTCAGTACAAATCAACTTGTTGCAGTTTGAGAACTGCTAGAATTTGTAGAAGTGCTTTCATGAGGAAGAAAAGTTGTGTTCTGGAGGACCTGTCCCCGGTAGCACAGGTCACAGGTCCTGCCCCGGAAGCGTCTGTCCTGTGACCTGCCCCTGAAAGGTGGGCTAGGGGGAGCCTATAAAACTGGGGCAGGGTCTTTGTTCACCCCTTTTTCGCGGGCTGTGGCCCTGAAGGGAGCACCTCCTTCACCGCCCCGGGAACGGACGGTGGGGGGGGTGTGAGAACTGCGGCTCCCGAAGCAGCCGCAACCTGCCGCGGCTTCCGAACCAGCCGCGGCCCTGGACTGACCCCACCGCCGGCGAGCACCTGCTGCCGCGGGGTCTGGAAGCAACCCGGCCGCAACTTGCCACGGGTGCGCGGTCCCGACGCATCGCGGCTTCTCTGCCGCTGCACCACGGCCCCAGACCTGAGAAGCAGTGCCCCAGACCGGAGAAAAAGCCGTGGACACACCGCGACGCCAGAGCCGAAGCAGCTCCCGCCGCTGTGGCAGCACGGTGCCGTCGCTGCTCGCCNGGCACTGAGAGACTCAGGCCATCCCGAGAGCATTGAGGATGCATGTCTGCTGCACCGAGGGATGCAGGTGTGGGCGCTGAGAAACTCGGGACATCCCAGACTGACATGCTTTCCTTCCCAGGTCTCTAAATTGGAAGAAGATCCAAGGCCCAAAGTGGAGTGGTTTACCATTCTATTTTCTCAGGTTCTGTGAGGGCATTGATGACACAGTTTGTATGCACCGACTTGCATAACCTTTTCTGTATATAGTTAGTGTTATTAAACTTTCTGGAGTTTCCCTAAGCCATCAGTTGTCTGGTGAATTTTATCCGAGATGCCATTGAGACCTCACTGCTTTGCTTTCCTTTCTTTGATATTGAATTGTGGTCCTGAACCCACCACAAAATTGGTGCCAAAACCTGGGAGCAAAGCACTTTGAGTTTCAACCCGCTACAAAACTGCACAAGGAAAACATATTTCAGCCTCAGTGTTTGGTGGAAAAGTCACTGTATGGACCTCAAATCTTCCTCTCTCCTGTAAGGTTGTTTCTCTAGCACTCTGTTTCTTTGACATTAGTATCGAACGGTGGTGAATACCTTTCAAAAATCCATCCACAAGCAACTATAATCTTTTCTTTTTATTTATAGTTGCATTGATCTATCTCAGGAAATGTTCTGACCAAACATTCAGTTGGAGAAAATGAGCAGTAGCTAATCCGAGGGGACAGTCAAGGAAGCAGCTGGTGGCACACAGAGAGCAGTAATGCAGACTGTTTGTCTCAACACAGGGCTGGTGCTTGAGTCTGGACTAGAGGTACACACAGACTGGGATTCCTGAATGTGTTTAAAGACCACAGAGACATGGATTTGGCTTTGCCTCAGGTAGCCCAGAATCTCACTGCTTTGAATGGTATTTTACATTGATGCAAAACAGAGATGGAACCAGCTCAGACTTCTGTCTAGCTCTAAGTAAGAACCAACCTGTGTTCGGGTCCATGTGAGCAATATCTCCATTGCTTTGGCAGAACATAGAGCATTTCTTACCCTGCTTCTCCTGAAAGGCAGTTTCCATTCAGGGCTACCACAGTTTCTGGAGGCAGCATGCAGCTGGAGTCCATGTACTGACCCCTCCAGAGCATAGCTCAGTGATACTGCCCCATGGAGATTCGGAACAGGTGTCCTATGAGGAATGGCTGAGGGGTCTGGGGCTGTTTAGCCTGGAGAAGACAGTGAGGGAAGACCTTCTTGCTCTCTACAACTACTTGAAAGGAGGTAGTAGAGAGGCAGAGGTCGGTCTGTTCTCCCTAGTGGCCAGTGATAGGATGAGAGAAAATGTCCTTAAGCTGTGCCAGGGGAGGTTCGGGTTGGATGTCAGAAGGAATTTCTTTACTGAAAGTGTTGACAGACACTGGAACAGCCTGCCCAGAGAGGTAGTTGAGTCACCATCCCTGGAGGTGTTTAAGAGAAGGGTAGACGTTGCATTGAAGGACATGGTTTAGTGGTGCTGCTAGGGCTAGGAAAAGGGCTAGGAAAAGGTTGGAGTTATCTTGAAGGTCTCTTACAGCTGAAACTGCTCTATGATTCTCTGATGCTTGGTGGAGCTTGGTAAATCTGGGGTAGCCCAGATTTAGAGCATGCAGCACCAGCAAAAAACGTTTCCACTTCTACCAAGCCTGAGAAGTGCTCGGAGAGATGAAAACATGAGTATGCAAACTTCCTGCGAGGGAACATTTCTGAGAATCCCTGTCTATAATCATCAAAAGCTTCATCAGTGTTACATTATGGAAAATTGCTGAGACTCCTTTCCGGTTCGTCTTTCTCTTCCCCTTAGCCTCTCAGCAGCATTTTCCTCCCTGTTCTCTGTGGGTGTTTTCAGTGTGACTGCTTTCTCTGACATTATCTTCATGTTTTATTATCTTCTTGTCAGAAGTATCTTGTTCCCTTATAGATGTTTTTCTTTGCCCTCTGTCTCCTTTGTTTCCTGCTTTTCCTTTGGCCAACATACAGAAAGATGCAGCTTCGTGTCCTTCCTGGAAAGAAGGAGGACTGAGTCAGGTCTTCTAGGAGCTGGACATGTTCCTCAGGGTTCACAGAAAAGGGAGAGAGAAAGGGCTTGAGACACTGATCTTTCGAGGTCCCTTCCAATCCCTAATGATTCTGTGATTCTGATACACAAGCCATTAATGTTATTGTTCATTCGTTTTCTTCTCCTCATATAAAACATCACAAGATGGGCCAGAGATCCGAATCAGTGCTGACGTTTCACTGGGTGATAAAAGCACAGCTCCAGAAATGGTTAGCATGGACTGATGTTTATGTAGCTCCCACCACAAGTCTGTCCCTGACATCTGTGAGACCTTCAAATCTGCTGTTTGCTCCTGTTTCTGCCTTTGATCCATTCTTTGGACTTAAGCAGTCTTATTTCCCAACTCCTCATATCCCATTCCCTAGGTGCAAAGTCCTGTCCTCATGCAGGACAGCAGTTATGGCCACGCTCAAGGAAGATACTCTAGTAACTGCGTCCTTTTCTAGAGGCTTGTGTGTGACACACAGAATCCTTACAGTGCATCAGTTAGACATGTGGTAAGAGGGCCAATTTCTCCTGTCCCATGCCAAACTCTTCGGACCATATTTTGCTGGTTTTCTTCTATAATGTGCAGGGTTTGGGCTTGCAGATCCAATTCCAGTTGTGGCCACCTTTTGCTTCTGCTACTCAGCCAGTGATTCTCAGAAGCTGACATTAGCTCATTTGGGGACTTGATAGCATCTCACAGCTTCCACTTTTGGTTTTGGCCAGTCAGGTTCCACGCTCTTCAAAAAACCACAGAGGTAATGTCTGCAGCCTGATTGTATTTGTTGATTATATGCCTGTGATTCCTAGGAGCAAATGGAACTAAAGAGATGTTTTAAGCCTGCAATAAAATGTAACCTATGATAAATAGTGTTGACACTGCACCGCTGCAATTCTCCCATTTGTTTGGATCAAGAAACATTCTGAGAAATTAAAGCAAGTGAAGGCACTTTGACCATGCCATCAAGCTGCTTCAGCAGGCAGTGTATTATTCAGCTGGAAGAAGCAGTGTCCTGACACCAGGCTCTCTGTCACCTCTTCCTCTCCCTTTGTTCTGGTTGCTTCCATAATCCCAAAGTGGAACCCCCAGTAGTGTGCCTGCTTTGCAGCATTCTCCACCAGTATCAGCAGCAATACGTAGATCTTGGTGTTGTCATTAAGGTGGCATTAAAATCTAATCTCAGGCTGCTCATCCTGTTTTTGTTGTGCTGTCTGTATTGTTGCTAAGCACCCTGCTTTGCCTGTGCTCATTAAAACTTCAAGTGTTAACATCAGAGAATGGCAAGCTGCTGGGACCTGGATATCATCCATACTGGAGGAGGAGGGAGAAGGAGGGATTGTTGAAGCTGACATTCGCGTCGGTGGGAGTTGTGCTTACGTTTTCCTTTGCCCCACGCTGCACTGTGAACAGGCTGGCACAGAAGAACATTGTCCCCTGGAAATGCACAGGACTTTCATTTCAAAACTTTGAACTCCTGCAGCCAAATAATAATGAAATGTAAAAGCAGCGAGTGAAAAATCCTCCAAATAGAGATCAGGAGAATAATACATATAAGGGCAGAGGGCTCTTTAATTTAGCATACAAATGCATAACATTTCACAGGCTGGCAGCTCAAGCCAGACAAGTTCTGACTACAGATAAGCTGCGTATTTTTAGCTCTGGAGAGTTCACCTGAGGATATGGCAGAATCTCTACCACCTGAAGTCTAAAACCCACAGTGGAGATCACCTGAAGCTCCACCTCGGCTTATGCAAAGTGAAACTTACAGAGGCTCAGTCTTTAAAGTGTATGGCTATCATACAGCTAAAATTTCCTTACTTCTCCTTCAATTTGCCTCTGCATGAACTTCAGCTTTTCAGTTTTCTATACTTAAAGGACTGAAGGCCAGTCACCAAGCCACGAGTACCTATCAGAGGGCTCTTGTGGTCGCTGCTGAGATGGCAAAACAAAATTGGAGTGGCAGTTGCTGTTCTCCACGTGCCATTTGGGGTCAGCAGCAGACTTCCAGCTCACAAATGGAAGACTGGTTCTGAATTCACTTTGAATGGAGTTTAGCACTCAACAATTTTCCAAGCCTTTGAAAAGTCTTGTGGTGGATCAATCAAATACGTCACACATTAGTGGACACCAAAGTTAACACAGCTTTGCAGAACCTCAGAAAACAAAAGATGCAGCAGGTAGTGCCTTATGTATAATACGAACATACTTAATGTCTTATAGGAGAGTGATAGCTTGTGAATCATAGAATGTTAAGGATTCTGTGGAACCTTGAAAGATCATCTAGTCCAACCTCCCCGCCAGAGCAAGATCACCTAGATTAGGTCACACAGGATTGTGTTTAGGCTGGTCGTTAACATCTCCAGCGAAGGGAGCTCCTATGTGCAGTTGCTGAGGATCTGTCCCCTGAGGTTTACTGTGGGTTCCCTGTTCCAGGAGGATATACATCCAAAAGGCCATCAGCATGTTCGTGCTACTTGGATAGATTCCAGTGCTGCCTGTTTTGCTGTTTCCCTCTGTGTCCTGCAGCCTCATCCCAGAACCTGACAGTCTGACTTCAGAAATTGCAATTTTCTGGTGATGCAGCACTGAGTGAGTGCAAGAGGCTCAGGTCTGCCACGCATCCATGAAATCAATAGTTTTAGTTATCACTGACTGCATACAGTCACTGTCAGAGGCACCAGATCCAATGAAACATGTTTCTCTGCGCTTGGGCAATGGTAGCACAGGAGCAACAAAGCAGTCCCTCATGATCCAATGCCATATTGTTCAGCACATCAAATTGCAGTGAAGGCCTAGGTGGCATATCTAATGAAGAGCGCTCGAAACTGTGCAAACAAAGAGCTTATGTCCCCAGAGGGCTCAGCCCATGAAGCAAGAGACAGGTATAAACAGTGCTTAGATAAATACTACAGCTGAGCCGTGAATCTCTTATGTTCATTACAGACCTCAGTGGACATCGAGCACCTTTTTATTCTTCTGCCACCCTAGGGACACTGTAAAATGTGTTGCTATTCTCACTGCCATGCAAACAAACTTCCTCTAAACTGTTCAGGTAGCAAAAAATAGCAACGAGGGGAAGGCTGATGCCATGAGCAAAACTCAGGTGGAAGAGCCCACAATGAGCCTTCATGCTGAAATTCACTGGGTTTTACCAGACCTTAGTGTCTGGCAGAGCCAGCCTCTGGCGCTCACTGCTGCCAAGACTCCCAAAGTGATGCCACTTCCAATCATTTGGTGCAGGAACTTCGTGGGGACTTGCGTTCAGTAGCACGCAGTGACTTTCACATCGGAGGTTCAGCTGGGGTCAGGCCACTGGCACAAAGATGTGTCCAAAGGGAAATCTTCCCAGTGCTTTGCAAGTCTCACTGTTTGCTGAACCGTTCAAACTGACCCTTCCTCCTGTAAGGCAAGCTTTGGGACTTGGTTCCAGAGACTTAGAAAACAGATGATTGTCTTCCTGTTTGCAACAAACTGTTTATGTACGTGATACTTGCTGAGGAGATTTTATGTATGTGATGCTTGTTGTGGAGATTGTTCTGAGGCTTGTCAGTGAGCCTGTCTGCTCTGGCCGTGCCTACCTCAGCTCTGGTAGCACTCTTCTCTTCTGGACTCTTGCTGCACATCTCTGCTGAGTGGTCACATTGAAAATCTTACTCAGTATGGCATTGAAGTCTTTATAGTGTCAAAGAAAGGACAACTGCATATCAAACACTGTAGCCCTGTTTGTTTGCTCTTGTACGGCAGTGATCTTCACAGTGAGGGTGACAGAGCACTGGAACAGGCTGCCCAGGGAGGTTGTGGAGTCTCCTTCACTGGAGATGTTCAAGACCTGCCTGGATGTGTTCCTGTGTGACTTGGTCTAGGTGATCCTGCATTGTCAGGGAGATTGTTCTAGATGATCATTTGAGGTCCCTTCCAATCCCTAATGATCCTGTGACTCTATGATTTTTTTTTTAGATAAGCTATTCTGCTCATCAGTGACTGCGATGAGATGCTTTGCTGCAGAGCTGCTGTTGGGAAATGTTGATATCGGTGTATTTGTATAACCTGAAGTTTATAACCTTGTATCAGTTCCTGCTGAATTTCACCTTTCCCTCTCCCACCCCCAGACAGGTTATGCAATTCTTCAATATCATTCTGAATTCAAATCCCGTCCTCCTGTGCTTACAATGCCTCCGAGCTTTGTGCCATCTGAAAATTTAATAACCATACTCTTTTATTCCTCTCATCTAATTCATTAATGAAAACACATGCCAGGACTTGATCCAGAACAGACCTGGCTGGTCTCCACTTTCTATCTCCTTCCAGCCTGACAAAGCACCACTGATAACCTTTCTGATACGTTATCAAACCAGCTTTGCACCGTATCGATCACTGTCTCACCCAGACTGTGCTGCTGCCTTTTGCTTATGATAATGTCACACGCAACCGTTCTGAGGATCTTTGTAACAGCAAGAGTTGTGGCAGCTCCCTTTCTTTTATTCTTAAAGCCTGTAACGTTGCCATAAGTGGAGATTAGATCATTTCAACAATCTACTCCTGACAAATCCACATGGGATACTTGTCCTTGCTGTGACATGAAGTGGCTGCTGCTGTGACTTCTTATCTTCCAGGTGCTTATGACATGTTCCAGAATTTTTGATAGTCTTGAAGGCAGGTGAGGGTCAATCCCCATCCTCCTCCCTCAACAGCAAAAAAAGCCTCTTAGCTTAGACTATATGTTACTTGTAGGTACTGTGATTTATGGCCTTGGACAGGCAAGGTGATAGGGGTTACCTATCTGCAATACAGCTGCCACTTGTTGTTTCAGCCTCAGGAGAACAATTCAGGGCTGATCATGGACCAGGACTCCAGCAGAACATAAGCACAGCCCACATGGAAGAATCCTGCAGAGTCTGTACCATGTCATGGCCAGCCCTGGTGTGCTCTGGATGGCCCTAAGGTAGCAGTAGAGGGCTACATCTTGTCTTGCGGTTTGGGAAATGCAGTTCAGAAACCTGTGGGAGAGCATCCACTTCCACTTCTCTAATTGTGTGAAGAGGACTTCAGCCTGGCCATGGTTCAGGGAAAAGGCAGTAAACTGGAGGAGGAAATGACACATCTAGAGGTACCTAACCCATTTTGGTCCTGCCTTGTCAGATGGGAGCTCTCCTTGACTTTTCTTTCTGTGTCGTATTTTGAAATAGATGTCCTTCATCCCATTTCCAAGACTCAGAATTGGTCTGAACATGAATTTCTAAGTAGATAGCATGAAACGGATAGTTTTGTTCCTGCAATAAGTGTCTTCAGTAGCTCACAGAGGGTGGTGTCTGTGTGTGTTCCCTGGACAGCCATGTCAACTAGAGGATATATACATCCTTCAGCTTGGAAAAGGGCATTTCAGATCACTACAGACATCTTTTTTTGATCTAGATGAAAAGAGGATTCCTTTTGTTCTCAACACTACCCCTGGCTGTTGGGAGGTTAGCCCTTTGCTTTGGGTCTGCATGTTCCCAGCTAGATTAGGGGAAAAGGTAGCTCACACAGGCTGAACATCTCCCGGGCTGGTTGTCTCTGCATAGTTTTCACCCATCAGCTACTGCTGTACTTGGGCTGCTTCGAAACATCCACGCAGCAGTAACAGTGTGGCTCTGCAGCTGGTTACTGCTGGCAAAGTCTAACTCTTCGCAAGGTTTCCTTTTCAGGTGTAAACAAGCCTTACCCAGGCTGAGTAACTGGTTTGTTATTATTTGTACAGTAAACATAAATTATCCCTTTCTCCTTTTTTGCAGCTGCAAGGTTCAAGAACTTTGGTCTCGCCCTTGGTTCCCAATAATAGTGCTTCAGGGTGTCAGGGTCTGTGCAACAGGAAGAGGTTGTGGCCCACGTGTTCCCGTGTGACCTGCCCTAGGTTCTACGGTCCTGCTCAAACAAAGGGCTTGGACTCGATGATCTCTAGAGGTCACTTCCAACCCCTAATGATCTGTGTATCTGGGACCAAGAAACAGTCTTCTTTAGAGCTCATGTCTTTTTTTTCAACCCCCCCCTTTTTTTTTTTAGTAAATAGATTAAAAATCAACCAGCCCTTCCAAGAAGTTACTCTCAATGACCCTGCTCCTGGTAGTTGCATGCTCTTGGTGGTTTCTTAGCTGATTAGACAATGTTGGTCGCTGGGAACGTGCTAAACTGGTGCTTTGTGCATCAGGACTCTTCTGTCTGAAAGGCTGTTTTCCTTTAGCTCTCTGTTGCTGTTGTTTGTTCTGCACAGTCTGCTGCCCGTTCTGCACAGCCCTGACTCGTTCTGCACAACCCTAAACACTACCATGCCTTTTGTTCCCTAGAAAACTTTGGAGTGCCTGACCGAAAGGGACGGAAAAGGAATATGACAGGAGTGCTGTGATGCTGTGGGTATGGGTGCTTGTTGATCCCACATGCTCATTTAGCAGAGCCAGTAGGCAGATGCCCTGTGCAGAACCCAGATCCTCAACATGTTTTAATATTCAAAGCACCTTGCAAACTCTTCTGAATGTCACTGTGCTCATGCCAGGCCTTCAGATGTTTCTTCAAAAAGGAAAGATAATGATGGACTGGCATTAGACAGGAAAGCTAACATTTGCTTTATTTGAACTAGGTAGGTTGTTATAGGAGATGGCTTGAATTTCAGGCTAGTAGAAATACCCTGAACTGAAATGATCTTCCTCCTCGGGGACCAGCACACAGGGTATTTTACAATTAATTTTCAAAATGAAATGTGTATTTTACTTGCAAAATTCCTTGTTATCTACCCTCAATAATAATGCAAATAAGAATAATGATCTATTTCAGAGGCATCAGAGTTTGCCTGCAACTTTTCTTATTGCAAACAGTATCAGCGCATCTGCATCTTACTTGCCTTTTCCTTCTGTGAACACTTGCATGTGCCACATGTTGGCAAAATACAGAATGCTGTTGCAGAAAACAAAATGAAGGCTTCTTTAATCTAATCCCCTGGATAAAATGAGGGTGGATTGGTCATAAAGGTAAGCTGATGTTTCCAGAGTTCGAGCTGCTGAGCTGCAGGACCACTCCATAGACCACAAAGACTGAATCCTTCATATCTCCATGATCAGTTGTGGTCATTAATCTCTGGCTCTGATTGCAAAGAGCTCCTTAGCAAACTATGTCAAACCAATTCCCACTGAGGACCTTTCCCTGTGACAGTAGTACTGTGCATTGACAGCCTTGTTAGGACTTCTTGTAGAAGAAACAAGGATCAGAGGGACCTACACCAAAGTTCTTCTCCAGAGGGGATTCCCTAGAGTCCCGGGTTCCTAAGACTGCCAGCAGTTTCTTTGAATAGGATGCTCTAGGGCACAACCTGCTCCCTGGGTAAAGTTGCTAATATTTTTCTGGAAAAGACTTGTCAGCTGTCTTCTGCAAGCACCTTCTAACAGACGGGTCCTGGTGTGACCCCACAGCTGGGGAACTGTTGCAGTGATAAGCTGCAGTAAGCTCCTAAATTTAATATCTACAACGGAGCAATCATCCGTCTCAGCTATGAATTACCACCCTTCACTTGAATTTGCTGCTAGAGAGGTCTAAAACCATCCTTCAAACACTGAGGCTGATATACCTACACACCTGGAAGAATTCAGAGGGTTCAACCTGATGGAAATGCTGCCTGAGAAGATCAATCTTGTAGTACTAGTCTGTTGTATGTACCCTGAGCATGAAATTGCAGATGGATTTGCCTAGACATTTCCCTGAGACTCCTCCAGCTCCAAAATTCCTAACAGAGCTTAAAGCCTTTAAAGCTGGATTGAATTACAACAGGAACTTCACCACTAATAATAAACCCCAAGAAAGTTCAGAGTGGAGAGAGTAAATGAAAATGGATTTGTAAACACTAATCTGTACTGGCAGTGCAGTCCTTTGTTTGAGATTTGTTATCTCTCCAATAACTTTTCAGTAGCTTCTGAGATCAAAACACACTGCACATGGTACCCTCTGCAGTAGTTCCTTTCCATCCCTTATTAGTCCTGGCTGCCTGTCCCGAAGAAGAGACATGCTGGTTCAGATCAAGGGTTACCTTGGACCCTCTGTGTGGTGTTCACTCTCTAATTAGGGTCATAAAAAGTAGCCTGAGGAAAAATAAGAACAAAGGAAAAACATTTAGCACTTCTGTCTGTGGTTTTGGAGACACCTGAACTTGATGGTTCTAGCTTGTCTCCTTATCAGACAATCCCAGGATCTCTCTTCCAGTGCAGTCTGCTTTGAGTTTACACAATCTTCCTGAATCCACACCCTCTTTGCCAAGGGGTTTCGACGTCTATAGTCTCTTTCATAAAGAATAACCTCTTTTTCATGTCTCCACTGGCCTCACTTCATTGTTATCTATCTGTTGTCATCTACCCTGCTTGTGAGATATGGGCACTTCCTACTTCTTGCTCATGCTGCAGTTTCCCTCTTGGTTGTGTTTCTTCTCCATTCCTTATGTCACCTTGAAAATTTTTCTCTTCCATGCATGTTTTTTTATTCTAAGGAAGTCACCAGGACAGGCATCACCCACAAATAAAAAACAGATGACCTGCTTTCTCAAACACAGCCTTTGAAAGGAAAACACTTGAACGTTCAGAGGGCTTTAAAATAGAGTCAAAGGGGAGTGAGACCGTTGCTAGGTGTGCAGCAGTGAGGCAGAGCTCTGGTCTTGATGAAGACCACAAAGGCCTTCCGCTGTCCTAGGGTGAAATTGGAGAGCTCAGCTCACGCCCTGGAATTGCTGTACACCGATGCATGCAGCATGGGGAATAAGCATGAAGAGTCAGGAATCTGTGTTCAGTGAGATGATTATGATCTAGTGACCGTTACAGACACATGGTGGGACAGCTTGCATGACTGGAATGTGGTCATGGATGGCTATGTCCTTTTTGGGAAGGATAGGTCAGCAAGGTGGGGTGGTGGAGCAGCTCTTAATGTGAAAGAGCGGCTGGAATGTGCTGTGTTCTGTCCAGGGGTGGATGAAGTGAGAGTTGTGAGTTGTGGGTGCGAATTAAGGGGCAGGCTGGAATGGTTGACACTGTTGTGGGTGTCTATTACAGGCTACTAGATCAGAATGAGGAAGCTGACGAAGTCTTCTACAGGCAGCTGACAGCAGCCTCACAGCTACAGGCCCTGGTTCTCATGGGGGATTTTAACTACCCAGGTATCTGCTGGAAGACCCACTCAGCCAGCCACCTACAGTCCAGGAAGTTCCTCCACTGCATTGATGAGAATTTCCTGATGCAAGTGGTGGAGGAGCCCACTAGGAGAGGAGCACTGCTGGATCCTGTACTCTCCAACAAGGAGGGTCTGGTTGAAGCAGTGACAGTTGACGGCAGCCTCAGTTGCTGTGACCGTGAGGTGGTGAAGTTGAGGATCTCATGTGGCTGGAACAGAATACCTAGCAGAACCACAAGCCTGTACTTCAGGAGGGCCAACTTTGGCCTTCCCAAGAAATTGCTAGGGGAAATCTCCCGGGACAGGGCACTGGCAGGTAAGTGACTGGTTAACATTCAAAGATAACTTCCTTCAAGCCCAAGATCAAAGAATTCCAACAGGTATGAAGTCAAGGAAGGAATCCAGGAGATCCACGTGGTTAAACAGGGAACTGCTGGGCAAACTCAAGAGGAAGAAGAAAGTCTATAAGTCATGAAAGGAGGGGACGGCCACTTGGGATGATTATAAAGCTCCAGTCAGAGGATGTAGGGACACAACTAGGAAAGACAAGGCCTCCATGGAATTAAACATTGCAAGGAAGGTCAAGGGCAACAAAAAGGGCTTCTTCAAATACATTGCAGGTAAAACAGAGGCCCCAGAGGGAGTTGAGACAAGAAAGCAGTTTGCCCTGGTTGATGAGGTCTGGGCTAGGGATCAGTTGAGCAAACTGGATGTGCATCAATCCATGGGCCCTGATGGGATGCACTCGCAAGTGCTAAAGAGAGACAGCAGAAGTCATTGCTAGGCCACTCTCCATCATCTTTGCTAAG
>VXBP01007099.1:0-14174 GCA_013400115.1 Rhinopomastus cyanomelas | reverse complement strand
CCCTCAGTTAAAGAAGGACACAGAACTGCTGGAGGCTATCCAGCGTAGGGCAATGAGGATGATGAAGGAAGTAGAACACCTCCCTTAAGAGGAACAGCTGAGGGAGCTGGTTGTCTTTAGTTTGGAAAAAAAGAGACTGAGGGGTGACCTCATTTAATATTTATAAATATGTAAAAGGTGGGTGTCAGGAGGATGGAGCCAGGCTCTTCTCAGTGTCATTTAAGGACAGGACAAGGGGCAATGTGTGTAAGCTGGAACAGAGGAGGTTCCACATAAATATAAGAAGAAACTTCTTCACAGTGAGGGTGATGGAGCAGTGGAACAGTCTGCCTAGGGGAGTTGCGAAGTCTCCTTCTCTGGAGCTATTTAAAACCTGCCTGGATATGTTCCTGTGTGACTGGATGTAGGTAATCCTGCTGTGGTAGCGGGACTGGACTAGATGAACTTTTGCGGTCCCTTCCTATCCCTAACATTCTGTGATTCCATGAATACAAACAAATGTGAAAAATAGTTACGGAATACTGTAACAGGTGATACAGGTTCTTTCTGACAACAGAATTACAGCGATGTGGCCATACGCATGAAAAACAGATTAGTTAAGACTTAATTAAGTTTAATTACCAATTTGGTTTATGAATGTTATGCATTAATATCTTTGTTCACAATTTATTATATACTTGAATGAACTGGAAAAAAAGCCTTTTGTGCAAAAACAACACATCAGATGTAGTCCCTGGTATCACAAGTACCAATAACTTTTTAGTAATTGTTTCTGGGTTGTTTGATTTTAATAATTTTAATCAGTTACTCTTCCATAATTTTTCATTTGGAGATCTAAGAAATGCTCAGAGCTAGAAAAAACAGTTTTTGGTGATTCATTTGTATGTGGCTAACATTACTTACAGGCAGGCAATACAGAAGCACTACAGAGATGGAGTACTGTGAATCAGTCATGTCATTTCTGCACCTAAAGGATGACTCAGGATGACCTGTTCTTTTTAACAGCTAATGCAAAACACTGCATATATATGGTTTATATATATATACACATACACACACACATATATAAAACAATACACTAAATGTATATATAATCTTGAGAGTTTTATGTTTTAGAGGTTACAAAAGCATTTAAAACATTTACATTTATAATCAAGAGATTAATAACTTACAGTTCAAAGTTAATTTCTATTTTAAAAACCTTTTGGTATTTAAGAGGACACTGGTGACATAGGAGAAAGAATTTGAAGGGCACATTATCCTCATGAGGGGGATGAACACAAACAGACTAGCACTGTGGAAAACCTCTCAATGCGTTTGAGTGCACCCTCAGCAAGTGTGCTGACGATACCAAGCCGTGTGGCGCAGCAGACATGCTGGACAGAAGGGATGCCATCCAGAGGGACCTGGACAGGCTGGAGAGAATGGGGTTCAATAAGACCCAAGTGTAAGGTCCTGCATCTGGGTCGAGGCAATCCTAGGCAGAAGTACAGGCTGGGCAGTGACTGGCTGCAGAGTAGCCCTGGGCAGAAGGACTCGGGGGTGCTTGTGGATGAGAGGCTCAACATGAGCCAGCAGCGTGCACTTGTGGCCCAGAAGGCAAACTGGATCCTGGGCTGCATCAGGACAAGTGTGGCCAGCAGGTCGGGGGAGGTGATTCTCCCCCTCTATTCCGCTCTGGTGAGATCCCACCCGGAGTAATGTGTCCAGTTCTGGAGCCCTTATTACAGGAGTGANTCCAGTGAGGTGATCCTGCTGTGGCAGGGGGATTGGACTAGATGATCTTTCGAGGTCCCTTCCAATCCCTTATGATTCTATGATCTGCAATACATAGTGAGCCCTAGAAGGTCCAGGGGAGGAAACACCATTTCCGTAATTATTTCAGTCAAGTATCCCATCTTTCTCTGGTTTTAGTTCAAGGCATAGCAGGGTCAAATGACATGTTAAGAGACTAGCATCTCTCTCCTAGCAATCAAGATTTTCATTGCGAAGGGGTGGCAGTCAGGTTCAGTTACCCTGAAGAAGACAACATTTTCACACTATGTATATTTAAGACAAAAATACTACCATTCAGGTTTTCTGTGAGGAAGTAATTCTGTATGCAAATGGGAATGTCTGTGTACAATTAATAGTAACACAAAAGACAAAGCCAGAAGAAGCCCTACTTTAAAATAGTCATGTAATTCTTCAGACCTAAAAACTACCTCACTAAAATGAATGAAAACCTGGCTATTGACAAAATTAATTTGGAATTTGGCTTCATTTCAAGATGTGTCTCAGACATATTTTCTCTAAGCATTTGGAAATTCGGTCCTTGTAAGTATTGAAAAGATTTTCCATGGGGAATGACAAAATGTTTTTACTACATTTTATAAGTTTGAAAACCAACAACAGGTGAAAACATCAGACAAAAAAAAAACGTCAAAGACTTGGAACAATTCCTGCAATTGTGAGCTCCTTTCACAAATAACCCGGAGACCTCTCTGTAGGCAGGGAACAATGTGTAAACCTTTAAACATCTTTACTTTGAACGTCACGTAGTCTATGCATTACATAAAAAAACAAAAGTTGGCACAGCAAGTTAAGTTGTAAGAGATCCTGATTCATACTAGCTAAGCTGTCTAACTTGGGAACACTAAAGAATACTCCATTTCACAAGAAGAACACCCATTACTGTGCATTTAATGTTTCTATTTCTTCAGAAGGAAATGACAAAAAGTGGCAGTTTTCTACTTAAACCCCACCTGAAATTTCCTGAAGCATCAAAACTAAGAAAGTTAATTGGAAATGTTCTTTTCAGGAGATATGGAGGGGGCAATTCTGCTTTTAAAAGCATTTATAAAAGAGTGTTTCTTGATGCTTGTTAAATGTGATACAGACAATATGCATTAAGTTCCTCCTTGAACACCTTAGGAAATATGTAAAAATTTTTTGGTTTATTCAAGATTTTGTACTTCAAAAGTAATTTCTCTTTTTCTCTCACTGGTGACAGTTATTATAGACCAAACAAAGAATGTGGGTGTTATTCCAAGTTTATCCTGTGTGGTAGGGTGTAACATTCAACTCCAAGGAGAGGAATACTTGGTTTACATCAAGTCCAAAATTTCTGAAGTAACATGGGAAATCTCAGAGTAGTCCTGAAATGTGGTGACCTTAATACGTTATTACTGTATTTTCAGTAATACACTATTAACTGTACACTTCTTTTGGAAAAGACAACTTTACAGGAATTCTTAAACATCCCAACGGCATTTTTATTACTCATTCAAACAGACTTCTACATCACACAGAGCTTAAGAGCATGATTAGAAAAACAGGTCACTATCCCCCTTTTAGTTTTTTTAATCACAGAAAAGTTTAAGAGCTGAGCAACTTACACAGAGGTGATAGCACTTAATGTTTTTCTGAGGTCTTGGCAATATTAAGTATTTCATGAATCTAATTCTCACAGAATCACAAATGTCATCAGGCACGAAGACACTATTAAAGTATCCTCATTTATCTTTCCAGGGTGATCTTCTTTATAATTTTACTTGTTAAACTCACATTTACAGTTTTGACCTGCTCTATCTCATCAGCCCACCCTGTTACGTTGCAGAGAAACTTTTTCCCAAATCCAAGCCAGACCATCAGGGAGAGTCTATCGGATTGTGTAAGTATTTTCTCAACATCTCTATGTAAACAGAGGTCATTAGAACTTCAGTGAAGGCAGTTTTTCCTTCAGAATAATAATGAACAGCTTTTGTGAGAAATGTAAAGAGCCAATATGCTCAACAAAATATCCCCGTGTAATTTCTTTAAACTACAACATTAACACTTGCTACAACAATACTTATATAGTCAATTGTCTCTATGAATAGGAAATAATATCACTTATTGCAAAGAGTAGATTTTAGACAAATAGGTATTTAGAAGCCCAGTTTCTTATTATTTTATTTAAACAAAACAGGAGTTAAATGTTTTCATGCAGTATTTGCACCTAGGTCTCTAAACAGTACTGACAAACAGTGTAAGTAGTTAAGGAATGTGCTAATTATAATTAGTGAATATACAAAAAGACCTCAGCATTATAGGTTATACAAAGTAAAGAATTCTTAAATGCTTTCCCAAAATACTGCAGCAACCGAGACACAGTGATATGCCTTACAAGGGCATAGGAATGTAATTTAGAAATCACATGGGAACTACCCATTTCTTTTAATTTCACAAACAAGACAAAAGCAACGTTCAACTCCACACACTTATTTTTCAAATGTCTGTCTATACAGTACCTTGAGTTTTATCCAAACAGTAAAAGTTAGACAAGTCATTTATTTAGTAAACAATCACGCAGTAAATCTGTTACATGTTCCTTGGTTTTTACCTGAAGTAGCCATGTTATTTAAAAGAGGGCAGGTTTGGCACTTTTATACTGATGTCACCAATATTAATATTTCTTGGGATCTCTGGCAGGTTCATATTCTTTACAGCTGAAACAGCCCGGGCTGGAGCTCCTGCTAACCCAGCCTGTGTATAAAGTGAGGAAAAATGCAAGTCAGGCAAAGTTGGCCACAAGCAGTATACACCCTAGCAATATACACAGGTAACTAAATTATCAAATATTTTCATGGTTACACAATTAGAAAGACCAGATGGTAATTGTGTTTGGAATGAAATGGGTTACTTGGAAATATTAAATCAGAAACAGAAAACAGTTCACACATTCCTTTTCATATGGTAAAACATGTAAAATCAACTTGATAGAGAAGTATGTGGGGCAGAACAGGAGGCTTATCTGAGTGTGTAATAACATGTAGGATATAAAACAGACCATGTTGAGATATTTGAAGTCCAATGTGCTGTCTTTGCCTCTTAGCTTTTCTAAAAGTTAACATGGTTCACAGTTGACTAAGATTGGTTACAGGTTCAAAATGTGTAACCTCAGAGCAACAAGCTATTCACTATCAGTTGAACCATATTACTTATTTAAATTNTTTATAACATAGAATAGTTCATTACAGACTTCCTTTAAGTTCTGCCTTTTAAACAGAATAACCAAAAAGTTTACATGCTAAGGTATAATACTGAAATGTTAACTGATTATTTACAGCTCAGAGGTCAGAAAGCATACAGAACATGATCTTTATCAATTGTTTCTGAAGAACACCTCTGCAAAGCTTTTTTGTTAAATACTATTTAAAATAGGCCTGCAATTTTTAGTGTACTTGATGCTCTGCAGGAACAAGTACTATTTTTTTACCTAACAAGATCAAATTCTCTATGTGTTTTTAGAAGTAGTTGTGTGGTTTTACTTCAGGTTTGTTACAAAACTGTAAAAATCCTTGCTGGGGTTTAAAAAGCCAGGAAGATTTTAAAAAACAGAACTCTTATTTCATAAAAAAGACAAAATAGTCTAAATTAGGCAAAGAAAAAAAACTGACATTTTTATGTTCTAAAAGAAAGATTAACAGTATTTAAAAATACTAAAATACACAAAATTATTTTCAGAATGGCTAGATTTTTACACTGTGGGACCTTGCAGGCCCAGTAAAAAGGAATAACTTACAGGAAACGGAGCAACATGCAAAGAACTGGTTAAAACAAAAGACTAGACCAGAAGGATTGTAAGGTTACTCATTTTAAGATGCTGAAAAACTGTCGAGACCACCGCATTTGCAGATAAAGTCATTCTGAGCCAAAAATGTAGAAAAACAAGACTTCTGGAAAAGTGTGTGTCGTATTTTATTATTAAACAGTATTTGTAGGTGACTATGGCTTTCAGACTCTCGATTTTCTCAGAAATGCACTGCAATTACAGAGTATAATTACTGGGGAGTACACTTCATTTTGTGATGTCCATCTGCACCACTGCACAAAAGCAGAGAGGCATTTCCACCAGCAAACCTCATTTTTGAAGACTGTCCAAAAAAACGTTTCTCCCTTTTATTATAACAAATATGTGTATGGTCAAATTAACATAGGATTTCCACGTCAAATCCTACCTACTGCTCTCTTTCTTCCTTCAGAAGCTGTAGTTAAAACCAATGAAAATGTCTAATTTTGAAATAACCCTTTTATATTGTGGAAAGGTAAAAGTATCATAAATCCCTAGATTTCAGACACAGGAGGATTCCCACTACCAGGAACAGGGTCCAGAAAGCCATGAGACTGTCGTGTTATAACATCTCCCTGCCAAACACTCAATATATGAGACATGCCCAAGTTGGGAAAAGCATGTTGGGTAGGGGAGAAAGCTCAGGCAATTCTTAATATCTAACGCAAATACATAGTTTGCTTTAATGTTGGTCCTGACAAAATCTGAATTTTTGATTCTCAGATGCACAGATTAAGCAAAAGGTACCAAAAAGGTACTTTCAAAGCGTATTTTAACTTGGTTTCCCTTAAGATCATCAAGTCTATCAGGTCGTTCACTTTGCAGGTATACTTTTCCCTTCTTGAATGGGAAACTCTGGACCTAACACTGGTAGAATTAAGAAGTGTGGTACCCAAAACCTGCACCCCTGAATCATCAATATTTTGAAGGAGCAGCATTAGACACTGCAATTTCTTGGCTTTTTTCTAAAAAGAAAAATAATTCAGAAAATATAATTGTTCAATAGTGTACTTTAAGAACTCGGAAATACTAATTTGAAATCAAGAGGTAACAAATTTTATCAGATAAAACAATAATTGCATTTCCTTGCTATTTGATTCTATCCTTTAAATTCCATATTCAGTAACTGCAGAAAAATTCTTCAAGCAAAACCAAAGTGGGGCAATGTAAACTGTTTTCCAGAGAAGATGAAAACAATAACAGTAGTAACAAAAGCAATGAATTATACAATTTTTAACTAAAACAATGGGAAACCAGAAAAATACCATAAGTGATGGACATGGTCCACACAAACAGGCATGGCTGGCAATTCAAAAGAGATGCCTTCTAGGTGACTAGGATTGAGATTCCTTACCCTAACTGAATGGAAATTAATTATTCTTAATGGACAAATAAAAGTTTTAGTACAACTGGTCATTACTTTTACCTACCTGCTGCTATCCACTTTACACTTACAGTCCCTGCCTCCCGCCCCAATGGCATAGGACACAATGGAGACACAATTGAGAATTATTTAACACCACAATTGACATGCCCATTGCCCTTCCACCCGCCTATACAGTCATGACTTTTAAAAGCCACATTTCTTTATTACCACTCTGGATCAGCAAAGATTCCTGACAGAAGCGTTACTGGTTTCAGATTAATGCTTTTTTTTGGCCAGTGTCACTATCATATGCTCGAGTAGAGATTTTATAATATTTATTTTATTTTATCCCACAATGATCACTATTAAGTGGGTATATAATTCAATCCATGCATACTATGCATAGCAGAATGCTGTTTATGACAATTAATGCCAACCCTATTAAGCACAGTACAGTCATATGGTATTTCAAAGAGAGAGCAAACAGTCCATAGAAATGTCTAATGGATAAAAAAAGTACTTAAACTCCCAAATTGAATAACTAAAATATAATTTCAAGTGTTACTATATCCAAAATGCTTTAGCATTCTTTATTAGCTTGTCAGACAATAAACTAGTACACAATCCTTCCATTTGTTTATAATCTCTTTTCCAGAAAGTAAACTCTTTTTACAAATACAAAGTGTAGAAGCACTTCCAGTCCGATGTACTTTTAAAGAGTTTTATTAAGGTGCCTGATTAAAATAACTGTAACATTGAACTGGACAAGTTTCAGTTTTCTTTTATAAAATAATTCAGCACATAAGTTGGTGAGTTGCAAAGAAAAAACGCTTTCACTTGGGAAAAAAAACCAACCCAACATGTAGCAAGCTTTAAACATGCAGTGAATGGTGAACTGTCTGTCACAGCAAGCAGATGACAAGCAAATGAAAACAAAACTTCTTAAACATATTCATTAAACTTCAGAAATACAGTACGAATTGCATACAGCTGGTATTAAAATACCATGTTTTTGCCACAGCTGCTTTGTATTTTCAGCTTCATTTCTTATCAAAGGTTGTACTTTACTATCTCAAAATTTTAGGTTGGGTTCCTGCAACAAATACTGATAAACAGGTCCCTATACTTTTAGAGTAAAAGAGCAAGGTCACACATGCTAAACAATAATGTTAAAGACTGGACGAGACATATTTAATAACACAACTTTTATTCTACTGGTCCTAGTCTATCAAGTGAGAAATACGAGCTTTTAATAGTTTACTTAATTCATTATTTATCACCATAGTAATCAATTTGTTTCATTCTTACCAGAAGCATTGTTTGCTCTTTATAGAAGAAAATCAATTCATTTGGAAAAACTATTGCACATTCACAAATGTAGTAAATACGCATATACAAATGGAGAAAAATTATTCAAACTGCTATCTCAAACAACTCTACCAAGAGCTATCTATCACTAAAATAAGCATGTAAAAACAAACAGCCTACTGGAAAACAAAATAATGAAGGCTAACACTTTGCAAAATAAGCCACCTTTTCCAGATATTTTGGAGGTACTTGAACCTCTGCTGCTGGTGTTTCATACAAACACTTCTTTCCAGAACAAGTACGATTTCAAAGCAGCAGGATTATGAAGTCATTAAAGTATGCAATATATAAAGGAATGATCATGTTCCCTGCTTATGAAGTTAAATGAATGCAATTAGAGAAAAAACAAAATGAAGTCTGCAAGTATATCAAAATGAGGCCAAACAGATAAGAAGACTTAAGACATACTTTTAGAAATTTTAAGCACCTGAATCACAAAGAGTAATGGATGGGAATGATTAATTATTTGTTTGATTTTTTTATTGCCAGACCCAAAAATAAAAAGAGAGTATGTGTGAGCAGAATAAAGAAGAGTAGCTTTGTACAAATAATAATTTAAAAAAAAAAACCACAAACAAAAAAAAAAATGAAAAAACAAACCGGAAATCAAACTCCCTATTGTTACAATGAAATACAGATCGTGTGCTACAGATGTTGGCATATTAGGCAGAAAAAGGTTATTTGCTCGATTTTTCTTCAAGTGCTACATTCCAAACTATAAATTTAGCTAAAATATTTCATATTACCCAAAACTACTTTTAGCTAAAGCTTTACAATATAGTGCTATAAATCAAATTACAGAAATGTATTTGTTAAAACTTAAAGGTAATTACATTATCCTATAAAGATCACATAAAAAGAGCAAAGCTAATATAAATGAAATAATCTTAAATCTGCTTAAGATTCCAGCTATTTAAAATACCTACAATTTTGAATTCAGAGATACTTGAGTGGAAATGAGTTTGAAGTACTGCAGTTACCACTGACTGACATTGAAAGTATTGAGCTGAACGAAATGTTTTAAACAGCAGATGATGGGAAACAATGACCATACACAGAATTTCAAACATACATCTTCCTCCTCCTTTTTCAGTTCTTTGCTAGAATTCACGTTCAGTCCCTGCAGTTACTCAGACATCCTAAATAAATCCAGTGATTCAGGTTTCAAGGCCAGCAAATGTACATCTGAAGTTGAGTACATGCTGTCTGTCTTAATTTTACAGTTAATGTTGAAAGATTAACTCTGGTATTTCTGCATCATCTTTACAAATTGCAATGATGATTTTATTCTGTATTAATAGAACTATTTGACTTTCTTGGTTTTGTTGATATTTTTTTTAACACGTTGTTCACCTGAAACTTACTCTGAAACTTCTTTTTCCAAGCAGATAAAAGTTCTTTGTTTTCATTTGGAATTACTAAATGGTTAAGCAAAGGACCTCCTATTACCTGCTTTATATTGTCAATTACAAAATTCTCTCAATAAGTAAGCTCATTCTATTCTATCATAATTATCATAACATCATATTTTGCTGTGTGTTCAATCTCTATCTAGATCAGTTTTGCAGGTTTTTTTAAAGAATATTCATATATGCTGATATTACTTTGTTTCTTAAACAATGACACAAAGAAAAGTTAAATTCTAAAATGCAGGAAGATAAAAAAATAAAAAAATACAATGTCAATGGAAAGCTAGTAAAATACACTATAGGCAATAAAAAGATGAGGGAACTACAAGAAGAAACTAGCACAGAAATTAGGCTACAAGGACTAGTATGGGTATTTTTACACATAATTTTTGAGTCTGGCCTACGTAATTTATTGCCTTTGACATCATTTTGCTTTCCCTTTTTGTTAAAAGTACATTTTTTCTAAAAGTCGGCAATACCTTTGTCTACCTGTCCTGTCTGGGAGACTGAAAGATAAAGGTCTGTAAGAGAGAAGAATGGAAAGAGCTAGAAAAGATCAGGAGGTTCGGAAAAACTGAGGTCCAACTTAAAAGTCTAAATCACACGCAGTTGAACACTCCAAATAGAGAAGAGGCAGCACAGCTTTACCTACAATACTTCCAGAGTCTCTGGATAAAATCCCAATGACCCCTCTCCCAAAAATACCCTCCCTTAATCACAACGATCTTTTGGCTTTAGAAGGATCAACCGAAAATCCATTCACAGTTAAACACTAAACTGAAAGGTAGGGAAATGCATTTAGGACAACATTTCTTGAGGTAGAAACAGAATTTCCTCTGTAGCCCAATCAAGCAACGTAGAGCTGAATCAGAAATAAAAGCTAGGGACTTTCTCATAGGGGTTTAAATCAATCCCTGATGAAAGTATAAACAAATTATTTGTGCTGACAACTTTGCTCAAATATTTCTGAATTTAATAAATGCATTTGAAGATCTTCACTAAATTCTAACAGAAAGCCTGTTTAGAAACCTAACACATCATTGAACAAATGTTGAATGGCTCAATTTTATATATTAAGGAAAGCCAGGTGAGCACAATACAAAATTTAAAATATTTCTGAAAATATAGCTCAGTTACAACTTTATTAACTTATTATTTCAGCTATAAAAGGCAATTTAACTGTAAAGTAGCTGTTTTATTGATGCAAGAACTATGATGGAGGTCTAAGTAGCCAAACAGACTGAAGTTGGAGTGCTGTGGCATAGCTGGCCATCCTATTAAGTATAGACTATATCAACAGTAATTTCTAAATGACAGTGGGTTTTTGTCTGGGTTTTTTTTTAATTGAAGAAAACTAAGAATATACACTAGTTTTGATTTCTTAGTGACCAGTGTTCAAATATATTATTGAATTATTACTGATTTTGATTTAGGTGTACTGGATTTGCTTGTATCTTGAGAATACATGTTCAGGAAAAACATGTTCGAAGATTTACAACGTTGATCAAAAAGATAAAAGAAGTAGCAATCAGGAAATGTATTGAGATATACATGAAATACATGATTAATGGTCTGAGGGAAGTATCTGCCAGCAATGTGAAGTATCTCGGTATCTATGATTCTTTGATTACAGTAACTGTTAAATTCGCAAAGGAACAGTCACTGAACTAAGGAAAAAAAAAAACAAACAAGCATTTGTGGCAGGCAGACCGTAAAATATTCTTCTCCATCCCTGTCACCAAGTATTGTTCTTTACCTTCTATAATTCACTGCTGAATATAAAGGGTTGCTACTTGGCTTGCATACACTTTGAAATATATATTTTTTTTTTATATCTTCTACCATATACTTGCACAATAAAAGAAAAAATCTTTTTAAAGAAAGAATGACTTTCTGATGAATAATGGAAAACAGCAAATATTGCAGCTAGCTGGACTAAACTGATGTGTTTCAGATGACTAGTCAGAGATGGCTAGATTACCGTTTACTTGATAACATAATTAATAAAATTAAGAACAAATACCTTAATTAAATGCTTGTAAGTAAAACTGCTAACAGGGTAGATAACACATGGTGGAGCACAGCTGCTCGGTAAGTTCAGCATACTATGTTACTTTTCAATGAAATAAACAAACATATTTAAATTACTTATCTATTTATGAGAAAAATCCAGAATATTAATCTCTGATCAATGCCTCATTCTGGATTTGAGAAAAATGTTAAAATGGAAACTTTGGATATCTTTCTTATTTACAATAGAGTCCTTCTAGCTGTATATAGCTGAGACTGCATAATTTCAAACCCAGCTCTTTCCTATTGTCCTATTCTTGGAAACTGTTCTGTAACACACAATTAAATATGTTAAAAGACCCAAGACGGGGCAGTGTGAGATAGCAGAATTGGAACAGTATACATTGTGCAACAAAAAAAAGATTAATTTCTGAATGATTTATTTCTTTGTTGCATTTATGTTAAAATCAGAAATGTTACTTGATCTTCAAAAATATAATTTAATTAATATTTATGCCACTTGCAATCATTTCAATCTATTCAGCTGACGTCAAGTCTTCAACTTTAGAAATTGAAGTCCAATTTCTAAGTTTGCTTAGAAATTTGAATATTATCCTTACAAAGATCAGATTAGGTGTTCTCCTGGGGAATTACTCTCACCAATACGAGCTAATCACAGACTTAGCTAAAGTGTACTAGTAATATTTTAACTTGCAAAGCATGTCTGGTCATGTTAAAAGAACAACTAATATTCTGTGTCATAGCAAAAAAGCAGTTCTAAAATCCTTTCTCAGTTTAAGTTTCTTTCCTAAACAGTAGTTCAACAAGTGTTGAATTGAAAAGAGATTTGACAATTTATGTGAGTGTCTCTTAGACTCTCATGGGTGTATGCAGAATACAATTTTGTCACTTGAATCTACTGAACAAGGAAAGGTAGGCTTTGCTTTGTTTCTCTATCTAGTTTATGTGTTGCAGTCCAGCATAATAAATACACTGGAAATAAAATGCACAGGAGAAACTTCAACTACAAAAGTATCGCAGTAGCAATGACACACAGCACTATTAGATACCAACAGCAAAAACTAATCAGCAGCAACTCTAAGCCAATATTACCTATGACAAAAGTGATGACACCCTAACAATACTTATAAGTGTCAATATTTATAAGCAAGTAGCTGTATATGGGTTGCTACCAAAGGATCACAACATTATATAGCATGCATTTACTACAACTATGTTCTTAGTTCAGAAATCACAATGTGTCACTCTTACCTCAGATTTCTCCAGTTTATTTTGAGCATCAATCTGGGTGACAATTTCATTCATGTTGGTCTCCAAAACCATTCCACCCATGACCATTTCGGCCAATATATTATGGACCTAGAAAAGACCAAGAGAAAATTTAAAAAACAAAAATATCTTATGTACATACCAATTTGATTCCTCAGAGCAGGAACACATATACTCTGTAAGTCACTTAATATTATTAACTCTATTTTTAGAACCATTCAGTAACAAAGCTCATAGCCTGGTATTTGTTTCTCCAGTTTCTTCTTCACTCATAGCTTTGTTACAAACTAATCACTTATGCTACTTTGCTTATCAGTGCTGGAAGAAACAAGAGTTCTACTTAACATAAATAACTCTATAGAGCAGCAAATCTCATACAGATTAATATAGAAACTTTTATTAAAAATGTTATTAAAACGAACACCAAAATTACTTTTTTCTTTAGCCAGAAGGTTGACCATAACCCGAAACAGTATTTAGAAAACAACACTGGAGATAGTCATAAAGCCCTTTAGAAAGGCCTGGCTCATCAGAATTTAAGCCAATCAGCACAATAATTTCCTTTTCTAATTCCTTGGAGAGGAGATGGTATAAGAGATGGGCTCTAGAAGTAGACTTATTTTCAGCTTCAACTACAGTCACACTCCATTCTAAGAAAAATAGTGTTTTTAAGTTTCTGCACAGATTGATCAGGTCTTCTTGACTACAGACAACTATTAACCCACACGGGATTCTCCTCAGAACACAGAAAGACTAACTACTAAAATAGGCATAGATCACAAACTACCAAATATCTTCAAAATGTGGCATTTATTTTGGTGATTTGGATTACATTTTATTTTATCAAGAATTTACTAAGCTACTAATTTTCATATACTATGTAATATAAGATTTTTTTCTTTCCTAGTTTCTGAAAGGACATTTTACAAACTGAAACAAAGAGGAATAATAAATGAAAAGGACTAATACATAATTCACGTCTCCCTACAGAATTGCAATGTCTTCTGGTCAGTCTTACCTAATCTGAGCAATTACTATGAAGCGGTTCTTCTCTATCTCATAACACAGCATAACTCAGTAAATACAATTACTTCTTACTGCAGATTATAGAACCATAGAATCATTACGGATTGGAAGG